>JAEPBF010000198.1:0-353935 GCA_019739055.1 Passiflora organensis | reverse complement strand
AAAGATCCACGGCTTCGTGAGAGTCATATCTATGAACCACTTCGGTGTCACCATCTTGAGAGAAAAGTTACTACCGGAAATGGAAGACACGATTCGCACCAACTTGCGTATTTGGTCAGATCAGGGATCCGTTGATGTGAAACAAGCTGTTTCCGTGTAAGTACATAAAGAAAATTCAATGTGATACTTACCTTTCTTCTCTCTGGACGGATTTGTTAATTTTGTGCTCAAAATTTGTCGCAAGCAACTTGTTTCTTTCATGGTTGGTGTAGATGGCTTTCAATTTTACCGCGAAGCATATGTTTGGTTATGATGCGGAAACGTTAAAGGACGGGCAGCTTTGTGAGAACTTAACCAACATCGTAAACAATTTTGTCTCCTTTCCAATAAATATCCCCGGAACTTCATTTCACAAGTGTATGCAGGTAACCAAACAAATCTCATCCTCCTAAAAGCCCTAGCTAGCTACCTGATTATGGTCATATTTATTTATATATATATTCATCAATCGATAAGTGATATACTTTTCATGTAGGCTCGAACAAAGGTGCTAAAATTGTTGAAGGATACTTTGATGGAGAGACTGAGTAATCCTAATTACACACGCAGGGGAGATTTTATGGACCAAGCTATCGACGACATGAAAACAGAGAAATTCTTGACAGTAGACTTTATCCCTCAACTCATATTCGGGATTTTATTCGCCAGCTTCGAGTCTTTATCGACAACCTTGACTTTAGCTTTGAAATTACTTTCAGAAAACCCTCGAGTAGTGGAGGAGTTGAGGAGTATGTATTTACTTGCATAGACAGCGGAGGTTTTTAGCATCCCATCAATCAATCCTCATTTTCACTCATGCATGTAATAAATTATTTTATCAGGCTGAGCATGATGCACTTAGGAAGCGCAGAGAGAATCCGGACTCGCTACTTACATGGGAAGAATATAAAACTATGTGAGTTCACCGATATGGTTAGTTCTATACGTTAATGGATATTCTTAATTTAGGAGCTAGCCATGAATAACTATTCTGTTACTGAGAAGCGAGATGTGCTTTAACGCGCAGGTTGTTAAAGAAACTCTTAGAGTTTCTAGCATCTTTCCAGGGATGTTCCGTAAAACATTAAAAGATTTTGAAGTCAAAGGCAAGCTTTTTCTTCTTTTTTTTTTTTGTCTTTATTTTCAAGCTGTCCTCAGTTTCAGTTTTTCTTTTCAAAAAATTATTATTCCCGTAATTGTATGATTTCCAGGATACACTATTCCAGCTGGTTGGACAATGATTCTTGTTACCCTTGCTACTCACTTTAATCCTGCAACATTTAAGGATCCAGTCACATTCAACCCATGGCGCTGGAAGGTAAACTATAGGTATGTCACTGTAACTTTAAAAATACCCAGCTGATCTATTAAATGTGAACCAGGAACTTGACCAAGTTACCATCTCCAAGAATTTCATGCCATTTGGAGGGGGGATAAGGCAGTGTGCTGGAGCAGAATATAGTAAAATGGCCTTCTCCACTTTCCTCCACATCTTGGTCACCAAGTACAAGTAAGTTGGGGTTATTGGATTTTCTCCATGGCTTAATTATGAAAGCTGGGGGTGCTAATTTAACGATTTTTGGATTTTGGTTTTTTACAGCTTCGCAAAAGTTAAAGGAGGAGAATACTCCCGAACTCCTGTGAGCATACCATCTGGTGATCGCCTCCACATTAAATTTACACCTAGAGTTGATTAAAAATGATTATCTAAGAGTATGGTTAAATAATAAAATTCTAACCAAAATTCAGATTTTGAATTTGGTTTAGGATGTGAAGTAATTTAAAATTTCTAGGCCGGTTGAATCCAAACTATCCTTTAATTTAAATACTGCTCATATGTACTGTTGTGTACTTACTTGTCACACCCCGTACCCCACCCTGAGGGTGACACCCTCCGCCACGGAACCTTAAGGATAGTAATTACAATACTACCCTCAAAATCCCGTAAGGCTAGTAAAACCACGTTCCAAAATATCACAAAACAATGCAGCGGAAATTAATTACTGTGGGGGTTTATAACTCGATTTCCAAAATCCAAACCAAAATGGAAATTTATAAAAATCACATACAAAGCCAGTTATTCCAAATCAAATTTAAAGTCTGTAATAAACATGAAAATACGAAGATAAATAGTCCGGAGTCCTAGTACAATCAATATGAGAAGCGGATCATACTTGGTAATATTGGAAATCCTCAAATCTTCAATTTCTAGTAGTAGATGGCTGGTGACCTGTATCTGTAGACAAGTCTGGATGGCACTAACCTCGTTAGTTAAATATCCAGGTGAGTAAAAACAGGGGACCACAAAATATAAAATTTTAATGCATTTTAAATAAAGAAAACAGTAATTTAAACACATAGTTTAAATTTAGCAATCAGTATGCATAACACATGGTGAATACTCAAAATACCATAAATCATTATTATGTCAAATGGGCTGGACTGTCGGCTGAGAAAACATCAGTTGACCCCCGGGCCAGGGGAGTAAACTGACTCACTAGTGGTTCTTTTATTTACTTTAAAATTTAGCCCACACTAGTGTTGCCGAAGGCTTCTATGGTATGACTCCTCGCTACCATATATCGGAGTGACCCGTCGGTCACTAATCTCATATCTGGTGAAAATCCCTCGGTGCACCGACATCGTATTACAGAGTAAAATCATATAACAAATTCTATAGCCACACAGACATATAACACATTTCAATAAATCCATGTAACGCAAGTGAAATCTCAAATATGTCAAAATCACGTAAAATAATGCCAACGTAAAAACACATGCTTGTAAATTTATTTAAATTTCGTATCATGCATAAATCAACCATTTGAAACTGATTCACCATATAAAGTAATAAAAACATGTGTGAGTCCCCACTCACCTGTATGTAGCCTTCACAATACGAAAATACCCGTTACGGGTCAAATCCTCAATTTCAGCAACACAGGTCAATCGCCTGTATAATTCACCCAAAAATCACAATTACTATCTATAACACCCAAATACTATCAGCCAATACCCTATATATGCGTTGTACGCAAAACGAGGCAAGTTGCTAATTTTTCCAAAAATACTTTAAAATTCATGATTACCTAAATCGGGATTCAAATCACTATTTAATCGACACAAGCATAATCAGTCTATTATATTCTACCCGATACCCCCTAAACACGTTTTTCGAAAAATCACTTTAAGGGCTTATAACTCACCGACGAAGAATCAGATGGTGAAACGGATCGCACCACTGCGATCGAGACGTCGAAATTAGCCAACGGGGTGAATTTCGGGATTTCGGGTTTGCGGCGGCGCGTGACGGCGCGTGTGGCGGCGCGTGGCGGCCGGAAATCCACAATCCTGCAAACCTCAACCAAAATCAACATTCTTAGTGTCAAATGAAAGCTGATGAAGTGTGGATTGCAAATATGCAATTGGATTTCCTAGAAGCATCCGGACACAGCCGGAATCGGGGTTTTTGTCCGGCGAAAAACCCACCTCGTTCGGAGCTCCTCACGGGCGCGTCGGACGGCGGCTGTCGACGAGATTCTGACCGGAGGTAGCTGGGGAGGAGGCGCACCTGTTGGTGCCGGCGGTGTAGCTTGGGTCGGCCGGAGTCGGAGCAACGAAGCTCCGGAAGCAAAACGGCGGGAGAGAAACCAGGGAGAATCGGGGGAGAGGAGAGAGAAGGGAAAAGGAAAAAGAAAGAAAAGAAAAAAGAAAAGAAAAGAAAAAAATTTTATTTTTATACTGTGCAGTTATTGAAACGACGTCGTTTCACACTCCCAACGGCTACTTGATACGGCGTCGTTTTGGCATTCGCCAAAACGGCGCCGTTTCGATTTCTAATAAAATATTATTATATTTTTTTTTTTTTTTTTTTTTTTTTTTAAAATCCAAAAATACCTTCAAGTTTAGAAAATTCATAACTAATTCAATAAAGGTCTAAAAATTCTGAAATTTTCACAATAAATCCAGAAAATTCATATCTTCCTCCCAAATTGAAAATTTTATTTTTCTGACCATCCAATAATTTATTAAAAATAAAATAAGTTTCCGAAAAATATAAAACCCAATAACTCATATCATAAAATTATTAAATTAAATTCATATTCCATTTTCCCACAATATAATTCCAAAACAATACTTTAAAATCCCAATTTTTCCATTCCCCGAATATATTTATAATTTCAACTACCGAAATTACTATTTTACCCTTAGAGAATTGATATAAATAATTTCCCAAAATTCAGGGTTTTACATCCTACCCCCCTTAGGAAAAGTTTCGTCCCGAAACTTATGTATGCCCACGATATTGACTAATCAAATAGGTGAGGAAACTTCTTCCTCATTTCCGTTTCCGATTCCCAAGTCTCTTCTTCCATCTGGGAACTCCTCCATAGAATACGAACCATAGGAACCGTCTTGTTCCGCAGAACTCTCTCGGTTCTGTCCAATATGGTCACAGGCTGTGCAGGATATGATAAATCCTCTGCTATCTCTAATGGAGGTGTCTCCAGTACATGACTGGGATCTGGTATATACTTCCTCAATGTGGATACATGAAAGACATCATGTATCCTCTCCAACTCTGAAGGTAATTGCAATCGATAAGCGACAGGACCGATCCTTTCCAAAACCTCATAAGGTCCAATGTAACGCGGTGCAAGTTTGCCCTTCTGTCCGAAGCGTATCACCCCCTTCCAGGGTGCTACCTTCAAGAACACTCTATCTCCAACTGCAAACTCCAACGGCCTACGTCGGTTATCTGCATAACTCTTCTGGCGATCCTGAGCCGCTCTCAACCTGTTTCGAATCAGTTTCACCTTCTCCAAAGTGAAATCTGTAATCTCAGCTCCACAAAGACTCCTCTCACCAACCTCACTCCATAACAATGGTGTACGACATGCTCTCCCATATAAAGCTTCATAAGGAGCCATGCCGATGCTCGCCTGAAAACTGTTGTTATATGCGAATTCCGCTAATGGCATATAACGATCCCAACTACCCTGAAAATCTAATACACAGGCTCTAAGCATATCCTCCAAAGTCTGAATAGTCCTCTCAGATTGTCCATCGGTCTGGGGGTGGAAGGCGGTACTGAAACTCAAATGCGTACCCAATGCTTCCTGTAATTGACTCCAGAATTTCGATGTAAACCGAGTATCTCTATCGGAAATGATAGAAACTGGAATACCATGTAACCGAACTATCTCCTGAACATATAGCTCCGCAAGGCGTTCCAAGGAAAAGTTCACTCTGATAGGTATGAAATGTGCCGACTTAGTGAGTCGGTCTACCACTACCCATACTGCATCGTTTCCCCTTTGCGATCTAGGGAAACCACTAACAAAGTCCATAGTCACATGCTCCCATTTCCACTCGGGAATAGGGAGTGGCTGTAACAATCCCCCAGGTCTTTGTCTCTCGGCCTTGACTTGCTGGCAAGTCAAACATCGAGCCACATACTGAGCTACATCTTTCTTCATACCTGTCCACCAATACACCTCTCGCAGGGTCCGATACATTTTGGTACCCCCGGGGTGTAAGGCATAGGCTGAAGAATGAGCCTCAGATAATATAGTGTCCCTCAACCTTTGATCTATCGGAACGCAGATCCGATCGTGGAACAACATAATACCGTCGTCCCGAACTCTATATCCGGAACTTGAATCATCCGAAAGACTCTCTCTTACACCCATCAATGTCGGGTCTCGACCCTGAGCCTCTCGAATCTCATCAATCAATATAGGCCGAATAGATAGACTGGCCATTAATGTACCAATCTGATCAACTGCTAAAGAAGTACCTGTGGATCTCAAATCCGTAAGTAATGGCAGGTACGTCTCTCGGATATACGACAGAGTAACTGAAGATTTCCGGCTAAGGGCATCCGCAACAACGTTTGCCTTGCCGGGATGATAGTCGATGATCAAGTCATAATCTTTGATCAATTCTAACCATCTCCTCTGTCTCATGTTCAGCTCTCGCTGGGTCATAATGTACTTCAGACTCTTATGATCTGTGAAGATCCTGCAAGTCTCTCCATACAAGTAATGACGCCAAATCTTCAAAGCAAATACAATCGCTCCTAACTCGAGATCATGTGTAGGATAATTGCATTCATGCGGTCTCAACTGACGAGATGCATAAGCAACCACCCTATCTCCCTGCATAAGCACACAACCCAAACCATGTTTTGATGCATCACTATACACTGTGTAACCTATACCTGATGTAGGAAGAGTCAAGATAGGGGAGGATGTAAGTCGATCCTTGAGTTCTTGAAAACTTAATTCGCACCTATCATTCCAAATAAACTTCACACCCTTCCTCGTCAAACGAGTCAATGGTGCTGCAAGTGAAGAGAATCCCTCTACAAATCTCCGATAGTAGCCTGCCAAACCCAAGAAACTACGAATCTCAGTCACACTCTTGGGTGCTTGCCACTGGGTAATGGCCTCTATCTTTTCCGGATCTACACTGATCCCTTTCTCGGACACGACATGTCCGAGAAATCTGACTTCTGACAACCAGAATTCACACTTGCCAAACTTAGCATATAACTGGTGGTCTCTCAAGGTCTGGAGTACTATCCTCAAATGATGTACATGTTCATCTCTGGACTTAGAATACACCAAGATGTCATCGATGAACACAATCACAAATCTGTCCAGGTATGGTCTGAACACTCTGTTCATCAGATCCATAAAGAAAGCAGGAGCGTTGGTTAAGCCAAATGGCATCACTACAAACTCGTAGTGACCATACCTAGAACGGAAAGCCGTCTTAGGTATGTCGGTATCTCGAACTCTCAACTGGTGGTATCCAGATCTGAGGTCGATCTTGGAGAATACCACTGCTCCCTGCAACTGATCAAACAGGTCATCTATCCTAGGTAATGGGTAACGATTTTTAACCGTTATCTTGTTCAGCTGCCTATAATCGATACACAATCGGAGTGTACCATCCTTCTTCTTAACAAATAGTACTGGGGCTCCCCAAGGTGATACACTGGGCTGAATAAACCCCTTCTCTACTAACTCCTGTAACTGAGTCCTCAGCTCCTTCAGCTCAGCTGGAGCCATCCTGTAAGGTGGAATAGAGATCGGAGTTGAACCTGGAATCAACTCGATACCAAACTCCACATCTCTACCAGGAGGTAAACCTGGTAATTCCTCAGGAAATACGTCTGTAAACTCCCTCACTACTGGCACATTATCGAGCACCGGTTCAGCAATAGAGCTATCTACCACATGAGCTAAGAAGGCTGGATACCCTCTCTGCATCAAATGTCTAGCCTCAATGGCTGAAATCAAACAGGATGTCAGGACATTCCTGTCTCCATCAAATACTACCTCTACTCCCTCAATAGTCTTTAATGTTACTCTCTTCTCATAACATAACAATGACGCTCTATATCTAGCAAGCCAATCCATACCCAAGATCACATCAAAATCAAGCAACTCAAGCAAAATCAGATCAGCCTCAAAATTCCTATCCGAAATCACTATAGAACAACCGAACAATACCTTCTCACATAACTGGCGCTCTCCTAATGGGGTAGACACCTCAATCGCAGGATCTAACCTAGACACAAGCACATCCGCAAAATATGCAATATTTGGACTAATAAAAGATCTACTGGCGCCAGGGTCCATCAAAATAAGTGCAGGACGTGAAAAGATAAAAGCAGTACCTGAAACGACTGTAGGGCTGGCAACTGCCTCAGCATCTGCAAGAGTAAATAGTCTGGCCTGACTCCCAGTAGTAGAGCGACCAGGTCCACCTGATGCCGAAGGTACAGCAGCAGCAATAGGTGCACTTTGTTGGGCTCTAGACGGACCCCTCAACTGAGTCTGGGTCCGAAAAGGAGAAGCAGGCGGTCGGTAAATACCCGTCCTCTGAGGACCTCGAACACTAGCCTGAGACGCTGCGGGACGGCCATCAAAGGTACAAAATCTCGCTATATGGCCTGACTGGTTACAGTTGTAACATCTCCTGAAATCTGTACTCGGAGCTCTCGGAGGAGATGTCCAAGCCGTAGAGGAGAAAGAAGATCCTGAAGGTCTCGGAGCACCGGATCTCGGAATGAATGACCTGTTCCTCTGGAACCCTCCGGAATACATCGGCCTCTTTCCTAGCGAAGATGCTGCTAATCTCGCCGTAGACCTGCTCTCCGACCTCTCTCTCTGAATAATATCCTCGGCTCTCTGAGCCAGATGTAGAATAGTGGCAAAGTCCATGTCCTTGGTGACACTCATGCGACCTCTCACTGCAGTGGAAAGGCCCTCTTCAAATCTCTGGAGGTACTCCTCATCTGATGTCAACAGCTTCGGGACATATTTGGCCAACTCTCGAAATCTGGTCTCATACTCTGCCACCGTCTGAGTACCCTGTTGTAGATCATAAAACTCACGGCGCTTCCTGTCTCGATGTATCCGGGAAAAATACTGCGCCATGAACTCTGTTTCAAAAATCTCCCAACTGACAATACCCTCATATCGGGCAATCACTGTCTCCCACCAGTCAGCAGCATCGCCCTCTAACAGTCTGCCAGTCACTCGTAACCTGTCCTCCTCTGAAAGATCTAAGTCATCTGCAGCCTTGGACACTCTGTCGAACCATTCCCTAGCCAATACTGGATCAGAACTCTTGCCAGAGAACTCTGAACAGCCTAACTGTCTCATATTCTTGATCATGCGTGGCATATCCCTGCCACTAACTGTACGAGTAGTCGTAACAGTCGGGGCTAGTGGTATCACCGGTTCTTCATGTACCTCCTGTCGTGCAGCTTCCTCAGCCCTTAAGGTCTGCCATGCCGAATACACAGCCCTAATGAAGTCAGGAGGTGGGATATCTGTCTGTGGTACAGCCTCCGATCTAGTCTCTGCAGCTTGCTGAGATCCCAAAGATACACTAGCTGTAGTTAAAGGGACCTGTGTAGCACCCTCTGCTCTCGTATATACCTCCTCAACCGCTACCATCCTATCTGTATGCTCAGCACCTCTGGAAACCCTGCCTCGGCCTCTATCTCGACCTCGGCCCCTACCTCTATCTCCACCTGTAGTTCTACGTGGTGGCATACCTAGTTTATTCAAATAAAAACCATAAATTAATAACCTAGCAATTGTGTCTATAATACTATACAATGATCAGTATTGATTGTACAACCGGACAATAGTTTGAAAAATAGATTTTGTTTCTTTTAAAATAAAACCCTGCTCCGCTACCACCAAAGAGGGATGTCACACCCCGTACCCCACCCTGAGGGTGACACCCTCCGCCACGGAACCTTAAGGATAGTAATTACAATACTACCCTCAAAATCCCGTAAGGCTAGTAAAACCACGTTCCAAAATATCACAAAACAATGCAGCGGAAATTAATTACTGTGGGGGTTTATAACTCGATTTCCAAAATCCAAACCAAAATGGAAATTTATAAAAATCACATACAAAGCCAGTTATTCCAAATCAAATTTAAAGTCTGTAATAAACATGAAAATACGAAGATAAATAGTCCGGAGTCCTAGTACAATCAATATGAGAAGCGGATCATACTTGGTAATATTGGAAATCCTCAAATCTTCAATTTCTAGTAGTAGATGGCTGGTGACCTGTATCTGTAGACAAGTCTGGATGGCACTAACCTCGTTAGTTAAATATCCAGGTGAGTAAAAACAGGGGACCACAAAATATAAAATTTTAATGCATTTTAAATAAAGAAAACAGTAATTTAAACACATAGTTTAAATTTAGCAATCAGTATGCATAACACATGGTGAATACTCAAAATACCATAAATCATTATTATGTCAAATGGGCTGGACTGTCGGCTGAGAAAACATCAGTTGACCCCCGGGCCAGGGGAGTAAACTGACTCACTAGTGGTTCTTTTATTTACTTTAAAATTTAGCCCACACTAGTGTTGCCGAAGGCTTCTATGGTATGACTCCTCGCTACCATATATCGGAGTGACCCGTCGGTCACTAATCTCATATCTGGTGAAAATCCCTCGGTGCACCGACATCGTATTACAGAGTAAAATCATATAACAAATTCTATAGCCACACAGACATATAACACATTTCAATAAATCCATGTAACGCAAGTGAAATCTCAAATATGTCAAAATCACGTAAAATAATGCCAACGTAAAAACACATGCTTGTAAATTTATTTAAATTTCGTATCATGCATAAATCAACCATTTGAAACTGATTCACCATATAAAGTAATAAAAACATGTGTGAGTCCCCACTCACCTGTATGTAGCCTTCACAATACGAAAATACCCGTTACGGGTCAAATCCTCAATTTCAGCAACACAGGTCAATCGCCTGTATAATTCACCCAAAAATCACAATTACTATCTATAACACCCAAATACTATCAGCCAATACCCTATATATGCGTTGTACGCAAAACGAGGCAAGTTGCTAATTTTTCCAAAAATACTTTAAAATTCATGATTACCTAAATCGGGATTCAAATCACTATTTAATCGACACAAGCATAATCAGTCTATTATATTCTACCCGATACCCCCTAAACACGTTTTTCGAAAAATCACTTTAAGGGCTTATAACTCACCGACGAAGAATCAGATGGTGAAACGGATCGCACCACTGCGATCGAGACGTCGAAATTAGCCAACGGGGTGAATTTCGGGATTTCGGGTTTGCGGCGGCGCGTGACGGCGCGTGTGGCGGCGCGTGGCGGCCGGAAATCCACAATCCTGCAAACCTCAACCAAAATCAACATTCTTAGTGTCAAATGAAAGCTGATGAAGTGTGGATTGCAAATATGCAATTGGATTTCCTAGAAGCATCCGGACACAGCCGGAATCGGGGTTTTTGTCCGGCGAAAAACCCACCTCGTTCGGAGCTCCTCACGGGCGCGTCGGACGGCGGCTGTCGACGAGATTCTGACCGGAGGTAGCTGGGGAGGAGGCGCACCTGTTGGTGCCGGCGGTGTAGCTTGGGTCGGCCGGAGTCGGAGCAACGAAGCTCCGGAAGCAAAACGGCGGGAGAGAAACCAGGGAGAATCGGGGGAGAGGAGAGAGAAGGGAAAAGGAAAAAGAAAGAAAAGAAAAAAGAAAAGAAAAGAAAAAAGATTTATTTTTATACTGTGCAGTTATTGAAACGACGTCGTTTCACACTCCCAACGGCTACTTGATACGGCGTCGTTTTGGCATTCGCCAAAACGGCGCCGTTTCGATTTCTAATAAAATATTATTATATTTTTTTTTTTTTTTTTTTTTTTTTTTTTAAAATCCAAAAATACCTTCAAGTTTAGAAAATTCATAACTAATTCAATAAAGGTCTAAAAATTCTGAAATTTTCACAATAAATCCAGAAAATTCATATCTTCCTCCCAAATTGAAAATTTTATTTTTCTGACCATCCAATAATTTATTAAAAATAAAATAAGTTTCCGAAAAATATAAAACCCAATAACTCATATCATAAAATTATTAAATTAAATTCATATTCCATTTTCCCACAATATAATTCCAAAACAATACTTTAAAATCCCAATTTTTCCATTCCCCGAATATATTTATAATTTCAACTACCGAAATTACTATTTTACCCTTAGAGAATTGATATAAATAATTTCCCAAAATTCAGGGTTTTACATTACTCCTCATATGTACTATAGCGTACTGTACTGCAAGTCCAATAAATAAGTAAAAGTTGCCGGTAGCAACTACAAAACTTGAATCTTGTGCATTCATTACATAGCTCCTCAATGCCAATTGAGATTTTATTAACAAGATTATCAGGGTGTTTAGCATCCTAATTTTGTTGAACTAAAATGATAATCAATGTTCCCGATTATTTTAATTTTATTTTTGTAAATAAGGATGAAAAAGATCATTTACAAAATTAATCATTAATGTCTAAATTCTCATTCATTTAAACAACACACTAACCTATCAAATTAATCATTAATCTACTATTTTATGAAGGATAAAATAGTTATCTATGATAAATATCAAAATTATTTTTTTATCAAATATAATTTTAATTTATAACACTAATAAACTACTGAAATAAATAATTCTAAAATTAATGATTTTACAGAATCAAATATATCAAACTTCCTCCAGGATACAAAATCAAACACCTATTCTATCAAAATGAATGACAGTTAACAAAGTTACGACAAAACTTACAATAAAGCCTTAACTACAGCAGTTGGGGCTTGCCTGTATCCCGACCCATATTTGTCACCTACAGCGGGATTTCATCCCTGTCTCCTATCCGCCGGATTTGAACTGATGACGTCCTATTCCCGTGTAACGAGGAGATCTAAGGGCCACTGTTATTAATCAAGCCGAGTGTAAATATATAATACAATAAACAAAGAATTTGTATTCTTTTTGCATATATCTTAATATTATGTAACATAATGAAACAATATCAAATTTTATTGAAATAATGTGTAAACTAAGTAATATATGCAAAGAGTATGATAAACAAAGAAAAGCCAAGGAGCTATGTGATTTTGTCCCATTCGGTGCGGGAAGGAGACCGTTTCCTGCCCATGAATATGACTCATGCCACCGCTGCGGCTATGGTTCAATGTTTTGAATGGAAAGCTATAAATGGTGAGGGGCCAAAGGTAGCAACCAGGAGCAGGTGTGAGTCTGATCATGGCCCGCTTCAGTGCTGTCCTCTAGTTCGCTTTACTCCTTTCGATTTCATTTGGAAGAATCTACTAAAGTTTTTTTTTTTAATTATTTTTATTTATGACTTTGAATCTGTATAATACATACAATAATTAATCCGTCATTTAATTATGTCTGCCAGCTGATAAATTAGCTGGTCTTGTTTGCTATGCCACAATTGTAATTCTATGCTTAATTTCCGAATTTGTATGGAATATAATCATATATATATTTCCCTATTATGTTGTTTGAGGCATGAGGAGGAAACAAATTTCCATAATTGATACACGAATGATACAGATGCAATAAATGAAGAGTCATATTCATGAATGTTATTCACTAAAAAAAATTCTGACAAGAGATACAAATGAAAAATGCAATAAATAAAATAATCATCGTGACCGAAATTTAATTTTTCCAACCGTTCAGCTATTGTTCTAGAGAACCGTATCAGTACTTGAAAGATAATATTTTGACAAAGCAAAATATATTATAAATATAAATATATTTTCTCTCTATATATATATATATTCACATTATACATATTTATAATATTTTATCACTAAAAATATAAATATTTATTAAAGATTTCATCCAAAATATCACACTATCGCATAAAAAATATAACACAATAATATTAATATTAATTTATGAAGGATGGATATGATCAATTTATTATTTTTATATTAATGTATATCAATTAATAAAAGAAACGCATACAAAAGTAAGTGGTTTTGCCAACTCTTTAACTGTTTTATTTTCTCGGAAAATTCTCAACTATCAAACTAAGCAGTATAGATATTTGTGTTCAGAGTAAATGTACAAAGAATTAGTTGTTTATTAGAGTTATAACGGAGCACAACTATTAGAGAAGATTCAAAATTTATAGTGGCCGAGAGATATGTTTCGTATCGTTGATGAGTTGTCGTACGCTCACCAAATAATCTTCCTCTTCTGAATAGGTAGCTAGTGGTAAGGAAGGTCGAATCCTCAGGGAGATGGTTTTAAGAGTTGGAAGTCTTTGAATTGGCCGTGGTCACGGTGTGCCCACGGTCAATGAGAATGGAGGGGTATAAAATCTTAGTGATGAATAGAGGTTGTGTAACAAATGTAATGTTTCGAAAGTGAGAAATAAAGGTGTAATTCAGATGCTTGTGATGATCCTTGATTCAATTCACACCGAGACCTCCCCGTGATCACGGGTCTTCTAGGGATGTACTCACGTCTTTTCTGTTGGATCCCATTTAGTGGGTTGCTCAGTACGATTGAGCACTCCAGAGGGAAGGAACGTCCTTCGCCCTTTCGTGTCCTACTTTCCAGAAAACCTCACCCCCGGATTAGCAACGTAGTTAATCCGAGTATGTCCTCTCGTCACTCGTGTTTCGCTCACCGCCCACGATTACAGTGATTGGTTTCTAATTTGTTATGGAGTTGATCAATCACCATGACATCAATATGCTCAAGAATGGCGAGAGATAACAAAAGAAACTGAGTAATATATTGAACGGGACCTTACAAAGGTTGGTCCGGTAAATGAACTAAATCAAGGAAAGAATAAGTTCTAGCCCTCCATTGAGTTCTGGAGTAAACTCTGGAATAATATCTAAAACAAAGAGAAATCTCAAAAATTGCCTCCCTCGACCACAGGCGGCCAGGTCTCTATATACTATCTATCAAGATCTCGCAGGATCAGAAACAGATTACTGCCATATCAGTTAGGATCACCCGAGATATTAGGCAGATTCTCGGTCCGTGATCACGGTAAGATCTCCGATTTTCCAGGCCAGCAGCTGTCAAATCGCGGCTCCTGATTCTCTGCCTTTAAATCTTCAAAATATCCTGTGAATTCCTGCTTTCAGAGAAATCTTGTAAGATACCAGTAATAACTCCATAAACGCATATATTAGGAAATAGAAAGTGCTAACCANAGATCTCGCAGGATCAGAAACAGATTACTGCCATATTAGTTAGGATCACCCGAGATATCAGGTCAGATTCTCGGTCCGTGGTCACGGTAAGATCTCCGATCTTCCAGGCAGCAGCTATCAAATCGCGGCTCCTGATTCTCCTTCGTGAAATCTGCCTTTAAATCTCCAAAATATCCTGTGAATTCCTGCTTTCAGAGAAATCTTGTAAGATACCAGTAATAACTCCATAACCGCATATATTAGGAAATAAAAAGTGCTAACCAGCCGATTATTACGTAACGTAAAACCGCATATAATCATACTATCATTTGGCCTCTATTTTGTTTCCTTGGAATCCCAATAAATATTCCCATGAGTTCTATGCTTGATATATGAGTTTCTTGTCTGCTAAACATGTTATAATGTGTGCCTTAGTCTGGTAAGACAAGTTAAACTGAGTATTTTTTAAGGATGTGTAATGCATGTGCATGTTTTACAATCGTTTAAAAGCGTATTGCTTTGGTACTATGGTTTTATCAAGCATATTAGTTTAGAAACGTATTGTTTTGGTACCATAGTATTTATCAAGTATATAGGTTTATAAACGTATTATTTTGGTATTGTGGTTTTATCAAGGATATTGGTTTTAAATATATTTCTGGGTGCTACGTATATATGAGTTCATTATGGTACCCTCAATTATAAATATTCGCTTAGCCAATGTGAAATGAGTATATAGAATCCCAGTATTATGGGAGAGTTACCTACCAGTTCAAGAGTCGTATGAGTGTTGTATAGTATTACTTGCCACATCTTCACAGGCTTGTTCGTTCTGAGTATTGTCTGTTCTGAGTATAGAGACAGGTATGACATGTTGTATTTTCTTTGCCTAGTCTCAGACAACACTAGCATTAGGGGTTACGTATAAGCATGTTTTCAAAATTAAAATTATCATTACCAATAGGCTTCCGGTTTTCTTTTAGTGGGGTTACTCGAGGAGTGTTTTGTTATTTCCACCCTGATAGGTTTCTATTGGGAAATATTAGCATGTACGTATTATGTTATAACCTATTGGGCTGGATCTACATGTTATGTTTTCAAAATCAAATGCATATTATTGTATTATGTGTTGCATCAATATAGTATGTTTTAAAAGTAAATATTTTCTACTCCTATTTTAGTATATGTCTCTCTTCCCCGTAAGACTTATGATGTTATAACCCTACCGAGATTCTTGTAATCTTACCTTGTTGTTATTTTCCCCTTTCAGGAATAGTGCATGAGCCCTTGTTTACGAGGAGTGAGTTTCAGAGGTATAAGCTGGACTATCGCATATGCACATATATCATTATATGGTTTTTCTGACACATTTATTATAAACTTATTTTCGTCTTTCTAGAGTATACTTGTTGGATTTCTATTATTTTTTGGACATAGTATGTTTACGTTATGGACCTGAGGTCTGAGTTTGGAATTCTTAGGCTTGTGTGTTATGGATCCGTTTGGGTTCCGTTTTGAGTTTTGTTTTTTCAATAAAAGTCTGTTGTTGTACTCTGTTTTCCATGTCAAATGTCAGATGTCTATTGTACATGCTCTTATTAATCAAATTAAATGTTTTGTATTTTGGAAATCGTATTTTGAAAAATCAAAAAAGTCTTTTGGAAATCGTATTTTGAAAAATCAAAAAAGTCTTGTGAGATTCGGATTGGTTCACGTATTGAATTAGTCCGGATTTCACGACGGTCCGGTTTCCAGGTTTAGGTCGTTACATTTCTGGTATTCAATTCTTGGTTCCTGATATGTTATCAGCAGCAAAAGTTGAACGAACAAGGATGTTTCTGACATAGATAAGCCATGGATTATAATTTATTGGAATGGTCTCACACACTTTGAAAGTGGTTTTGATAACTTACCATCTCGTAATTTAAAACCAGAAAAAATGAATTTGAACGATCGAAACTATGAAAAAAGATTAATCTAATTGTCTACTAGATATTCTTCATTATTCAAAAAGAAAAAGAAAAGATAAGTTATGGATCATGTGGAAGGAAGGCTTACTAAACAAAGCTTACAAGCTAGAAGTTTATGTACTTCTTCCATTCCTCCATTGTTCAATCAGTTTCTGGAGTGCAGTCTCACAGCAGCCACCAGCACCAATGGCCTGCATTGACTGTTCTTTAAACTCTATAACTTTCTGTTTCACTATTGCACTCCCCATCATTTCTTTAATTCTGCTCCCAATCTCTTCCCCCTTTACCATTGTTTCTCCTGCCCATCCCCAAGCTTTTGGCCACAGACCAAACCCACACTTGTTCACCACCTCTGTATTAATCTTCTGATCTCCCGACACAGGCCATGCTAGAATGGGCACCCCATGCCATAAAGCTTCAGTAATCGATCCCCAACCACTGTGGCTTACAAAGCCACCAATAGCTTTGTGACCAAGAATCTCCCCTTGACAAACCCATTCCTTCACTACCATCCCCTTCTCTTTGATCCTTTCCCAAAGTTCACAACCAAGCACCACTTCTAAACTTTCTGCTTCATCCTTGTCAAGTATCGTGTCCTTCACCACCCACAGAAATGGATGGCCGCTCATCAATAGTCCCCTTCCAATTTCTCTTACCTGCTCTCTTGGCATTGCTGTTCTGCTGCCAAAACAGAAGAAAGCCACTGTTGAAGGTAACTGATCATCAAGCCATCTCATTAGAGATGGAGTGATGTGGCCTGCACTTCTCTCGAACTCACATGGCTTTAGTCCGATTGTAAGAACTTGCGGCAAACCCTGTGCCACTTTTCCACCTCTAAGGTCATTAAGCGAGTCTGCCTCCAATGTTTCGAACGTGTTGATCAGAATCCCATCGAGCCTCCCAAGTTGACGGCCATCTTCTGTGAATATAGACGAAAACAAACTATTCTTGTCAAGAAGCAAGGGGGGAATCGATGATTTGGGTATTGGTTCGCCACCCGGTACTTCAAGAATGTCACAGGAGTCAAAATGTTCAGTCCCCATTTTTGACAGAAGAGTGGGGTAGTAAGCAAAGAAGGAGAACATCCTGGCTGAGGACACGAAGAGGATGTAGTTCGGAAGACTCAGCGCTTCAGTAACAGGAACAACAGAGGATACAAGACTGACATCAGAGACAATAGCGGATAAAGGTGGGGAAAGCGAGGAGAGAATAGAAGACAGAAGATGAGCCGAGCGACGGATAGATTCCCACTTGAGAGCAAAAGGGTCGGAGGAGTTTGCAGTGGTGGGATCAAAAGGTAGGAGATGGAACCTCTGTTCCTGAACCTGAGGGAAAGCAGCCAGGAAGGTAGAGATGAACTTAGACTCGGCCTGTGAAACTATGGGGTAAGTGGTGATAAGCGTGACATGACAGTGGTGGCTGATCAGCGACTCTGCAAATCTGAGGAAGGGAGTAAGATGGCCCATACCAGCACTAGGAAGTAGAGCAACATGAGGATATTGAGAAGGGTAGCTGCCATTGCTGGACCTTGACATTTCTACAATGAAACTTAAAGAGTGGTTTAGCCCTGGATGATGAGAAGCAAGGCAGGGTGTGTGATTTATAGGCCAACTTTGTCTTCGTCACCATTGAAGTTGGCTTCAACTACTCTTGTCAGATTAGATGAATGATTCTAACTAACACGGTTGGTGTGATGTCAGTTAAGTATTTAATTAAAGTCGGACACGAATACAGATTATTTAATAAAATTCGAGAATAGATTATCCATATTTTTAAAATTTAATAAAATAGCATCGTTGTTGGTATAGGAAGAAATGGAGCCACCACATTGAAAATTTTCGCATATAAAATTTTTTAATTACTTTATCCACATAATTTGATTGATGAATAAATATTTTTATAAAGCTCTATTTAGTTTTATCGAATAAATTTTCTAGTAATTTGGTTTATTTGTATCTGGTAGTCTAAATCCTTCAGGAATTTTCGTATATATATCATTATCCAATAAGGCATATAAATAGGCTGTAATTACATTTATTAGACACATTTCAAGTTTTTCATGCACTGCCAAACAAAATAAGTATTGTAATGTTATTGCATCCACCACTGGAGAATACGTCTTATCATAATCAATACTCAGTTTTTGGGTAAAACCTTATACGATAAGTCTTGCTTTATATCTCACAACTTCATTTTTCTCATTTCTTTTTTGCATAAATACTTATTTATATCCAACCGCTTTTACATCTTTTGGTGTATGGACTATAGGTCTAAAAACTCTATGTTTTTCAAATGAGTTTAATTCTGATTGAATTACGACGTTCCACATTGGTCAATCTTTTCTACTTTTACATTCCTCTACAGAGATAGGTTCAAAATCCTCATTTTCTTCCATAGTATTTAGCGCTACATTATATGTAAAAATATTGCCGACAAATACTGTGCTTTGGTTCCATTTTTTCCTATTGTGACATAATTAATCAAGATTTCTTCATTCTCTTGCATTTCTTCTGAAATTTTACTAATTATGTCAACTGAATTTTTCAAAACTATATCCTCTTTCTAACCATCTTGTGTAGTTATTTTTTTCTTTTTTTGGGGATTTTTATCTTTAAAACCGAATGGTCTTCCAAGCTTATAGCGTGGTCTAAATTCACAAGCAACTTTAAGTTGTCCTTTGGGGACATCAATTCTTATTGGAGTATGTATAGCTGGAATATGAGACCTAGTTATTCTTTTAAGGTCAGTAAATGCATCTGGCAGTTGATTTGCAATCGTTTGTGAATGAATTATCTTTCGAACTTCATGTTCATATTGATTTATTCAAGGATCAAAGCTAGATACTGATAATTCATTCCAAGAGATCTTCTTTTCCAACTGTTTATTTTCTCCCTCTAATGTTGGAAATATAGTCTCATTAAAATGACAGTCTGTGAATCTTACTGTAAATAACTTTCCAGTTAATTGTTCAAGATATTTAATTATAGATGGAGACTTATATCCAACATATATTTCTATCCTCATTTGAGGATCCATCTTTGTACGTTGTGGTAGAAAAATTGGGACATATACTCCACAACCAAAAATTCTTAGATGAAAAATATTTGGTTCCTAACTGTGAACCAATTGCTATTGTAAGAGTACATTTAAATCATGAAAAATAGATAATATCTTTTTAAGCATATCAACATCAGTGATATTTTCTCCTCATAATTTTAATTGTGAGTTGATTTTAAATAATATCAAATTATATTTACTCATAGATTTAAAATATTATAAATGAAGGTGCATTTATTCATAACGAGCTTTTGGGGTATCACCGTTTTCTGGTGATCATATCTTTCTTTTAAATTTTTTCAAAGATCTGCATGATTTTTTACTGTGACATATTCAGATTTCATTTGTTCATGGAGATGATGGCGAAGAAAAATCATTGTCTTTGTCTTATCCTGATTTGATGCTACATTTAGTATTTTGATTGTCTCTCCAAGACCTTTAATATCAAAATGAATTTCAGCATCCAATATCCACGATAAAAAAAAATTTTCCAAAAATGTTGAGAGTTTTAAACTCAAGCTTTGCGATATTTGTCATTGTAGAACTATAAAAATATTAAAAATACATATAATTAATTACATAATAAGATGAGAAATTAATTTATAATCTAAACAATAGAAGTGAGCTACAAAAATAAGAATAATATTTAATGACACTAATATTATGATAAAATAATATTAGAATTTTATATTTTATATTTTATCATCTTTTTACTTGATCTCAATTATACCTTTGTGAAAACTAAGATTCTTGTTTGTTTTTTGTGAAGAATTTTTGTAAAACTCTTAATTCTCTCTTATTCTTTTTTTAAAACCTTCAGGATGATAATATGTTATATAATAAACGAATAAATCAAGATGAATCTTAATTTAGTTAGAAAGATGATAATTAGAAAGAGAGATAATGAAGGAATATGAGAATTTTGATATTTTTATTGCTATTTATATACAACATCACGATGGCATATTTATAGGTACACAAATATACTTTTTATATTAATGGTAGACATGATAAATTGTGTCTCATAATGAAACTATAGGTTTCAAAGACATTCATTTATAACAAAAATTAAGGAAAAGATTGTTATAATGTGTTTTTAATCTAACCGTTGAGATTAAACCAAAATTAAAAGATCTAACAATAGAAAATCTTGAAAATGGATAAGATTAAGAAATCATCAAAAAATATTTAGTTCTTGACTCATGTATTCTTTCAATAATGATTTTTTTCTTCTTGTCCAAGCATGTAAATTTTGTGATCAATCCCATTAAATCCTTGTGTTTTTTTATTTTTCTAGCATTGATTGTGCATGTTAGTTATTCAATACAAATAATTATTTTTTAAAATTATATTTTAAAAAAGAAAAGATATATAATTGATTTTGTTTAATTTTTTTATTCTTCTAGTTATTCTTAAACTCTAATACTTATCTACTTATTATTCTAGTTACCTTTAAAAGTCTTAACATTAAATCCTAATAAATATTTTGGTTATCTTTAAGAAAAAAAAATTTACCCTTTATCTATATGAGTTCAGTGGTTGATTTGTTTTTGAAAATCTTGAAAATTATTGTCGGCAAGGTTGTTGGTTAGACGAGGACCTACAAATATCTAAGTGAAGGTACTTTTTGACTGAAATATTAAATTGTATAGGGAAGCTTGATAGTGACATTCCTTATGAGAAGTAGTTATCACATTATCTCTACCCTTGCAGATGGGTGTTATGTATTTTTCCATTAAAAAATACTTATTATTAATAATAATGATTATTTTTTTGTTTCATCAAAATTATCAATTAGGTATGTCATCTTATGATTTACACAATTATTTTGATTGATTGATGATATGATATATTTAGACATTACCTATTATCTTGTGCTTCGTAATAATCTGGGGTTAGCTTTACCAAATACATGTTTTAAGTCATCTTGTTTGTTGTTGGAAACTTGGAATGCATTATCTTTTGTCTATGTCTTTGCAATCTTTAGGTTTTATCTACTATATCTAGTTTTTATTAAGATTATTATTAAGATTTATATCTAGTTTTTGAAAATATTTAATTATAAAATTTTACAATAATTCATAAACAAAAATTGGCCAAATTTAGGATTATTAGATTCCGGATATGAGAACATGAAAATTTTGAATACCTTAGGCTTGGAGCCCAATCACAAATCGTGTAGGTTAGTGGGTCTTAGCTCATATTCTTAAATCAGAGTTAAATTTTGATCAGGTTTCGAACATTTTGAAATTAAATAATATTTTTTATAAATTATTGTAATTATTAAAAATTATGGATATTTATAAAATTAATGATTTGAAAAATAAAAAGATATGATGTATTGATGATTTTGATATTCTAGAATCTTAGATTGATCCATTAAAGATTTAAAAGGGAGAAAGATATGAAAAGGTAACCCGAGATTAGTGAACACTTACAAAGCATAAGATAATAGGTAAGGTCTAAATGTATCATATCATCAATCAATCAAAATAGTTGTGTAAACTATGAGATGACATACCTAATTGATAATTTTGATAAAAAAAAAATTAATTATTATTATTAATAATAAGTATTTTTTAATTAAAAAAGACATAACACCCACTAGGGTAAAGTTAAAGTGCTAACTACTTCCAGTAAGGAATGTCACTAGCAGGCTTCCCCACACAATATAATGTTTCAGTCAATAAGTATGCTCACTTTGATATTTGTAGGTCCTCTTCTAACCAGAAACCTTGTACCACAATAGTATCACCTTCAACCTTAAGAGAGGAACCAATGAGAGAAGAAAAAAAGAGATCTTTATACTTAAAAATTTGAAACCAAAATAATGTCATTGAAAAAAAAAAGATGAGAAAACAGAGATAAAAGAGTTGTTACTTCAAAATTTTCCGAAAGAAAATTATTTTCTGATAGATCACCCATATAAAACCATAGGGTTTTATGAGTAAATATTGCTCGAAACTCAATCTGTTGTCATTATTCATACTAGCGACAAAAAATTTCTTGGTCAAATTGTATTTTCCAAGATAAAAGTTCTGAGAGTTATGACCAAAGAAGAATGGCGACAACATCTTTTCACTAATATAATGTTTTCAGAAAAAGCATCAGGACAACAGTTATCTGTATATAATTATCATAATTATCAGAAGGCATGGATATGGATATTTTGGTACAAGCCAACATATCATACTTGGTTCATGTACTTTGTTAAAACTTGTCAAAAGTATTTTCCTCAGTGGTGGATAAAATGGTTCAGAGACATTAGTTCTCAAAAAGATCTCTTTTAGCAAGAGATAGATGAAGCCATCATATTGTTCACACGATATGCGGAATTGGAAGGAATGACCCCAAATCCGTTACTACAGTACTTTGGCAATTTGCAGTCCCATGGATAATCTGTTGGGAATTTGGAAAAATAATAAAATCAGAAGATCAAACGGCATATCTGGTGAGAAATATCAAGAAGAAGCATTGGCCCAAATACGAGATAAAAGAGCCTGTATACAGGCAGTAAAAGATCTGTTAAAATTAATAGAATTGGATGTTAAAAGGGTACTCCTATCATTAAAAGAAAAAGAAGCAATTCCCAGGATATCATCTTTAGAGCACATGAGTAAAATCTATGGGAAAGGACAAAAAGTCATAGATGAAGATCATGATGACGATGATGATCCATTCATGATCCAAATCGAGACCTCTTACTCAGTTATCATTAATGATAAAATGACCCGATTCATTGGATCCAGGATAAAATGACATGAAGACAAGAAGATGACAGGATGAAAGGAGACATGACAAAAGATAAGAGGAGATAAGGAGAATCTTTAAAGTTATAAACTAGAATAAAAGAAGAAAAATTTCTAATAAGGGTATAAATTATTATTCAAAAAATAAGGATAAAAATGTAATGTAATATAGCTTTTTGGCTATAAAAAAGGCTCTTGACCTCAGTTGTGAACACCTTGAAAATTTGAATCAAATATTCTCTTTGAAATATATTTTTGAGTCTTTACTATTTACATTCAAAAATCTTTAGAAATAAAATGTCTTATAGCTAAAGATTAAGGTTGTTGGTGGTACTGGTGTGTGAGATTAAGATTGTACGGCGGGACGATATTGTATCATATTCGCATACCTTCCTCCTTACTGATTACTTTTGCATATACCATCAAACATGAAGTTTGATTGGATTGCTTTCTGGTTCTTTGGATCCCTCATTTACTTGTTTATTTCCGGAATTTATTGGAGGACTACTTGCTGGATTTTGAGATCCCTATGGAACTTGTGTGTTATGATTCCTTTAGTTAATAATAAAGACTTCCGCTAATGTTTTAGTCACTCCATATGTTACCAGAATGATTGTCCATTAATATTATGCTCCAACCTTTTAAAAAAACATAAGAATGAACTTTAATAAAATAGTTTAGGATGATTAGAGCCTTGTGGGATTCAGATAGATCCTTGGCAGGGCTTGTTTGGGTTTTACGACAGGATCCTAATAGGTTGGGTTTGGGTCCTTAAAAAATATGTTATGCATTAGTTGAATGTGTTGTGTGTGATTATAATAATGGAAGTGCATATGAAGTGTTTGGGTGCATTTGGAAGCATGAGACAGATTCAAACATCGCAACAACATAAGATGACCTATGCAACTCATGAGAGCTCTCCTAGTATAATAGCGCGACATGGATTTGCCAAGGGAGGCATAACGAAGGACGAGGAACATAGTTTATAATATAAAATGAATAAATAAGATATCCTAACATGGGAATTGAGTAGGTGTAGCTATCATTACCTAACGCCCCGACATCATCAGTGAAACTAGGGCAAGATGAGTGCATGTCCCATCGGCACGGATCGAGTTTCAGCATATAAGATAACGAGAGACATGTGAGAAGTTGAATATAGAAGTGCCATTAACAGATCACAGTCCTATTCCTGGCGTCGGAAGGATTGAAACACATTGCCAGCCCAGCCACGGTCCCGATTGCCTGAGCAATTATGTGTTGCATTACATTATGACTGTGACTGTGCTACATTGCCATGATGAGTATGCAAGTGTTTTATGTGCCAGCATGCCTATGTTATGCTTAAATGATTGCATGTCTTTTGCTTTGCGTATTTTTTCCGTTCGCTCACCATGCTGAATTGACAGGTTTCTGCTAGATTTTGGCATATGAATGTAGGAATAAGGAATAGGAGCTCACTCCCAGGCATAGCGAGAAGCTATCAATAGTTGAAGAATCATAATTGAGGTAATATTTGAGGATTAGTCTATTCATAGAGTTTTTCCCTTAGTGTATTTAACAATGATCGAGTCTTTATCTGAAATTTATTCCTGAGAAATAATAAATCTGATTATTTTACGACATCATCCGGATGACGGCAAGTCTTCTCTTTAATTCCGCTACCTAATATGTTGATAAATTCTTTTGTTATTATTTCCATTTTACCTTTATACCACTAACTTTGTAGATTTATTATATACATTGTCAAGAGTTGAAACAAAATATATAATGGGCCTACGACGATTGCGGCGTGAAAGTTTTGGATCCATGACATGACACCGTAACTATTGTTTGTGTTTCTCAAGCGTTTGTAATAAACTTGCATGACTTTGTTTGTTTTGGATGTGTTTCTCCAGCACAATCTCTTCTCATTAAATATCTTTACTAATTAATTAGAAGATATTAAACAGGAAAGAGAACGGTTCTTTCCAACTCTATTTTTAATTTACTCCTAAATGATTCTTTTTGAGTTTCACTAAAATGGTCTAAGAGAGCTTTATATATAACACTCATGTATGCAGGCAACTTGTTAATGGCACTGAAATCGCATCCTAACTATTCTAAAAACATTAACTAGTAATTATTTTAGTTAAATAAGTAGGTAAAGTTTTACTATCACAAGATTTATTTTATCTTGTCGATTAATGAAATAAATAATATAATTTTTTTTAAAAAAATAAATTTATTAGAAATCTTAGATTTATAAAAAAAATAGAATAATTTATTAAATATACTCGGATGTTGTGTAGATGATAGTATCAAACGATTATTTTTTATAAAATTCAATAGATGATAATATAAATTTGATTTAATTCAGTCTAATTTTTATTATAAAATCTTTTATGTAAACTTATAAATAATACGCTTACACAATAATTAAATATGATGTCTACTAATGTACATATAATACCTATAAGTACCCCAGATATTGTATGGGAGTAACATATGTACTTTTGTACATTTTATGGTTTTTTTTTTATTTTTTCCCCTAAATAGACAAGGGTATTATTTAATGAATAAGAAAATCTAATTCAACTTGTGAATTGATGATATATCAAAGCTAATATATGTTTATGTATTTATTTACTTATTTGTGCTATTTTGAATTAACATATTTTCTTATGTTTTTATATTTCTGACATAATATGACCTGCATTATGTATTTTCTTATGTTTTTATTACAAGGGTCAAAAGTTATGGTCTTTGCTTCGTGTTAATAGAAGACGCCGGATAAGTTTTTCCAATACACCTAAACCGATTGATTTGTATCGATTTTCCAATCAGCCGAAGCAAAGGAAGGAAGGAGAAAGATGTTGTTTCAGGTGGGAGGGCAAGGGACGCGGCCCACTTTCTTCGAGATGGCCGCCGCTCAACAACTTCCCGCCAGTCTTCGCGCCGCCCTCACTTACTCCATTGGTGTAAGGATCAGTTGGTTTACACTTTAACTTATTTGATGTGCCTTTTTATTTATCATTAAATTTTATTACTCATCTTTCGTTCTTATACTTTTTTAAGAGGTGGGTTTTTGGTATCTTGAGTTATTTTAGAGATCTTTCATTTGGGTTCTTCTAGTTTATGTTATTTTCATGAGAATTTTGCTAATTCGTTGGCTTTTTTAGAGATTTTTTATTTGGGGTTCAAAGAATTATTCTTTTTTTAGCTTTTCCTGTTAAATGTTACTTACGATGAAATATTGTTGCTTTGTGATGTTTAAGGTACTAGCTCTACGAAGACCCTTTCTACATAAGGTGTTAGACTATGAAGACGAATTCTTTGCTTTGCTTATGCTGATCCTCGAGACTCATAGCTTACGAACCACAGGTTTTTTGCTTGTCATATGTAGCTTCGTCTCTTGTTTGATCATCTCTTGTGTATATTGCCATTTCTGTTGAGAGTTATCTACAGTTTATCGTGCTGAGTAATTGATATTATGTTATTTTGGTATACTGCCTTATAGTTTGAGTATGGGTAGTGCATACATACCTTTTGAGTCTCATTGCTTCATTATCGTTCCTCTTCAGATGCTTCTTTCTCAGAATCTCTTTATGGATTGCGGAGAAGAACGGTGAAGATAAGAGCAAAGAAAGCTGATATTCGTCCTAATTCTGGAGATGAAATTCAGCATTCTGGAGTAGAAAGGCGACAAAGAATTCTTTCTGTGGTGTTTTTGGTACCGAGCTGGACTTCTTCTGCTTGATTATGCTCTGTTGTGCAGATTCCATTTTGTCTTTCTTTCATTTGTGTCTACCCTTTCTGCATAGATTCCTGGAGTGTCTGTTGACATTCTTAACTTCATGTCATGATTTTTTAAATTAAAACTTCACATCACTAGCTATTTCTCAGTGTCTGCACATGTATGTACAACTTCTTTCAACTTGTGGTCATGCCAAGCCAGTTTTTATCTGCATCATTATGACATAGGTAGATGAAGGTTAATGACGTGACTCTGTTGAATCTGGTGATAGGTTGTACTGCCTTATTTCAAATCAAAATTACATTCAATATATAACAAAGAAAGAGAGGCTAGGCTTCAAGCAAGTTTATGGGGAAATGCCAATGAAACATTTGAAGGCACTGAGTACTTTACTCATGAGGAGGGTTCTCTTGTTTCTCGGGGATCTTCAGATGCTGAAGGAACTATTAGAGTACGCCTGACTAAGAGATTTCAAAAAATTGTATTTGCTTGCTATCCATGGATACATGCTAGTAGTGAAGGTAAAACTACCGCGTTATTTCTTTTTAAATAATATCTTTTTCCTGGATCTGGATAGCAAATGGCAGCATCTAAAGTAGAAAAATTGAGGATTTGTAATCTTAACTTGATCATTATAAAATCTTAATGTTCTCTTTGTTCTTCTTATAAAGAATGTTCATGGTGAAGGTATTGCTGTTTTTTTTTTTTGCACTTGGATGCACTGGCATCTTAAGTTAATAGTTTTGAATATCTTATGTGATTTTGATGTTTCGTAGCATCCGACTTCATAGTGCCATGACAGTATCAGACTTTGCTGATTCACTTGGTTTTAGTTGATGGGCATTTCCTTATTTTTGTAATGATTGAATCCAATTGTATTCATCATAATGTATGATTGAGTATGAGTTGAATTGTCCTTCATAGTGCCATGACAGTATCAGACTGTATTCATCATATTAATTTTTGTGATGCAGGTCTGTCATTCACTTATCAGCTTTTATATCTACTGGATGCTACGGGCTTCTATTCTTTGGGACTTCATGCTCTCGGTATGCATGTTTGTCGGGCTACTGGACAAGAGCTGGTGAATGTCTATATGTCAACTCTCCTTTGTCTTAGATTGACATTATGGGATAAGAATTTTTTTTCAACGTTGCATTACATGTGAATTGTCAATCCTTAAACATACGCCTATCTGGTGTACACAGGGAAAGTTTGCAATTAGTTTGTATGCTAGATTTCTTTTAATGTTTAGGGGATATTTTCCTGTTCTCACTATGCATGCATCCGTTCTGTGCTCTTTCCAGTAAGGATTCCCTTTTTATTGTAATTTGCAGTGGGAGTGAGTGTAGCAGGTGAGGCGTATAAAGAGGTTCATGTAAAGAGCAAAATTTGATAGAAAGTGAATCCTTGATACAGTAACTAAAAAATATCACATTCTTTTAAAAAAATAGTTGGCGTTGAAATATTTTTCTGCTACTTGAAAGCTAAAGTAGGTTTCAAGACCATCATGCTTAATGCATATGCTAATGGAGATAATAGAGAGTTAGGTTTCCTACGTTTTTTCTATTCTGATAATGAAACTACAAGTAATTTCTAATTCCCCACATGTAATAGACATGCTACTGAACTCCACTCTTCTCATTGTTTGTAATGCCAAAGTGTTGTGTTTCCTGGGCGAATTTATTTATACCTCACTACTTTTGACCACACAATTCTTTTGATGTCAAGGTAGATGGACACTTCTTCTAGAATCTCAAAGATACGAACCAGGGAACGAGAGAGACTACGTGGCCCTCCATGGTTGAAGGTGCAATTAAATTTTAAATTATTTGTATCTGACCTTTGTGGTTCTGCATTGTTTTCAGAGGTTAAAAATTAGTCATTTTACTTGTCTTGCACTCTAAAATACCGATTCGGCATCGACATGCTTACAGGCATTACAGGGAGCATTATTAAGCTGTGGGTATACAATGCTTGACTATGCTCAAACTGGCCTGATTGCAGCAGTGTTTTTCTTTAAAGTAAGTGTTGTTTATCCACTTCCTTATACTCATTATGATGTTATAGTGCATGCTTAAGGTATTAAAAATTGCAATTTGTTCTGATTAAATGATGTTCTTCTTCATATAATTATTCCATAAGTAGCAATATAATTTCATCATCTTCTCCCTTCGTATGTTTTAAGCTGGACTATCTACACCTGAGTGTTCCTTCTTGATATGGATTTTGTTTACTCAGATGCTTTATATTTCTTGTGCTGGCTAATTAGTGAATTATACATGTAGATGATGGAGTGGTGGTACCAATCTGCTGAGGAGAGAATGTCAGCTCCAACAGTGTACCCGCCGCCACCACCTCCTCCACCCCCAAAGGTGAGAGAGACGCCTTTAATATCAGATTTCTTTCCGCTCACCTTTTCAATATGCACAGTCATGACCATTTTTATTTGAGTACTCTGCATTCTCTGCTCTTTTCTCTGTTTGGTAAGTAAAAAGACAATTATACTGGTATAGCAATGGTAGACTCAAGCATAAACCGGTCATAAAAGCCAGACATCCGTATGACACAGTGAGATGCAATCCTACATTTCTTTTTCTTAGACATGGGTATGATTTCATGAGCAACGAACACCATCACATGTACTTGGGCATTTAGTAATCCTGGTATTAAAGTAGTAATATTTGTTTAATATGAACTCAGGTTGCCAAGGAAGGCATCCCGCTTCCACCAGATAAAACGATCTGCCCACTTTGCTCGCAAAAACGTGCAAATCCTTCCATGGTTACAGTTTCAGGATTTGTCTTCTGTTATGCTTGCATATTTAAATATGTATCTCAGGTAAGGCCTCTGGTTTCATGGTCTGTCTTAAGTCAAGGTGGTTGTTTGTGCAGAAACGTATCTCGGATATCTATGATAATCCTTGTTTTTGTTGCTTTTCGTTCTTGCAGTACAAGCGGTGCCCGGTCACACTGATGCCTGCATCAGTTGATCAGATAAGGAGGCTTTTCCACGATATGTAAAGACCTTGTTAGATACCAGCATGCATAACCAGTCTGCTTTTTCCACAGGGTTCAATGGTCAAGCCAAATAAACAGTTCAAGTAGAAGGTAGAAACTAAGATAGATAAATGCAGTGTCCACTTTTGTATGAATCATGGTAATAGCTCTACCATTTGATCCAGTCCCCCTGGAGACAATAATTGCACAATCTAACATCACAGCAAATGCCTGCTTTTATGATCGGTGATGCAACAAGGTTTACTCCTCGTGCACTCTGTGAGTTGTAACAGTAACAGTATTGAGCTAACAAAGTTTGTTGTCCATCAGGCTGCATTTTATAAGCTGAACCTTCCCTTCGATTTGATTGTCCTTGTGTATCATTTGCGGTACTAAAGATTTCTCAATCTCTCATTTACAAGTTCGATCGGAATGAAGTTTGCTCAGGTAAGTAATATGCTTAGCATGTAGGAATCGAAGTTAAAGAAGAGATTAGTCATATAATCGACAAATAATGTCTGGTGTTAGGCGAAGTACAATGATTTGAAACTACGAAATGTGTGGGCTGAACAAGGAAAATAGAACAGGATGGAAACCCAATAATGATCAACACTTAAATACAAAGACTCTTGTCTAAAGAGAAAGAACATAACAAAAATAAGCTATTAAAAAAGGGGAGATTTCCTTACTCCCCATTTTCAAATCACATAACATTAACAAATACATCAACAGAAGAAGACAGAGTCTTCATGGTCGACATGAAGTGATTGCCTAACCAAATAAATATCCTGTAAATCACCCACCGTTTGTCTGAAAAGAATAAAAGGTCAGATATGCATGCAGAGCCTTCTTGTCTCCTATTCTGGTTGCTGAAGGTTTGGAGAGGTGGCAACCAACCTTGGACATCTTATTTAATTTCACACCACATCTTCAGTTGAATGAAGTGGACCTCCATCCCCGTTTCTGGGTGCAGATGGTTTCCTGTGTTTCTTGGTCCTCGCCTTTTTCGCCTTCATGCGACGCTTCTTTTCATTAGCATCGACCCAGGTATAGTCTGATGGTATGTGGAAAGGATCGACTTCATCCTTGAACCGGTGACTATCATTATCGCTTGATTGGCCACCACGACTCCCTTTCATCCATGATATCCATGAGGTGGATCCTTCTGTTTCCTTGGCGTCCTGGAAATGAGCTGGGCTGGAGGGTGGGGTGGAGAACTCCTCCGTTGGGTGAAGTTCCTCAAACTTTGTAAACGTGACAATAACCCGGATTGTCGGAACAATAGGGATGGCCAACTGCAACAAAGGAAAGGAGATGATACCACAAAAAGTGACATCACAGGCTTTATGGTGCCCGAGTGCTTGACAAAACCATCCATGCACTTCAAAAGTTCATACATCATGAGCAATAGCACAGACTATGTGGCTATAAAATGATAGAAGAAAGGAAACGTTGGGATTACCTTGATAGGAAAAGTTCCAGGAGGTAGTTTTGTTGTCAAGAGTTCCCTAAGTCTACGAATAGCCTTGACTTTGTTGGCCAATATGTCAAGTAATGGAAGAAGCTCCTCAGTTTTTAATGGAAAATCAGGTGTCAGCCATAGGACAGGTCTCAAACCCTTTTTGTATTCACTCTCATGCTTTGAATCACTACTGGCTGCTTTCTTCTTCTTCTTCTTGCTGCTTTTATCCTTTCCCTTCTTGGCATCCCCTATATCTTCCCTAGGAAATTCCGAAGATGATCTTTGACTATCAACTGATTTTTGGGGTCCAGATTCGGGTGCCAACTTTGAAAATTTCTTCAGTAACTTTGAATCGTCAGGATCCTCATTATTGTTCTTTGAACCTTTGTTCTTCCAACCAAACCAGCCCTTCTTCTCCTTAGCAGGACCACCGTTTCCATAGGTACCACCTGAAGCATTTTCCTGGTATTCAAGGACCCCAGGTTCCTCATCGTCACAAAGACCATCAGAATTCCCCATTTGAAGAGCAGAATCCAACTGCTTCCTCTCCTCAGCTGTCAATACATCATCAAACTCCTCATTGTCCGCACCATTAGCAATTCGATCATCATCATCAACAGAAAAAAGTTCCTCATCTGTCATAGCACCAGGAACCCGTCTTGATTTCACACTCACCATCACATTAAGCATATCATATATTTTGGCCTTCCAATTTCCAACCATCTCAGTTCTCTCATGTCTCCTCCAATTCAAATGGGGAACAAGCTCAGCCTGAGTCACATCGATACCTGGCCGGTACATATTAGTTTGAGACATTAAAGCTACTTCATGGGAGACTTCTGCCTCGGTTGGCTGGGATCCTGCCCCCTCCAGAGCATTAGTGACCTCTTTTTCCTTGTGAGCAAGAACAATCAAAGAACCTGGTGCCAAAGACATATTACCATCCTCCGAAGTATAACCCTCTCCCAAGAAAAGAAATGTTTGATCTGACCTTTGAATTCGAAAGCCATCAAAACCAGCAAGGGTCATATCAGCACGAAGATTGGAACCACGCTTCCAAATACGATAAGTATCTGAAGGTGCAATACGACCGATAAATGGGATAACTGAACTCTCAAAATGAAAAGTTATTTCCATGTAAAAGTCACGAATACGAGCTGCTGATGCAATAATACGTGGAAGCCTGCGACACCATTTTGCCCAAGCAAGAGGCTGGTAATGCCGAGCAATTATCATAGCAATTGACTCTTCCCGTGTGCAGACTGCTTCTTGAAGAGCACTCCAACCATTCTCATTTTGAAGACTCCAATCTGCACCAGCTGCCATCAAAATCTCTGCAGCTATTGGATCCCTTAATTTCACAGCAAGGTGTAAAGGAGTCTCACGACCAGGAACATCTCGACGATCAATGACAGCCGAGACAGCATCAGCTTGTTGCTCAGCAGCAACTGACTCTTCCTCAGTAATCACCTCACCAGCCTTGGAAAGCCGTGGCAAGGTCGAGATAATATTCCTGAGAGAGGAATAATCCCGGCGTGCAACTGCGAAATGTGCAGGACTATGCACATACTTGGAAAAATCTTCCATCTGATACCGAGCTTTTTTTTTCTGCTTCAACTCTCTATCTCTAGGCTACCAATCCTGCTCCTTTTACCCAAGCTAAGTAAAGGTAAATACCCAATTTGACAGCACACAAATTCAAAAAATATCTAGGGTTTAACCAAGAAGAGAAATCCCCCAGTAATCCACGTTTTAACTCTGCACCCCTCTTCTGCTCCAATAAAGTTTGACCTTTCACAGAATTCAAACAAAACCCATGTGCAATAGCTCAATTACCATCAAAACCACAAACAAAGACTTCCATTAAAACCGATTCAGTGGCTCATCTCACTCATCTTTCCCTCCAATTTCAGCTGCAAGAATGAAACTTCAAAACTGAGTAACCAAAAAAAACCCAAAACAGTAAAGATCTCAGATCAACTAGACAGAGCTCAAGCTCACTCTCTAAACACAGTCACCATCTTCGCAACGCACCAAAATCACCAAATCCATCTACATTTATAATATTAAGTAGATACCACACTATGAAAACAACAAGCACACCCAAAAAAAAAGGAAAATAAATAACCAGCACTTTTTTCTTACAGCTAATTCAATTTCCACCAAACTAAACAATTGAAAAAAAAAACTCACTTTCCTTTTCTTACTCTTGTCTCCAAGTAAATTATAGGAAAAAAAAAAGAAGAAAAGAACGTACGGTAGGTACTCCGAAAACTCGCAGAGCAAGCAAAAGGCGGAACCCGAGCCGATCGCTGAGATACAGAGATGAAAGAAGAACGAAGAAGGAAAAGCAGAAGAAGCGAAACGAAGACGACGATTAGATCTGACGGTGAGGAACTCTCCTCACAATAATCCGTGACTGAGATCTCTTCTCACTGAGCCACTCTCTGTTTCTCGCTGGCTTTTGTTCTTTTTTCCTTTCCTTTCCTTTCCTTTTTCTTTATTTTTCTTTTAAACACTCTACTAAATATCCAATATCTGCCCTTCGACTTCTATATATTTACATATCTGCCATCGTTTCCGTTTTTAACAGTTAAGTAGTTTATAAGACAAAGATTCCTTTACTTTTCCTCATGTCTAGTTAAGCAAGTAGACAAAGATAATGATAATGTATTTTTTATTTTCATAATTTTAAATTATTATAAAAAATTATTACTAATTATCATCATATAACTATATTAATTTTTCTTTTTTTTTAATTTTCGATCGTATACCTATTAAATTTTTCTATTTCATTTTACTCATGATCAATTGTTTGTTTAACCAGTTTACGCTTGGAGTTAGTTACTTTACTTGATTTTCAGTTATTTACTTGATATAACTTGATATTATCAATTAACGTCATATATGTTATAAAACAAATAAATATCTTCATGTAAGGATAGATTTCATTTATGTCACCTCAAATCTTAACTAAATAATTTTAAAATTATTGAAGATTAACTTGATTAATAATTTTAATTTTATTATTTAAATTTTATTCATAAATGATAAAGGGTCCATTAGTTTGTTCCTTTCTACAGAGAGGAATTCTCATAAGCCAAAAAGAGAAAAGAAACCAACTATGGGAGGTTGGCTTCTGAAGTTGTAGAATAAACTTTTCCTGATGGATGGAAGGAAAAAAAATTGAAATATCCAAATTATTTGATGCTTATTTCTAAAGGGAGATAGGGGGATGTTTATTGTGTTACTTTGATTTTTCTTAGAAATAGATAAATAGAGTTATGGCATTTGAGGAAAGAATTGTGTGAGATCAAAGCTTTTGAAAGTATGGGGGATGATTGGTTGAATGTTTGGTTGGTTGGTCTATTCTACCGAAGAGAAAGAAACAAAAAGTTGGGTGGTACAGGAATATGTTTGAAGTCAATAAAGTATAAGATAGGGAATTGGCATTTCAATCTTTGAGTTTAATACCAAGTCCAAGGTTTAGATCACAATAATGTAAATTATATGTGGTGGTGATGATTATAGTATGTATATAGTTGAGTAGTCAATTAATTAATGTGCTGAAAATTAGAAATACTGTAATAAATGAATGTATAATTCAATTAATATTACCACGTAAATCATTTTTTAAAATCAAAAGATATTCATTGTTAATATTGTTGAACAACTAACTATAAATATATCTAATTACTCTGAAATTTTAAGATATTTTATTTTAAAATAAAAATTAAATTCTTGATATTTAATTAAGTATGGATATATTTATCACAATTACATCCTCAAATTATATAAACTAGAACTGTATTCTAATTTTATTAGACAAAGAACAACACACATCTACTAAAATCAAGTCAATATTGGCAAGCAGCATCCATCATTATCCTTTACTCTCTGGACAACCCCAATCCATGTTCATAAAAAGCTTTGGTTTGGTGAAAGACCCCCACCACTTGCCTGCAGCGGATTAAGGTGTACTTCAGCAAGCGTGACCATTGATAATGAGTATGGAGGTGATGTGACAGTAACAGGCCTTGTACGTAAGGTGACCAGTCATAATTGTACAGAACTGTCACATTCTTTCAATGATTTCCAGATGATAATATTTTGACGTGAAACAAAATTAATATTGTATTTCCAAAGAAAAGGGTATGCATGATCTACAGTATAGTTGCCATATAAAAAAAGTGTAACCATATCTTAATTATAAATATCAATATATTTCTCTTTCTTTTCTTTTCTTTTTTTCAATTTATAAATACAGAAATCTAAAAAAACAATAGTTTCAGTCTATATTTATTTAATAATCTGACCACTATGTTACCGTACAAATTAAAATGGATTAAAAGAAAAAAGGATCACTACGTAGGAGGAGCAAAAGACATTGACATAAGCATATATCTTACAAGTTGATAAATAAGAAATTAAGTAAATGTTCAAAACAAGTTCTACCTGGAATTGGTTGATATAAATCAACTCTTGGCAACAACAGCCTCTCCTTTTGGAAGGAAATCCGGTTTTCATTCACCTGGGCTCCCCCTGTAGTTCTCCTCTTGTATTTTTGTTCGAGTCATGCACACAGGCTTGAGTATCTTCCGTGCTCATGTTGAAGAAGGGTGTTACATCGAAAAATGGTTGCTCTCTCTGTTTAAAGAAGGTCAAGGGCTGCCGTGCTATCCATTTAAAGAATGATTCTTTGACGTACTGTTTTACAGTCTCATGGCTGTCGTAGACAAGGGTCCGCAGGTCTCATTGAGAACCTGCAAGGCTACAACATAAGGTAAAGTAACAAATCATATTATATAGACATACTGCACCAAAAATAAAAGGAAGAAAAAATCTGATTTTGAAAAAGAAAAATGAATTTTTCTATGTGATGGTGTTTTTTCTTTTCCATACTCCAGATTCATACACCGATGATAACCCTGGAGAGCAATACAGGCACAGGAAGAGTTTTTTCTTTTAAGAAAGAGCAATGGAAGTAGCATGCTTACCTGATACTTAGAACGAGGCTTCAAGTGACTCATCCCAAACTTCAGCACTTCCATTAGAGGCATCTTCAACATCTTCTTCCATCGAAAGCCTGACATATTCTCTATGTGCAAAGCGATCCCACTCTGTCAGTGTCGGATTCTCTCTCTCCTGTTTCATGACAATGTCGTAAATCATTTGATTTATCATTATTACACAATTACTATAGTTTATGCTGCTACTTTACCTGACGAATCAGAAAAGGATCACGAGTTTCAAATGCCATAAATTTATTAAGGTTGAAAAGGATATTGAAAACACTTCCTGAAAGCTTGCCACCTTTAAGGTCACGCAGGGTGATACAGCTCTCATCCTGCATTCCAAGCCAACAAATTGGTAAAAAACTAAAACATCTCCAGGTAACCATGCATCAGACGCAGCATTCAAGAAAAAACGTTTCTATTTGAAATTCGTTTCATAATTTGTCCACCCTTTCCCAGGAAAACATGGACCATTTAACCATTGAGATGCCTTAAGAGTATTGGGAGCCTCTATTAAGTGACGCTTCAGAATCTGTCAGCTTTTATCAAGAATCTATATAATACAAATAGAATCGTTGCAGACAGCTGCATGGTCAGATGTGATAATTGGAGAACAAACCTCTGGTCCAATCATGTCAATTATCTGACACAATATATCTTCAAAAAGCACAGGCTCTTGTGCCATGCATTCCATTCGATGCAGCTGCTCCTCATAAAAGAACTGCAACTCATTCCGTGTCAGACCTCCATTTCCATCTAAATCTATGCACTTGAACCTAAAATATAAAATTCAATGTCACAAACCGTGTAACTTTTGCATCCAACTCCCCCAAAAAATGCAGTTGATGACAAAAACCTTTACTTCATATCTGGCACTGACATACACACGACACAATGTGGTTGCTTCTACAAAAGCATTCTATCAATTTAAAACCATTAAGAAAACCAGCTAAGCTTCTGGACCCACTTTGAAGATATGAGAGGCAGGAAAAAATGACCAGAAAAACTCAATAACATGTTCAACATCTTTGAATAACTACCATACCAACTTAATGATTACATATTTGAAAAAAAAAATTGTTGCAGTAAACTTCTGACATGATATTTTGAGTAATGATACTGTTCTTAGTTAAGGCATTGAACCTGTTAATGTTATCCTGCTTGAGACACAATACCTTCCAAGGCATACAAATTAATGAATGAGAGCTGATATATTTCTGAACTTTTTAAATTAATGAGACATAAGTCTGCACTTGATGAATGAGCACTGTGTTATCACAGTGCACCATCTTAAACCCAATATCACATACTCGACAACACAAGATAAGAAGGTTACCAGTACTCAAGACTAGGTTCGGATGTCTTATCCTCCTCTGATAATATAAAATAGACAAAATCTTCATAGCCCATCTTTCCTTCAACCTTACTGGTGAATTTTCGTGCAACCTGGAGTTATGTCAACACATAACAGTGACAAGACAACTAATATTCGTACAAGAAAACATTTTTCACTGCTGGCGATTCAGCCTACACTACAAAACCATTGTCCTTTCATGAAATGAGAACAAACCTGTGAAAATATTCTATCAACAATCCGATAGGTAAGTGCATGGTTACCATATCTGATAAGGTTCTCTTTATCAATAAAAAAATCATGATCTGTGTCCAGCTCCCAAAATTTGCAGTAGATCACATAGAAATGTTCATAAGAGAAGTACCTGGTCGCAGGATGTGTAAATGAGAAAATTAAAATCATTAAGAATTTGATCCCAGATAGAACATTCTATGAATTTATATTTCAGCCTTTTTAAGAAGAGCTGACATTCTCTAGTTTTCTTTCTTACTTGTTCAGAAAGAATATGAAATCCAACCCAAAAGAAAATTTAGCAAAGCATTCAACATCTATCTACCTTAAAACCTTATTAATGTCCTCCTCTTCGTCAGCATGCAGCATTGCATCAATTAAGTTTCCACGTTTCAGTTCCCTCAGGGTAAGATGACCATTTCCAGATCTATTTACATAATAAAATATCCTGTATATCACAGTTTCAGCTGCCAAAATGAAAAGAAAGCAAATTCAGGAAAAACAATCATGATCTAAAATGTAACAGTTCAAATCAATTTGGAAGTTGAAACAATGTAGGGTAGTGGATTCTAAAGCAACAGAATAAAAAAAACCAAAATCTTAAGATTGATATGAAAAAAACAACAAGTTTTTTTGTCTGATTGAGTTCAAACTCGTTCTTTCGTGTTCTTTAACATATGAAAGTCTGTAATAAATAACTGGTAATAAGCTATTTCCCTACAGACACCTACAAGCTAGGCATACATCCATGCAACAAAGAAACAAAGTTGAGACTGGATGTCTCATTTCGAAACCAAAAACAAGAATATGATGCAACCAATTTTTAACTATTATCTTCAACAAAATTTGTTTCAGCATAAGGATCACAAAACACAATTCACACCTTTTCTTGGTGAGACGGATTCCTGCATGATAGGTGAATAGCTCATCATGATAAGTTTTAGTTTTATAGTAATCAATAAAAGAGGCCAATATTGGCAATTCAGAATAGTATCAACTCATCTTATAGTACTCGGTTTTTCTTTTTATAAGAAAATTTTATAGAAGGCACCTAGTACATTACAAATGCACATATAAAACAAATAGAATCCCAGAAGGATGGCTTCTATCATTTCTTCCATTGCTTGAGTACAGGTTTGTCTTTCTTGGGCATTAAAATCTGATATTTTGTCCTATATTTCTATCGGATCCATTCAATTTCCATGGGAAGACCAAAAGATAATATGTATGACTTCTCTCCAGAACACTAGCAAACAGTACCCCAGATCACTAGACATGTAGCTAATTGGTATTAAACTTCTACCACCAGATCTTTAATAAGATAGATGCAGTAACCATTACTTCCAGTCATGATAGATTTGTCCATAAATGTTTGAATGAGTAAAACAAAATAATTAAGTGATCCCACGGCCAATGATTCATGCACAGAACATAAATCAGCAAGATTTCCCAACATAAATCAAAAGTAATAGCAATTGCTTGTAGTAGTTAAACAATCGCAGTAGGCTAAAATGAGGAGGACAAACCATATCTTTCCTGAAATTCAGGTGTGCTCTGTAAGAACTCTAATCCTGGATGAGTTGCCAATAATTCTCGAAGCACAGGTTTGAAGTCTTCCTGTTTTCAATATTGGGAACATTTCTATATAGAGAAAGAAAAAAAACTATGGAACCCAAAGGGGCCAAAACTCAAGAGAAATGGAACCAAAAAATGCACACAGAATCAGCATGCTCAGATACGCAAGTCGATGCTCGTGTGAACACAAACACACCTGAGTGAGGAATTTGGCATCTGGCTGCCTCAGAATTGTAAATATCTGGGTTGCTATATCCATGGTCAACAAATTGCCATTTACCCAGTGCTCAACAAAAGCATCCCTACAAACAAGTTCAGGAAAAATTTTCGTCAAATCAATTATATGATGTTAGTGAAGGGAAATGTTTCTGAAAGACACGGGGGATATAAATATCCTATGGAGTAAACTAATAATGCTTTATTTTTTGTTAGTAGTCATACATATTTTAACCACACTATGATCCCAAGGAATCAGAGCACTGATTGGTTTCATGGAAGCTAGAAAAAATGGTTGTGGTCTACTTGATAAAAGATCACAAACTCCAAGCAAAACCTTGATGGCAAAGTGGGTATACAAATATTTAAATAGACATGTTGCAAACCTATTCATGTACTAAAAAGATTGATGATGACAAGTACAAACTAATTATCCAGTAAATAATCTGAGAAGCAATCCTAATTGTTGGATGCTACTTTGATAAGTATACAAAATGATGAGAAAAGTCCAAGTGGTTAATTAAACTAAAGATGACTCAAAGTGGAAATCGATCACTCAGACAAAAAATGATTTAAGACACCAGTCGCTTTATTAGTCAGAGAAGGAGTTGATACTTTTCGAACTCGCATAGAGCCAAAACTAGAACCTGTAGGCTCTTAAAGTATGGCATGTCAAAGCATTCATGACAGAAACCAAATTGAAAACTCTCAAATCATAAAAGTGAGACTAGATGCTTAAATCAAATCTCAATCAGATGTTTCACTTACTCACCAACTTAAGAAAAATTTGTTCCTGCTGAAAAATAAATCAGCATATGTTTACTAGTTCCAGTTTGATAATTAAAGAAGTTAACTACAATAGAAGTTAGAAAGAATGATGGAGACCAAGTCTAATAGCCAAGAATCTACACCATATTTCTAAGTCTCCACTCAAAAGCAACAAACTATTTTCCTCAGGAAGCTGTTCACCTGAATTTTTTCAGTACTATAGCACCTCATGTTTATTCCCAAAACCATGACTCAAGAATCCAATGCCATTCTTAACCACAAAAGGAAATCAAATGATTTTTTCTTCTCAAACAACAGATGAATATTCAGGAACTGAAGGGTAACATTGACTGTTACATGTAATAAAGTTCATTGTTAGCAACATAGAATGTAAGTGGAATCATTCACATAAATCAAATAAAATGTAAATCATGCCTCTTCAAACCCACTTTCTCCAACCAAGACATGAATCACAAACCTTGTTACAAAACCAGTACCATTCACATCAATCTTTCTAAAAATAGCTGAGGAGAAGAATGAGGGCAGCTTGCAGATTTCCTTGGTGACCGATTTAAATTCTGAAAACACAAAAGAGATTGAAAGAAAGTATTTAGTTCATGAAATATTAGATTTAGAAATCTGATGAACAGCCTACCGTGAACTTGAAGCCCATCTTGATGTCCATGGAAAAAATTATTGATTCGAAGCAAACATTGTTCTTTCTGTTCATTTGGAGGGGGACGACCATTTTGAAAATAAAACTGCAATATTACAGTTACTAACATTGACCACACCTCGGGCAACAATTGTGAAAGATACAAGAAAATATACCATGTAAAGAATGGACCAATTTAATTATAGTATATTAGATAAAAAAAAAAGAAAAGGAAAAACTCTGCCAGACCTGGGGTATCAACTCCTTCACTGGCTCACTAACTACTTTTAAAGGAGAGCCTAGATTAGAAGGGGCAGCCCTCTGCTTTGTTATACGAGGGGAGCCAGAGATACTTCTGGGAGAAAGAGGAGGAGTACTTCCCCCAGGAAACATGGAAGGTAAGGAGCTGCTTGAGACAGCATTTGCACGAGGAGAGTTTCCAGAGACACTCAAGGTAGAACCTGCCTTGGTATCATCAAGCAATGATTTGACCTGATCAACAAAGGGAAAAGCAGGATTAAAAGCTGCTATGCTTAAATCAGCTTTGCAAAAATTTTGTAACAAGGTACAAAATAACAATGACATAATCACCTCCTACTGGGAAATCATATTCCACGAGCTGCATCAGGTCAACAAGGTGCAGCAATAATGCAAGATAAAGAAAGTCTCTAACTCAATTTATAGAACTAACTTTACCCCACAATACAGACAGTATTTGACAAAACATGGTGAAACCAAATGAACTAGATTAGACTAAAACTAAACAGTAGAAAAATTATGGAACCTTCAGAAAAAAGGATGCATGCTCTAACACAACTTGCAACTGTATATTCTCATCACTAATCAACAGATGCATACATTAGAACTGCATATTCTTCTCTCATCACCTCACTTATTTTCTCACTATTATCATTTTTATAACTACCCTCTGATCCTATTCAATTTTTTTGAGCTCTGTTACCATACCAAAAGTAATGAAACAAATAAATGATGATGGATAAACATTCCCTATCCATAGTAAACAACATGAAACTGTAACCTGAAAACTCTTCTGATCCAACTACCAGAAAAAGAGACCTCCTACACCCCTAGAAACATCGCAATCAAATAAGCAAAGCTAAAACATCAAAACCTAGCAACCTTAAAAAGCGTAAAACGATCTAAGCTCAAACAAATAAACCGTGACGGAAAAACATTCCCCGTCAAAAGTACACAAAATCAAAACTACAACGAAAATATCAATTCAATCCAATTAACAGGTCAAACGACCTCCCACATTCCTAGAAACATTGCGAAGAAAAAATGAATCAACATCCAGCAACTTGGAAAGGATTAAAGCGCTTCAAGCATAGCCAATCAACCAAACAGAAAACGTAATCAAGAGAAAATCGAAACAGAAAAGAAATTGTCAGAACCACGACATATTGACGTAGGAAGGGAGACGCACGAGGTGTGTAGCATCGGGAAGGGAAAGCCACTGATCGAAGAGATTCTGAGCAAACCCAGGGTAGGATTTGAATGCAAAAGGAGCCACCTCCGGTAACTGTAGCAACTCCGCATCTAACATCGCCACGTCACCGCCGTCCTTTTCCATCATTCTTTGCTTCTTATTATAATCCACTCCACTTCAACCTAATCCTTCTTGCTTCAACACATAGATCTACAAACCCTAGACTAGAGTTCAAACAAATCGATGCAAACCAAGCTTTTCATTTTGTTTCCCTTCTGAACCGTTTGCCCCTTCCGATCGTTTTGCCTTTTAGCTCAAAATTTTAGTGCGCTTGTCTGTATAGGATCTTCATGATTTTCTGGGAGATGATTGGATGGAGAGCAAATGTGAGAGAAACCAAGTGACAATGAGTGATTCCAAAAGAAGTTGAAGTAAGCGTATGTCAGCTGATAATTAATTAGTGACCCTTTCTATGATTAGTTATTTTAATGAAAATTTGAAGACATGACGCCTGAGGAAAAATGGTTGAACTGAACGATAATTTATTTCCAAAAAAAAAAAATGGTGAGGCACGAGGGTTGGGGCACGTGATGATCATCCTACAAACGGACTAATTTCTTTTTTAAACTCATCATCCCAATTCGACCATTCAGATTTATTATTCAGGATCTAATTTATGATCACTTCAAAATATGAAATTACTACAAATAAATATATTTTTTTATATTTTATTTAAAATAATCTGATATTGATTATCTTGAATTTTTAATTAAATATATTTATAATAATTAAATAATTAGGGAAATAAATTTTTTTATTTTTTAAAAAGAATTTTAAAATAATTTTATAGGAATTTTAATTCAAAACTTTTCAATATTCAACACATCATTTCCGTTTACCAACTCCATTTTGAGAATTTAATATTACTATCATTCCCAATACTCTCGAATCTAGACCTTTGTTTTTATTAGAATTGAAAATAATATTGATAATATAATTTTAAAAATATAAATATTATATTTTAATAATATAAATATCAATCCAATATCAAATTAAATTAAAATTTATTATTATAAAATTAAATTAAATAATTTTTTAATCATGTATGTTCGGTTCTAATTCCAACTCCGATGAACCAATCAAACTCTAAGCCTCAATATCCTCAATGGATAAGTCATTCCACAGAAGAGAATCAGATGTTTGCAAGAAGAGAATGCATAGATAGATATAAGATTTTGAACACGGGCAAGATAAGCCTCAATAGACCAACAATTGTATGGAGAGCTCGGCCTTTTCTTGTCAACTAAGATTACAAAACTGTACGAAATGCATCAGAAAACAACATATCTTTGCATATTTGAGTTTCACGGGCAATTCAAATACCAAAATAAATATACGCTAGGAGGATGGGATTGGAATGGGGAGAGCGGCATCTCCCAATAACAAACCAAGAGTTTATATACTGATGTTCCATTCACTTCTTCTTCTCCGTGCCGATAGTCAGGTGTTCGAAGCTCCGCAGTTGTTCATTACGCGTGTCTTTTGGGGTGGCACTGTTTGAGGTTGATGCCACTTTAGATTCAGCCATTGAATGGATCCTGTGAGAGGCAGAATGACGACTGTTGTTCGAAAACAGCCAGCTCGATCTACTATCGCCGGCGACATTTGAACTTAGCCTGCTGCCCGAAGCAACAGTTGAACTGAGTCTGCTGCTCGAGGCAACAGCTTTCTTTGACATGCTCCCATTACGCGACGAAGAACTTTGGCTTCGCTCTAAAACAGGTCGCTGAAAGACACGACAGAGAAATGCACGGCAGAGCTCGGTTTTAAAGATGAAGCACAGTCAGAAAGATCATATGAAACAAGCAGAATTTTTCAGTTTCCAATCCCTTACCCTATCTTTGGATGATGAAGAATCCTCCGGTGCCTTGCTCTTTAAGCGATCATGATGCCGCCCAGCACTAGAAGCATTTCGTCGACTGAACTCTTCAACTGCACCTGAAGATCTATCTTGTGTCTCTTGTCCTACTAGTTAAAAAACATAATCATGAAGAGAACAGGCTAATTTTCTGAGAAGAATAAAGAGAAAAATCATTCCAAATGATATGAATTATGAGTCAAAGATATCTACTATGGTTGATACACAATTCTAATGAACTTTCATATGGACAAAAATTTCCAAGGAAACACACCTGTACGCTTTTCGGTTTTCTCAAGAGATGGTCGTTGTTTCGAACCTAATTTCCCGCTAGCTTGCTGAAACAGGCAAAATAAAATATTTAATACCAGAGAAAAAACAAATTTACATAACAAAGATGACGAAACACTGACCTTTTGCCTAGAACTGGAACTGATCTGAGGATACTTCAGTATGGTCCAGTCATATATATAGTCAAACTGATAGCCTGCACAAGGAAAGCATGTCATACACAACACCAAATGAGGCATTGCAATTCTTTTGTAGTCCATGAAAAAAAATCAGATAATCTGTAGACAAGTCGAGAAGACAAATAAAATATATGCAATGTAAAGTAAATCCCTATAATAAGAAACAAACCCTGAATTAAAATCAGAATAATACCACTACAATATTAGCATGAAAGGAAAAAGAAGGCTCTAAAACCGACTGAAATGGATATCAAAGCACAAGATATGCTGGCTAGAGTTTAATTTAGGAAGATTTAGAATATTGCACACTCACAGTGGTCACAATCACAAACATCGCAATTGTTACTAACAAGAAAAAGCATGAGCGGCCAATAAAAAACAATTTCTCTAATGAAAGATGCTGAGTAGAACTACATTAACAAACATAAAAAAAAGAAAAAGTAAAGCACTTCCTTTTACCTTCTCTAATGAACAGGTCTCGGAAAAGCCTTTTCAAATACGAGTAATCTGGCTTGTCCTCAAATCGTAATGATCGGCAGTAATGGAAGTAGGAGACAAACTCTGATGGGTATGATTTGCAAAGAGCCTGTCATTATTCAGAATTAAAACAATTCTGACTTTAAAGCTTTCTCGACAAGAATACCAACGAGCATGAAAAAGCAGCAACTATTACCAAGAACTTGGGAACACATGCTTCATGCACAACAACTAAAGGTATGTAATGGTAAATGCAGCTATCAAATCAAAAGATAGAATACCTCAATAGGAGTTAACATCTTCTTCTCGCTGATTTTATCATATTTCTGTTTTTTTGTCCCGGCTTTAAGACCCTGCCACGGAAGGCTGTTGCCAATGGCAAAGAATTTAGAAAATACACCAAACAGGAATAATCTCTCATTTTGAAAATGAAACACTCCGATAACAAATATGAAGAAGACCAATGCGAGATTTTGTCAAATGTTCAACCTCCCCCGGAGGAAATACATGAGCACATAGCCAAGTGATTCCAAGTCATCTCTTCTACTTTGTTCTGTAAACGAAGTGAAATAGACATCAGGTTGAATTTAAGACGTAAAAAAGGAAATCTATTAGTCTTTGTTGAGAGATTAATAGCCAAAATAGACATAGCTCTTTACCCACCAACTCCGAGGTGAGTGTTCACACTAGCATATCGAGCCGTGCCTGTAAGATTTTTATTTTCCCTGTAAAATACAACAGATTCATAACATCATCAGAAGCTAGTAAATTATAATCTAGAGCCACAACCAAAAAATCAGAGGATATAAAACAGCATCCTGGGGAACGGTTGATCGTCATAAGAAGAGAACACCCTTATATATTTATCATTTGTCAAAAATTCTGATGTCTGAGCTTCAGATGAAATATTAACTCTACGAAACAAAAATTAGTTGACATAAAATATTAAGAAAAGGACTCAAATAGGCTCAATGATTTATACACTAGATAAAGGTTGGCTAAAACATACAGAAATACAAACCAGAACAAAGTTCAGTACATCTTGCAAATGAACTTTATATACATTATCTCTAAAGCAACAAAATTATCACACGCAAGCCACAAATACTGAAATTAGATAAAAGGGAAATAGAAAAAATAATTGCAAATATTAATGCTAAAAAAGTGAAGGAAATCTTCTTAATAAAAATATTTTAAGAAAGAGAAAGTGGAGGGAGAAAAATAAGCTATACCTGTATGGTATGTGCTTATGAGTTTGGAGATCCCTATACTTTTTTGCAAGGCCATAATCAATAATGTAAACCTGTGATATAACCATCTCAAGATGAGTTGAAAACTTTATCTTCAAGTTAATATACTGTCCATCACAAAATAAAAATTCTGACTTGCAGCAAGAAAAATGTATAACGGGCAACTTCATGTTATCTCTGTATCTAGTATCCTTTGCAGAAATTGTTATGTCATCCACAATATTGATTAAATGCTCTTGTGATTTTAATTACAATCCTCCATGTTTTAACTCTTTCGCAAATTTCAGCTTGCCCATGAATGATATAGAACCTATGTTAATGAGCCTAATGCATGTAAATTGACAAAAATTCTTTATATCACTGCTATACTTAGGATTTTATGTTTGAAGACTGAATAATCAATTTCAGACTTGCATCTGGGTGATAACGGGGCTGAATAGTGTGGAAAACTAGCAGCTTCAAGCTAAGAAATTCAATAAATCAGTTCTTGAACATAGCCTCGTGCTCTTGAAGCAAATATATGCAAGCATGCATTTTCATAGGAACATTCATCATTGACTGACTCTAGCATGAACAGAAAATAAAATGACAACACAAACAAATTCCAATAAGGTAGCATTTTGCTGACATTCCATTGAAAATCTTGTTCATCATTCCCTATATAATACACCTTGGAATTGTTTCCAACTTTTTCTTCGCTACATGCATCAATTAATACTCATAGATTATGGTAGCCATAACAATCAGTCGTATGACACAACATCCTACTCTAAATACAATAGAAGAGACTCCATGCATCAGACAAGTAAAGAGGTTTACTTTGGGATCAAGTCCCAAAATTACCCAAATAATATGATACCAGTAAACTCTTAGGATGGAAGCAGCATTTCAAACCCAAACAGCAGTTCTCTTAAGCGACTGGTGGTCTGTTGGTATGTAATTAAACAAGAGAAGTTGAATGTTCATATAAAAAAGGCAACAAGAGGTTAAGAAATTCTTCCAAAAAAAAAAAAGAGGTTGAGAACGTGCAGTTTGAATAACAATTTGATCAAACAAGAGAAACACTTATTTGGTATGAGCATTCACACACAACAGCGCAATCACATCAGAGCTACTAAAAATAAAAGAGCTACAAGAGCATCTACCTGATTGGCTTTGCGTCCTAAACCCATCAAAAAATTGTCAGGCTTTATATCGCGGTGAAGAAAACCTCTAGAGTGCATATACTCAATTCTGTTAATCTATAAAGAAAAACAAATTACAAAATTTAGAGCATGCACTCATTTAGCAAGAGGAAGCAGCTTTCTGACGGACACGTAAAAGGGAGGACATAGGTATCTTACCAACTGATCAGCAAGCATTAGAACCGACTTTAAAGAGAATTTTCTATTACAGTAGTTGAACAAGTCTTCGAGACTTGGCCCCAGAAGATCAATAACCATGATATTATACTCACCCTCCACGCCAAACCATTTTAGCTGAGGAATTCCCGCTTCATCAAGCAACAAAACAGATAACAGTTTACTCAGATGCAGAGCAAAATGCCGTTTCAATACCTTAAATTATTCTGCTGGAATAAAAATTAGATCACTACAGTGCAAGAGAGTTACAACTTACTTCCTCCTTGAAGAAGCATGTAAATTTTAGACTCATAGTGAAGTTGAGGGTGCTTCGTCCTCACAGGTTCCTTCAAATAAAACCAAAAAAAGGACAAAACTTAGGTTGAGAGCTTCGGGAGATTAAACGTGGCACAAGACAATATAGGTACATTTTCGGACCAAGTATGAGTTTAAAATCATTAACCAATACAATAAGAAGAAAAGGCAATTTACCAGCTTTATGCCAACTTCCTCCCCGTTTTGTACATTAACTCCTGTATCAATTAAACCATAAATCAATTCAAATCAGAATTACAAATTATATACGGACAAAAAATGAACGAGAAGAGAAGCATAACCGAGAAACAGCTCCCCAAAAGATCCACCCCCGATCTTTCGCCCCATTTTGAATTTGCCACCAACAATATGATCCATTGGCAAAACAATGAAGAATTCGACGACCAATTGTGGAAAATTAACGCTCAGCAAAAAAAAAATTTCAGATACAAAGTTCCGGATAAAAACTTAACAATGTATTCTAGAAGCCGGCTTTATTGAATTTAGCAACCGTGAAAAACGAATGCAAACAGAACAACAGAAACCCAAAAAAAAATAGCGGAGTTTCTTAAGAACAAAGTAACAATTAAAAGATTTTCACACCTAAATAGACAAAATGATCAAAATTCTGCGGGACTCAAGAAAAAATTCACACCCAGAATTGGAATGTACAACAGAAACCGAAACAAAGAAGAAGAAGAAGAAAAGATTGTCTGTTCAAAATTCAATACAATTCCATGACATGAAAAAGGTGAAAAGGATTAACGAGAAGGAGAAAGCCGTTTGAATTCATTGTAATCTCTTCTTGACAATAAGAAACAAAGAAAAGAGGCGAACTAAAAAATGTGGTTTTTTAGCCAAAAGAACATAAAAAAAAATAAAAAATAAAAAATAAAAACAGTTTTCTTTTCTCTCTTTTTCTTTCCCTGTTTGACGGTATAATTGAATCTTCTTTCTGCTCTCCCTCTCTCTCTGGTTAAGAATAGAGAACAGCTTGAATCCCGTACGTGCGCAACACTTAGCGCTCGTGTTCTGGAGCGCCGGTCGCTTTTCCGCCTTTTGGGTTCCTTTGGTTTTTTACATGTACGTGATCGGCCCAAATTTTTATAATATCCGTAATTCTTTCTTCTTTTTGCAGCCCATTTGAAAACAAAAATAACAATATTTTATAAAATATAAATTATAATTATTAGAATCACAACATCAAAATTAAATAATAATTTTATATTCATATATTACTAAATTAATTGTTTAACAAATCCTAATAGTCCAATAAATTAAAATCATTAAGATAATTTATGAAATACGTAATCATAGATTTAATTTAATTAAAAATGAAATTATAACGAATATTATGTAATTATTGCAATACAAATATAGAATTCATTTATAAACACAAGAGACCACTAATTCAAAATCAGTAATTTTACAATAGCAAATCTAGGTACAATAATAAATGCATCGAATCAAATGGTTGTATATATTTTAATATTTTACACATCCGACGTGGCATTTTAACCACGGTCAAATTTTAATTGCAAACGGCTTGACCCCACACCACACCTCGTTCTCTTTTATCATCATCAGGTCATATTAGGTGCTGCGTACGTTACACTACACTCCCCGCTTTCATTCCTCTTTCATCCGCTCTTCTTCTTTCCTTCGACGGGCAAAGTCAATCCAGAAAAAGATAGAACTGGATTAGAAAGCAGAAAAGAAACCCTAGAAATCAAGTTATTGTAACTAAGAGCGATGCAGCAGCTGCCACCGCTACCAGGCGGTCCCGCCGATTTGGTCGCTCAACTCCACTCCACGATGTTTGCCATCGAGCAGGCTTGCTTCGCGATGCAGGTCCCTCTCTCTTTCTTGTTAGTTCTATCATTTTCACTGCACTTTGGTTAGTTTAAGCAATCCGTTGATAAGGAATGCTTCGTTCTTACTCGATGAAACCAATGCGATTTGTTAGTATTGACTTCAGTTAGCTCTTTAAGTAGCACTGAGAAAGTCTGTTTTGCCGTAATTAGAAAAGATTATGTTCGCGATAAACTATAGTTGAAATGTGATTTTTTCTAGTTTCTATAACTCCTATTGAACAAAATTTTTCTTGTTTGTTTTTCTTTTTGTTAGACAGTAAAGTCGAAAATATTGTTATCTGCTTTATTTTATTACTCTTAGAAAGGTAATTTATCTTTTAAGTTCAATTATGTCTACTTACAATCTAAAGATAAAGTCATTATCTGGAATATCAAATAATGAGAGTCATGACAAAGGATGAGTAGAGGCAACATCCTTTTACAAATAAGACACTCTCCATTAAAATTCCTGATTAACAACTTAGAGGATATAATTATTATGATTACCAGAAAACATGACTAAGAGTCTTGTAGTATAAACCTACGTATCACACATGGTTTATCTATTTTTACAAAAATCTGTCAAAGACTTTTTCCTCAATGGTGGATCGGATGGTTCAATACAATAAAGCTTATTGCCAGACTCTTCCAGCAAGACATTGAAGAAGCAATAAAAGTATTATCGCACTGATGAGATTTGGGGAATCTGATACCCAATCCCTTATTACAATACTTGATAACATACTCGGTTCCATGGATTCTTTGTTGGGACCTTGCAAAAAATCGAGATGTTATTGTTCAAATAACTTATCTGGTTTGATGGATAAAATAGAAGAACTGACCCAAATATGAGACGGCTCGTGCAGACGTACAAACAGTAAAAAAATTGTTAAAATTATCCGCTAAAGAGATACAACAAGTACTCAATCCTGTTAAAATGCAAGAACATGATAAAAGGCCTACAGAAGATGAAGACATGGCTTCTAGATCGTCATCCCATTATGATTACCAGAAAGCATGACTAAGAGTCCTGTGGTATAAACCTACGTATCACACATGGTTTATCTATTTTTCAAAAACCTGCCAAAGACTTTTTCCTCAATGGTGGATTGGATGGTTCAATACAATAAAGCCTATTGTCGGAGTCTTCCAGCAAGACATTGAAGAAGCAATAAAAGTATTATCGCACTGATCAAATTTGGGGAATCTGATACCCAATCCCTTATTACAATACTTGATAACATATTCGGTTCCATGGATTCTTTGTTAGGACCTTGCAAAAAATCGAGATGTTACTGTTCAAATAACCTATCTGGTTCGACGGATAAAATAGAAGAATTACCCCAAATATAAGACGACATGTGCAGACGAACAAGCAGTCAAGAAATTGTTAAAATTATCCGCTGAAGAGATACAACAAGTACTCAATCCTGTTAAAATGTCAAAACATGATAAAAGGCCTACATAATATGATAAAGATTAGCCAACCATTATCTAGACCGAGACTTATTATTGGCCTACCACAACGGATAAGAAGGAATCTACTTTTGAACCAATCAACAAGGATAAAAGACGAATTGAAGTGCCCGAAAAAAGCTCTCAGAGATAAAAGATTTTTTCAAAAAGAAGTGGTCAAGATAAAACTTGCTTTTTTGATAAGGGTATGCATTATTAGTAAAAATAAGGATAGAATTGTAAAAATAAAATGTCTAGCCTCTATATAAAACGCATCTTATCTTAGTTGTAAACAGGCTTGAAATTCTTGAATGAAAAACTCAGTTTGAAATGTCTGTTCTTCTCTTCAGGTTTTATCACTTGATCCATACAGTGCATAAAATGTCTAGCTAAATAATATCTCATGTCCTTAACATTCTATTTAGCTATATTCTAGCCACAATCAAACATGATCCTGCATAGATGGTAGCGGAGCCAAGTTGGCGTATTATATTCAAAGGTGCAAAGGGCGTTTGGCAAGCCTGGTACGGTGTTCCTAGCAGCAGCTGGTAATTGCAAAGTAAGTCCATTGGTAAGCTGCAGGTGTTCCCGACCTAAGCATCTAAGAATATGATATTTCTATTAAAGCTCTTAAATCATTTATTCTTGATTGTTAATTGATTATGTGCATAGGATATTTGTTACATATAGACTGTTAAGGATAAATCTTATCTGAATCATTTGTATTTGTTTATACTCATCTGAATTTGTTTATACAATGGATATTGATAATACTAGGGCATTACATATTTCTGTTATAGAGCAGAAATTACAAAATTATTATTAGGTATTTTAGGTATGATCCAATTTTGTAATTTCTGCTCTATAGCAGAAATATGCAATTTCCTACTATTATCAATATTCATTGTATAAATAAATTCATATTAGTATAAACAAATACAAATGATTCAGATAAGATCTATCCTTAATAGTTATTATGTAACATATATCCTATACACATAATCAATTAACAATCAAGAATAAATGATTGAAGAGCTTTAATAGAAATATCATATTCTTAGATGCTTAAGTCGGGAACACCTGCGGCTTACCAATGGACTTACTTCGCAATCACCAGCTACTGTCAGGAACACCGTACCAGGCTTGCCAACAGCCCTTTGCACCTTTGAATATAATACGTCAACTTGGCTCCACTACCATCTATGCAGGATCATGTTTGATTGTGGCTAGAATATGGCTAAATTGAATGTTAAGGATAGAAGATATTACTTAGCTAGATATTTTATGCACTGTATAGATCAAGTGATAAAACCTAAAAAGAAGAACAAACATATTTCAAACTTAGTTTTTCATTCAAGAATTTCAAGCATGTATACAATTAAGATATGATGCGTCTTATATAGAGGCTAGATATTTTATTTTTACAATTCTATCCTTATTTTTACTAATAATGCATACCCTTATCAAAAAAGCAAGTTTTATCTTGACCACTTCTTTTTGAGAGAATCTTTTATCTCTGAGAGCTTTTTTCGGGCACTTCCATTCGTCTTTTATCCTTGTTGATTGCTTCAAAAGTAGATTCCCTCTTATCAGTTGTGGTAGGCCAATAATAAGTCTCAGTATGGATCATGGTTGGCGCATAGGTCATCGTCATTCGTCTTTGACTTTATCTTTCCCTTTTCCATAAATTTCTTAATATCTGCCATAAAAGAAGAAATAGAAACTATAAAAAACACTGCAAAAGGGAAAACAGTAATCGAAGATTTCCCTATACATATCCCTCAACACGACAAAGAATTTGTTCAAGTCCTATCACAAATTGAATTTCAAAGATGGTATACTTATGTCAATATAACTATCAAAGACTATAAATTGGAATTAAAGGCTCTCTTAGATTCCGGAGCTGATCATAATTGCATTAGAGAAGGTTTGGTTCCTACCAAATATTATGAAAAAACCAGAGAACGATTACATGCTGCTAATAAACAAAAATTAGAGGTTAAATATAAACTCACTAATGCTCATATATGTAAGCAGGGCCTATGTTTCAAGACTACATTTCTCTTAGTTAAAAATCTATCACAAGATGTCATCTTAGGTACTCCTTTTTTAACACAGCTTTATCCTTTTACTATAACAGAAAAAGGACTGCAAACAGAAGTCTTAGGCGAATATATTACTTTTGAATTTTGCAAAAGTATTCTAGAAAGAAATATAACATCAGTAGAAGCAAAAAAGGAGATCTTGTTGATTAACAAGAAAAAACATTTACACTCATTAGTAAACGAGCTTAATCTAACACGAATAGAAGAAACCTTACAAACCCCAGAAATAGCAAACCAAATAAAACGCCTTCAAGATCAAATTGAATCAGAAGTTTGTTCAACGATACCCAATGCTTTTTGGGATAGGAAGAAACATCTTGTCGCCCTACCATACGAAAAAGACTTTAGGGAAGAAAGCATTCCTACAAAAGCATGACCTATTCAAATGAATTCAGAGTTATTATAATACTGTAAAATAGAGATACAAGGATTGCTAGAAAAATGATTAATCCGACAAAGTAAATCTCCATGGTCATGTGCTGCATTTTATGTTCAACATAATGCAGAACTTGAACGAGGTGCTCCACGACTTGTTATAAATTATAAATCTTTAAATAAATGTTTACAATGGATACGATATCCAATCCCAAATAAAGGAGATTTGATTAAAAGACTCTCAGGAGCAACTATTTTTTCAAAGTTTGATATGAAATCCGGATTTTGGCAAATACAGATTCAAGAACAGGATAGATATAAAACCGCTTTTACTGTCCCTTTTAGGCATTACGAATGGAACGTCATGCCTTTTGGACTAAAGAATGCTCCTTCAGAATTCCAGCATATGATGAATGATATCTTTAATCCCTATGATAAATTTGTCATTGTTTACATTAATGATGTATTGATTTTTTCTAAATCTATTACTGATCATTTCAAGCATGCGAAGAAATTTATACAGGTAATCAAGGAGAATGGCTTAGTAGTATCTGCCTCTAAACTAAAATTATTTCAAACAAAGATTAGATTCTTAGGGTATAATATTGATCAAGGAACATATACTCCTATAGCTCGAAGTATCGAGTTTGCTGATAAATTCCCTAATGAAATCAAAGAAAAATAGCAGTTGCAAAGATTTTTAGGATGTCTAAATTATATCGCTGATTTCATTCCTAACATACAAATCATATGCAAGCCATTATACACTAGACTTAGAAAGAATGCCCCAAAGTTGGAATGACGACATGACAAATATTGTCAAAGCCATAAAAGCAAAAGTCAAACAACTTCCTTGTTTGGGAATACCATTACCTGCTGTCTTTTTAATTGAGGAAACAGATGCCTCTGACTATGGATACGGAGGAATTTTAAAACAAAAAATAGAAAACAAAGAACAATTAGTAAGATATTATTCAGGAATCTGGAATAAAGCTCAGACTAATTACTCTATCGTTAAAAAAGAAGTATTAGCTTTAGTACTTTGTGTAAATGCCTTTCAAGATGACTTATTCAATAAAACATTTTTGATACGCATTGATTGCCAATCAGCCAAATTCATTTTGGAAAAAGATGTAAAAAATTTAGTGTCAAAACAAATATTTGCTAGATGGCAGGCTTTACTCTCTAATTTTGACTTTACAATTGAATTCATAAAAGGCACGCATAATAATTTACCTGATTTTTTATCACGTGAATTCTTGCAGGGAACTAAAGAAATCAATCAAAGATAACAAATAACAGGTATAATGACTCATTTTGTTCCCTATTTTCAAGAACAAATTATTGAAAAAAGTATTGATAAACTGATGCAGATAGATTTTTCAAATATAAGTGAAATAAGGCTTCTAAAAACTAATTTAATCGAAGGAATAAACCAAAGCATAGAAGATCATATGTTAAATCATACTGCATTACCTGATGATTATTGTAACTGTATGGAATATGAAAAGCGAGAACGCTTTGGTAGAAAAATGATTAGAATACTAAATGAATTAATTGAGGAACATGAATAAAAGAATAATTGGACTTATCAAAATAAAACAACTTCATCAGATCATAGATAAAAATTGGACTAAATACAAACAAACAAAGAATAGGAAATATTTACAGAAAATTAATGCCAATGTTACTCTATTATGTGAATTATTACATAATCTTGATCACTTACAGGATCAATGCCTCATTATTCCCAATTAACCTATAGTGCAGGGCCTACGGCAAAAAGAGAAGATTATCCTAAAAACGACGGTTTGGTCGATTTTGGGTAACTGAAACTCTTTCTGCAGATCAAAAGACTGTCACAGCTACGTACGTCTACCAACGAGTCTTTTCACTCAAACAGCAGGCTTATAACATTGCATCAGACCAACGAGCCATAAAAAAGGAGATAAAAACCGTTGAGACTGTACTACATCGAAGACTCTGTCATCGTGAGAATATTGGTCTAAGCATCAGCGAACTTCGAGACTTAGTCACATATCTCCAACGTGATCTGTTCAAATTTCCAGTAATCATTTAAATTAATGGAGCGAAAGAAGTCATTAACAGCAATGCTGGCCTCTACGTCCAAAGACAGGTATACTCCTCCTTCTTCTGCTTCTTCTCCTTCTTCTCCTCAACCATACCTACAACCCAGTTATTTCTCTGCACTTATTACCCCTCCAGTCACACCAGATCCAAAAACCCGACGGGGTCTCATACCCCTACCACTGTATCCGTCTAAAGCTCCTCAATCAGTGTCTTCTTGGCCTGCCCCTATTTTCAAAAACCTTTACAGTCAAACCGATAAAACCGATCTGTACACCCCAAAAACTGATATCAAAATCATCGAGCTTGAAAAGTCTGATGAGAAAAAAGAAATCAAAGAGCTTATGGTTCAGTTATTTCCCCCTCGAGAATATCTCATGCTCGATCATCCTTATAAAGGACGATTATTTTATGAGCAAATTCTGTTAGAAACTCAGTCAGTCGAAATTTCTTATACCATGGATAAAAAATTCCCGGATCAAATTGCTTTCTCTCGAGTTAAAATTCTCCGTATTATGACCAAAGATGAATGTCGACAACACCCATTTACCAATAAGATGTTCTCTGCTAAAATTCCTGATCAGCAACTTGCCAGCTATCATTATTTTGATTATCAAAAAGCCTGGTTACGAGCCCTCTGGTATAAACCCACCTATCATACTTGGTTCCTCTATTTTTCAAAAATTTGTCAACAAAGTTTTCCCCAATTGTGGATTTCTTGGTTCCATACTGTCAAACCCATCCCTGGTCTCTTTCAAAATCTATTCGAAGATGCAATAAGAATTTTTTCTCATTACACCGATTTGGACACTCTTACTAATCTTCTCCTTCTACAATATTTAAATACTTTTGGAGTCCCTTGGATCCTTTGTTGGGATCTGGCTAAAAACCAAGATGCCACTACTCAAATAACCTTTTTAGTCCGAAGGCTCAAACAGAAACACTGGCCTAAGTATGAACTCAAAAGGGCAGATGTTTATGCGGTTAAACAATTGTTAAAACTCAGCGACAAGGATATTCAGCAAGTGTTGGCCTAAGAGAAATGTAGTCTTGAAACATAGGCCCTGCTTACATATATGAGCATTAGTGAGTTTATATTTAACCTCTAATTTTTGTTTATTAGCAGCATGTAATCGTTCTCTGGTTTTTTCATAATATTTGGTAGGATCCAAACCTTCTCTAATGCAATTATGATCAGCTCCGGAATCTAAGAGAGCCTTTAATTCCAATTTATAGTCTTTGATAGTTATATTGACATAAGTATACCATCTTTGAAATTCAATTTGTGATAGGGCTTGAACAAATTCTTCGTCGTGTTGAGGGATATGTATAGGGAAATCTTTGATTACTGTTTTCCCTTTTGCAGTGTTTTTTATAGTTTCTATTTCTTCTTTTAAGGTTTCTATCTCTTTTTTGACATAACAAATTTCATGTTTCAGACCTTCTAAGGTTAGTATTTCTTTATTTTTTTCTGTTTTAAATAAAATTTCGTTGAGGTTATATGTCTTTGCTTCTGTGGAGTGAGGTTTCTTATTGGTAACGTAGGATTTATATTCTTCTAAGTATTTCTTCTGTAGTTCTGTGTCCTCTACTTTCATAATTAAATCAAATAAATCCTTTTCACCAGAAATAGTATTAATTTCATAACACTGGCATAGTCCTATACATCCACATGCTCCTGTACTATCTTCGGAACTTGTACTGCTGTCATCTTCCCTTATGAGATTTAATATTTCATCTTTATCAGTATCATCTATTGCTAAGGATCTAATCTTTTTTAGCATAGGGCAATCTTTCTTAATATGTCCAAATCGTCCGCATTTATAACAGGTAGGACCGTTTTGTTTGTTAAAGGTTGGTTTTCTGAATTTTTTCTTATTAATGTATTTTGCCTTTCCAGGCTGTTGCTGCTTTTCATATTGTCTAAAGGGTTTTTTATTTCGTTGTCTCTTGATACTCTTTCGATGTTTGGAAGATGGGGCGGTTATCTTTTCATATCCGTACTGAGTACAGAAAGACCCCAGTTCTTTTCTTCCGCTAAGTTTATCTTGTTTTAGTTTAGATTTTAAGTTTAATGAACTCAAAAGGGCAGATGTTTATGCGGTTAAACAATTGTTAAAACTCAGCGACAAGGATATTCAGCAAGTGTTGGTTCAAAAAGAGCAAACTGTTGAGACTGCTGCGGAAGACGACGATATGCTATCCAAAGCCTCCTCTTTTGTAATTTCTGCTCTATAACAGAAATATGCAATTCCCTAGTATTATCAATATCCATTGTATAAACAAATTCAGATGAGTATAAACAAATATAAATGATTTAGATAAAATTTATCCTTAACAGTCTATATGTAACAAATATCCTATGCACATAATCAATTAACAATCAAGAATAAATGATTTAAGAGCTTTAATAGAAATATCATATTCTTAGATGCTTAGGTCGGGAACACCTGCAGCTTACCAATGGACTTACTTTGCAATTATCAGCTGCTGCTAGGAACACCGTACCAGGCTTGCCAAACGCCCTTTGCACCTTTGAATATAATACGTCAACTTGGCTCCGCTACCATCTATGCAGGATCATGTTTGATTGTGGCTAGAATATAGCTAAATAGAATGTTAAGGACATGAGATATTATTTAGCTAGACATTTTATGCACTGTATGGATCAAGTGATAAAACCTGAAGAGAAGAACAGACATTTCAAACTAAGTTTTTCATTCAAGAATTTCAAGCCTGTTTACAACTGAGATAAGATGCGTCTTATATAGAGGCTAGACATTTTATTTTTACAATTCTATCCTTATTTTTACTAATAATGCATACCCTTATCGAAAAAGCAAGTTTTATCTTGACCACTTGTTTCTGAAAGAATCTTTTATCTCTGAGAGCTTTTTTCGGGCACTTCCATTCGTCTTTTATCCTTGTTGATTGCTTCAAAATTAGATTCCTTCTTATCTGTTGTGGTAGGCCAATAATAAGTCTCGGTCTAGATAATGGTTGGCTAATCTTTATCATATTCTGTAGGCCTTTTATCATGTTTTGGCATTTTAACAGGATTGAGTACTTGTTGTATCTCTTCAGCGGATAATTTTAACAATTTCTTGACTGCTTGTTCGTCTGCACAGGTCGTCTTATATTTGGGGTAATTCTTCTATTTTATCCGTCGAACCAGATAGGTTATTTGAACAGTAACATCTCGATTTTTTGCAAGGTCCTAACAAAGAATCCATGGAACCGAGTATGTTATCAAGTATTGTAACAGGGGATTGGGTGTCAGATTCCCCAAATCTGAATAGTGCGAGAATTTTTTTATTGCTTCTTCAATGTCTTGCTGGAAGACTCCGGCAATAGGCTTTATTGTATTGAACCATCCAATCCACCATTGAGGAAAAAGTCTTTGGCAGGTTTTTGAAAAATAGATAAACCATGTGTGATACGTAGGTTTATACCACAGGACTCTTAGCCATGCTTTCTGGTAATCATAATGGGATGACGATCTAGAAGCCATGTCTTCATCTTCTGTAGGCCTTTTATCATGTTCTTGCATTTTAACAGGATTGAGTACTTGTTGTATCTCTTTAGCGGATAATTTTAACAATTTTTTTACTGTTTGTACGTCTGCACGAGCCGTCTCATATTTGGGCTAGTTCTTCTATTTTATCCGTCGAACCAGATAGGTTATTTGAACAGTAACATCTCGATTTTTTGCAAGGTCCTAACAAAGAATCCATGAAACCGAGTATGTTATCAAGTATTATAACAGGGGATTGGGTGTCAGATTCCCCAAATCTGAATAGTGCGAGAATTTTTTTATTGTTTCTTCAATGTCTTGCTGGAAGAGTCCTGCAATAGGCTTTATTGTATTGAATCATCTAATCCACCGTTGAGGAAAAAGTCTTTGGCAGGTTTTTGAAAAATAGATAAACTATGTGTGATATGTAGGTTTATACCACATGACTCTTAGCCATGTCATAATAATTATATCCTCCAAGTTGTTGATCAGAGATTTTAACAGAGAAGGTCTTATTTGTAAAAGGATGTTGCCTCCACTCATCTTTTGTCATGACTCTCATAATTTTAATTCGAGAAAAGACAATTTGATCGGGAAACTTTTTATCTATGGTATGTATCACTCCTACATACTGAGTCTCCAAGAGAATCTGTTCGTAGAAGATTCTAGTTTTATATGGGTGGTCTAATATGTGATATTCTTTTGGTAGAAATATTTGAACAGCTAACTCTTTTATTTCTTTGGTTTCCTCATCATTTTCAAGCTCTATAATTTTTAGCCAACCAAAGAGACAAGCCATATCTATATATCCAACGAGTCATATAAATAGACTATAACTACATCCATTAGAAGTATTTCAAGTTTTTAATGCACTGCCAAATAAAGTAAGTACACAATGTTATTGCATCTACCACTAGAGAATATCATCATAATCAATACCTGGTTTTTGGATAAAACCTTGTGCGACGAGTCTTGCTTTATAATTCATAATTTTATTTTTCTTATTTTTTTTTCACACAAATACTCATTTATATTCCACTGGTTTTACTCCTTTTGGTATATATGGATTATAGGTCCAAAAACTCTACGTTTTCAAATGAGTTTAATTCTGATTAAATTGTATCTTTCTACATTGGTCAATCATTTCTACTTTTACATTCATCTACAGAGATAGATTCAAAATCCTCATTTTCTTCCCTAATATTTAGCACTACATTATATGCAAAAATATTGTCGACAAGTACTGTACTTTGGTTCCACCTTTTTCCTGTAGTGACATATTTAATCGAAATTTCTTCATTCTCTTGTATTTCTTCTGAAATTTTATTAATTATATCAACTTGATTTTTCAAAACTATATCATCTTCCTTACCATCTTGCGTAGTTGCTCTTTTCTTTTTTTTAGGATTTTTATTTTTACAACCGAATGGTCTTCCACAATTCTGGCATGGTTTAGATTCACTAGCAACTTTAGGCTATTCTTTAGGGATATCAACTCTTATCAGAGTATTTACAACTGGAATATGAGACTTAGTTATTCTTTTAAGGTTAGTAAATGTATCTAATAATTAATTTGTAATCGTTTGCTAATGAATTATCTTTTGAACTACATGTTCACATTGATTTGTTTGAAGATCAAAGCTAGATAATGATAATTAATTCCAAGAGATCTTCTTTTCTAACTGTTTATTTTGACTTGCTACTAGCCTACCACAGCTAAAAGTCAGAAAAACTAGCAGATAAAAGCAAGTTGGCGCAAACACCTGGCAATGAGATAAAAAAAGTCCACCTTTCCAAAAAGAAGATGTGACTAGCAACCAGCAAAAGGAATGGACCAGAATAAAAGTTTCAAAAAGCAGATGTGATCAGCAATCAACAAAGGAGTGGATCATAAAGAGATAAGAGGGAATCCACTTTTCAAAAAGAAGATGTGACTAGCAACCAGCAAAAGGAATAGATCTGAATAAAAGGTTTCTACTTTCCCACTAAGGGTATGTATTATTATTAAAAGAAAGGATAAAAATGTAATCCATCTAGTTCCCAATCTACTATAAAAGGGGACTTAGGCCTCACTTGTAAAGCAAGCTTGAATTCTGAATGAAATTCTAAGTTTGAAATATGTTACCATCTCTTACAGGATCGTGTTTGATTGTGAATGGAGTATGAGTCGAATTGAATGTTAAGGATAAAGGGTAGTATTTAGCTAGACATTTTATCGGTTTTATTAATCAAGTGATAAAACTTGAGGGAGAGAGTATACATATTTCAAACTGAGAATTTCATTCAGAATTCAAGCTTGCTTTACAAGTGAGGCCTAAGTCCCCTTTTATAGCAGATTGGGAACTAAATGGATTACATTTTTATCCTTTTTTTTAATAATAATACATACCCTTAGTGGGAAAGTAGAAACCTTTTATTCAGATCCATTCCTTTTGCTGGTTGCTAGTCACATCTTTTTTTTGAAAAGTGGATTCCCTCTTATCTCTTTATGATCCACTCCTTTATTGATTGCTGATCACATCTGCTTTTTGAAACTTTTATTCAGGTCCATTCCTTTTGCTGGTTGCTGGTCACATCTTCTTTTTGGAAAGGTGGATTTTTTTGATCTCCTTGCCAGGTGTTTGCGCCAACTTGCTTTTATCTGCTAGTTCTTCTGTCTTTTAGCTGTGGTAGGCTAGTAGCAAGTTACGATCTAGGTCATGATTTGCAAAGGGATCATCATCTTCCTCGTCAGAGCTTTTATCTTTTCTTTGTGACTAATACGCTTCTTTTAACTTTTCCAGGGATGATACTCTTGGAACCATCTCAGCATTTTTGTCTTGCTGGGATGTACTTGGTCCCGCAAATACCTTCTTAACTTCGTCTTCAGTTAGCTTCAGTAATTCTTTGACAGATAGAACACTTGCTCTTTTTACTTCATATTTTGGCCAGTTCTTTTGCTTTATTCGTCTGACTAAGTATGTGATTTGAGTTGAAGTATCTGTATTCTTGGCCAAATCCCAGCATATGATCCATGGGACAACAAATGTTATTAAGAACTGAAGCAGAGGAGAAGAAGTCATATCTTCTAAGTCTGAATAGAAGGAAAAGACTTTTAATGCATCTTCAATTTCTTTTTGAAATAATCCTTCCATTGGTTGCATGCTCTTGAACCAGTTTGGGAAAATCCTTTGACAGTTCCTGGCAAAATATAAAAACCATGTATGGTATGTAGGTTTATACCATAAAACACGGCACCAGGCTTTTTGGTAATCATGATAATTATAAGCCGTTAGCTGTTGATCGGGGATCTTGGCGGAGAACATTTTACTGGTGAATGGGTGTTGTCTCCATTCTTCCTTTGTCACAACTCTCAAAATTTTTAATCGGGAAAAGACAATTTGATCTGGAAATCTTTTATCCATCATATGAACTATCTCCACGGACTGGGTTTCAAGTAGGATTTGCTCGTAAAAAATACGAGTCTTATACAGATGGTCCATGAGGTATAGTTATTTGGAAGGGAAAATTTGAACCATGAGTTCTTTTATCTCTCTCTTTTCATCGGATTTTTCTAGTTCAATGACTTTGATGTCGGTTTTATGGTAGAAAAGGTCTGGTTTATCGAGTTTTTGATTGTCCAATTCTTTGAGAATAGGAGGAGTTCTGGTGGTAATGGATACGAGAGCTCTTTTAGGATATAATGGTAATGGTATTAAGGATTTCTTTTTAACTTGCTATGGAGTGACCGGAGCAGTTATCAAGGCTGAATAGTAACTAAGTTGAATCATAGAAGAGGAGGGAGAAGAAGGAGAAAGGGGAGAATTTGAATACCTGCCTTTTGATGATGATAGCATCGCCGCCAATGACTTCTTTTTATCCATGTTTCAGACTGTCAAAACAACTGATCTGTTAAGCTTTTCTAAAAGATAAGCTTTGATCTCTGTCAGCTCAACTATGGTCAAGCCAACTGCGGTTCTGTCTTTTATTTTCCTTTTTAATACTCTCCGTACTTATCGTAATTCTCCTTTTAAATTTCTTCTTTCTCTCTCAATCTTCTGTGCTTGTTGTTTTAAGCTGAACACGGCTTGAAACGGTAAGTCCTGGTAACAGTCTTTTTATCTTTTGATAAAGTTTCGGTTACCCAAAAGCGCTCGGCTCTGTGACTCCTGGGATAATCCGTCTCTTTGTATCTTATGACACTTAAGTGGAACTTTTGATAATACCTTATCCTGACACATTAATTGATCTAAATCATTCTGTAATTCACATAATATACTAACATTTGAGTTTATCTTTTGTAAGTATTTTCTTTTCCTGCTTTCTTTATATTTTTTCCAGTATTTATCTATTTTTTTACCAATCTTTTCTTTTTCTCTAATTAGTTTAATTATTCTCTCGTTCACATTCTTCAATTAATTCTTCAATTATTCTTAATATTTTTCTGCCAAATTGTTCCCTCTTTTCGTATTCTTTACAATAACAATAATCAGGTATAACTATGTGATTAACCATATGATCATTTATACTCAAGTTTATTCTTTATATTAATTTTGTTTTAACCATCCTTATTTCTTCTATCCTAGAGAAATCTATTTCCATTAATTTTTCAATGCATTTATCTATAGTCATTTCTTGTGCGTAAGGAACGGGATTAGACATGGTACCTTTTAACTTGCAGCTTCTATTTCTTCGTTTCTTTTATCTGTATATCCCTGCAAGAATTCTCTTGATAAGAAATCAGGTAAATTATTCAATTTTCCTTTAATAAATTCTATTTTAAAATCAAAGTTAGAAAGCAATGCTTCCCATCTTGCAAATATCTGTTTCGATACTAAGTTCTTAACATCTTTTTCTAATATATATTTTGTAGATTGACAGTCAACTCTTATTAAAAAGGTTTTATTAAATAGATCGTTTTGAAAAGTATTAACACAAAGAACAATGGCTAATACTTCTTTTTTAACAATAGAGTAATTGCTTTGAGCTCCATTCCATATTCCAGAATAATATCTTACCAGCTGTTCTATCTCGTTTATCCTTTGTTTTAGTATTCCGCCGTATCCATTTTCAGAGGCATCTATTTCAACTATTAAAAATGCATCTGATAGAGGAATTCCTAAACATGCCAACTGTTTAATTTTTAATTTTATTTCTTTAACTATTTCAGTCATTTCCTCAGTCCAGGCTGGGGCATTCTTTTTTAACCTGTTATATAAAGGTTTACATATTATCCGTATTTTTGGAATGAAATCAGCTATGTAATTGAGACATCCTAAAAATCTTTGCAATTGTTGTTTATCTTTTATTTCATCAGAAAATTTATTTGAAAATTCTATACTTCTTTCTATAGGGGTAAAAGTTCCTTGATTTATGTTATATCCTAGAAATCTTATTTTTGTTTGGAATAATTTTATTTTTGTTGCCGACACTACAATGCCATTTTCTTTTATGATATTTAGAAACTTTTTAATATGTCTAAAGTTCTCAACAATGGATTTTGAGTAAACTAATATATCATCTATATAAACAATTGTAAATTTATGATGAGGATTAAATATATCATTCATGACATTTTAAAATTCGGACGGTGCATTTTTTAAGCCAAAAGGCATTACATTCCATTCGTAATGTCCGAAAGGAACAGTAAATGTCGTCTTATATTTGTCTTCCTTATGTATCTGAATTTGCTAGAATCCCGATTTCATATCAAACTTTGAAAAGATGATTGCTCCAGATAATCTTTTAATTAGGTCTTTTTTATTAGGAATTGAGTATCTAATCCATTGTAAACTTTTATTTAGAGGTTTATAATTGATTACTAGCCTAAGGGCTCCTCTTTCTATCTCTGCTTGATTTTGAATTAACAACATTAGTAAAGGAAATAAAGAAAAAGACAAAGTCACTACCTTGTCTAGGCATACCAAATAATGATGCCTACATAATAGTAGAAACATACGTTTCAGATAAAGGATATGGAGGAATCTTAAAACAAAAATAAGAACAACTGGTCAGATATCACTCAGAAATCTAGAATACGACCCAATTAAAATATTCCACCATTAAAAAGCAGATGCTATCAATCTTGATATGTATCAGTGCTTTTCAAGATGACTTATTCAGTAATAAATTTCTACTTAGGGTAAATTGCAAGTCCGTCAAGTATATATTAGAGAAGGATGTTAAGAATTTAATATCAAGCAGATCTTTGCTAGATGGCAAACATTGCTATCTAATTTCGACTTTGAAATAGAGTATATTAAAGGAACTGACAATAACCTTCCAGACTTCCTATTTAGAGAATTTTTGACAGGAGGAGGTTTCCAAGACAACCAGGTATGACTTCTTGTTTCATTCAAAAGTTTGTAGAGAATTTCTTGTTAATAGACTTTACTAGTAATAATCAAATTAGAAGATTAATCACAGAAATAAGGATAAATTTATCTACAGAAGTAGATAATCACATGACTCTTCATGATATCATAAGAGCAAACGAATGCAATTGTAATAAATATAAAATAAGAGAAAGAATAGGAAATCTATTGATTAGAGAATTAATAAATATAATCAGAGAAAATAATTAATATTTGCTCTAACCACATATCAACAGAATTGTTATATTAGAATATCTATTTTACAGGAGAAGATCCCTATTAGAAACAGGTACAATGAACAAAAAGATTATTAGAGAAGGCTCCCCAGGAATAACAATAAGAATCAATCTATTAGCAAGAAGACAAGTGAAATTCCATCAGGAAGTGATATTAAAACATCCAACTATTACTCAGCCCTTACTAGTCAGCCACAAACACCCCGTAAATCTTCCAACAATTTTATATCTTTGGGAAGGCCCATTCCGATGGCCCCTCCAAAAGCACCAACCACAATAGCCACTCGAAACAAACAACCATCATCAGACACCTATAAATCTCAATTTAAGATTAGAAACCATAAAAAATTATTGGTATTAGAATACAAATATCTAAAAGAACCTGTTGAGACTAGACTTTTAGTCACTCAATTATTTCCAAAAAAATTTTGTTATCTTCCATACCATCACTTAAAACGCCGAGAATACTATGAAAAGATATTAGTACAAACCGGATCAGTATTATTAAATCATACCATGGATCAACACGACTTACAGCACATAGCCTTTTCGAAGATAAGAATTCAAAAGGTTATCTTATTATCAGAATGGGGACAACACCCATATGCAACCAAACAATTAGATAGAACAAGTCCTCGAGATCTGAGAAATTATAACTATTATGATTATCAAAATGCATGGACTAAAATCTTGTTATACAAGCCTCTAACCCATACATGGTTTATCTATTTCTCAAAGAATTGTCAATTAAATTCCCCAATTGATGGCTTCGATGGTTTCGTGAGACTGGAATAAATGAAGACATACTCCCTGAAGCCATAAAGAAGGATTAATATACTTTCAAGACCATACTTTATTAAAAGAAGTGTCAGATGATTACAATCTATAAGTTGTTATCGTCTTTGAAATCTCATGGAAATTATGAAATACATAATCATAGATTTAATTTAATTAAAAATGAAATTATAATTAATATTATATAATTATTGCAATACAAATATAGAATTCATTTATAAACAAAAGAGACCAATAATTCAAAATCAGTAATTTTACAATAGCAAATCCAGGTACAATAATTAGACATATTAACGACGGTCAGTTTTTCATTGCAAACGGCTTGACCCCACACCACTCCTCGTCCTCTTTTATCATCACCAGGTCATATTAGGTGCTGCGTACGTTACACTACACTCCCCGCTCTCATTCCTCTTTCATCCGCTCTTTTTCTTTCTTTCGACGGGCAAAGCCAATCCAGAAAAAGATAGAACTGGATTAGAAAGCGGAAAAGAAACCCTAGAAATCAAGTTATTGTAACTAAGAGCGATGCAGCAGCTGCCACCGCTACCAGGCGGTCCCGCCGATTTGGTCGCTCAACTCCACTCCACGATGTTCGCCATCGAGCAGGCTTGCTTCGCGATGCAGGTCCCTCTCTCTTTCTTGTTAGTTCTATCATTTTCACTGCGCTTTGGTTAGTTTAAGCATTCCGTTGATAAGGAATGCTTCGTTCTTAGTCGATGACACCAATGCGATTTGTTACTATTGACTTCAGTTAGCTCTTTAAGTAGCACTGAGATAGTCTGTTTTGCCGTAATTAGAAAAGATTATGTTCGCGATCAACTATAGTTGAAATGTGATTTTTTCTAGTTTCTATAATTCCTACTGAACAATATTTTTCTTGTTTGTTTTTCTTTTTGTTAGAGAGTAAAATCGAAAATATTGTTATCTGCTTTATTTTATTACTGTTAGAAAAGTAATTTATCTTCTAAGTTCAATTATGTCTACTTACAATTTTAGAAAGTTCCTATGCTTGTTTTGTCGTTATTAGGTTAATTGCTTCATTGATCGGATCAAACGCTTTTTTAATGTTTTGGATTCGCGGATTTTTTGTCTTAATGTATATTTTCCTGCTCTGCTCCTGGAAATGTGTGCGTCAGTGCTTTTTTAGTGTTCATGTTGATAGATGTCTGATGGGACAGATGCATGCACGTCCGTCAGAGGCCGAAGAGACGATTATGAAGCTGAGGCAATCCGCTCAGCCTTACAAGGCTTGCCAATTTATTCTTGGTATGCTAGCTAATTTCATTTTTAGTGGTCCATTTTTGAGGATCAATATGGGTGTATATTGGATGATATGGCAGGAAATGTTGTTATATATTCACTATCGCATTATGAATTTGGATAATGCTTTGAATTTTGCTGCTAGAACAAAAACAAAAAAAATAAATTCAAGCCAGCTATTGTGATCATAAGATGAGGTTAAGACTGTTATCCAAGAAAAAGGCATCCAAGTTATCAATAGTCCTGGAAAAGAAAAGTTAGTTCGATAAAAATGTTCTAAATTTATTTAAGTTTGCCTTCATTGTTGCAAGTAAGAAAAAAAGTTAAAACATTGAGTATGGGAAAAATAAGCACCATTTTGTCACAAAATCTTACTGATGCATTACATATTATATTTTTTCGCTACGCATTTCTTTCCATACAGTTGTTTGTCAACCAACCAAATGTCCAGCATATCTCAAAATTTTTGTAGATGTGTTGGACATTATGGGTCTCAAAGTGAGAAAATTTCCAGCCATAACTAGTTCTTGTCTCAGAGAATTCTCGAGTACCAGATGCCAGGTTTCAAGCTGCAGCAGCAATCCGTGATGCTGCAATCAGGGAATGGAGTTTCCTTACAGGTGATGACAAGAGAAATTTGCTAAGGTAATTAAAAAACTCCCCAAAGAGTAACGCAACGATAACCATTATAATTTTTTTGCATTTAAACCATATCAGATCCAATGTTATGTTCACTGATGCATGTGGTATGTTTGACAGTTTCTTGTGATGTGCATCATCCATCTGCAGTAATTCTACTTAATTTGCTTAGGAAAAAGTGTTTGTTTGTTGACAATTGTTTTCAATTTTTGTCTGTTCTGATAAGGGCATGGGAGGAACAGGTCTGACAGGGATACTGTTGTTTGAGGCATAACTAACTTGACAGCTAGACTAGTTATGAGAGCAAATGGACAATTTGTTACACAGGGCATTCGATTGGTAGGAAGGCAGCTTTTCACATACTAAGAATGTTATCTGACTTTTAGCTTAGGCTGGAGAGTATACTATTCTCTTGTATCTCTTGTTTATCTTTCAATAAAATATGCTGAAGGATCTTCCTTCTTATTTGGTACTTGGTTGGATTGTGATTGTTATCCTGGGATCCTAACTCTTCCAGTTGACCATTGTTTTCAGTTTTTGTCTGTTCTATGCTATACAACAAGCAAGCTCATCTGAGGGCTATGTCCTGGCAAAAGTTTCTTCTGTGGCTGCTCAGTTGATGAAAAGGGGATGGTAAGTTGTACAAAGTTACATATTCATTGTCTAAGTGAAAAAACTACCTTCGATTATGACTATCTCAATGGTGCTCTTCCATCTGTTATGGACTTGATATGTTGGGATAGATTTCATTGGAGTTTTTGTGGTGTTTTATTTTTGTTTCTTTTCATGTGGATTCTTTTAATGACATTTGAAGAAAGTTTCTTGTTTTAATTCTTACCTTGAGTTATTGTTTTCAGTCTCTCTCTCTCTGTCTTTTCTAAGAAGGCAAAAAGAGGAACTTGGTAAGCTGTCTGTGGAGTCAAAAAGCTTCAGTAGGTTTAGCACTACAATGGCCCCCTGAACGTTAAAGCTTAAGTAGAAAAAAAATGGAGAGAAACGATCAGGAGCTTCCAGATATTAATCTATTTTGTTTTTGAGAAATCAAGATGTTCTTGATACTGAAGAATTTATTATTTTTGAGCAAATGTTGCCATTCTTTGCTAGCAGATTTTCCATCATGACATTCTCTTATTGTGTACATTGATCTGCTATTGTTGGAGTAGCATTTCCATGAAGAAAATAATGATAATTCTTTCTAGTTTCTTTGGCAATGCAGTCACAACTGCTTTGCAAAAAAGGAAATGCAGCTATAATTGAACACATTTTTACTGAATTTAAGGGCTTTCATTATTTCAAAATTTTTTCATTGCATAAATTTTGAAGCTGAGGGTTGTTGATTTAATTGTTTGTTCTCTAATAATTTCTGTATGGGCCTTGGTCATTTAGGTATCATTTTCCAAGCTTTCCTACTGATCTTCTCATGGTGAAAATGATGGGGTCCTTTAATGACAGTGGAAATAATTCTGGAAAATTAACCGATCCTTTCTTATTGCATTTGACAAATTTTAAATGTATATGATCTTATGCTTGCATTGAATCACGAGTTAATTTATAGGGGTGCTGAATATTTTTTGTGTTATTTAATTTTGTAAATAAACTAATGACTGAATGTTTTTACAATTTTCTTTTGTTTACAAGGCTTGATTTTACAGCAGCTGAGAAGGAGACATTTTTTTATCAGGTAAATGTACAACATTCAGTGCTCATCATCCCCATTGTATATTTGATAGCACCATGGTTTGCCTTCGTACAGCTATCTTTTCTGTTCTATCTGCTGATTTAGGTGAATAGTCATAGCGGCTATGCTTCTGTTTTTTAAGATTCACCCTGCTTTCCATTTTGCAGTCTCATAATCAGTAATATTCATATACTAGGTGCATGATTACATTCAAGAAATTTCACGTTGGGTCTATCTAATATTATTCTATTGCTTGGCAGTATATGTTGCCAAATTTTCTATCCTGCAGTGTCTATGTTTGTTCGTTGAGCATTGACTTATGGTAAGGTGCACTGATTAAAGAGTAAATATGCATTGGGTTTGGGCTAATGAGCTAATGAAACCACCTTGTGCCTTTTCCAAGGCATGGGACAGGAAATACGCAGTCAATGATATATCATAGATGTCATGAAACTGATAAAGTTAGCTTAGTTCATTGTTTCTTCGTCTTTCTGCTCAATCACATAAGCGGTTCATCACTTCTGCCTTGATGTCAATGAGGCAATGATCCATCCGTCACAATTTTACTCTCTATACTATATATGAATATGATTGATTTGTATTCACCTGCACAGACATGCTTGCATGTGCATTTAGATTGTCTAACAGCCTCATTGCTGCAGGTAAACCAGGCTGTTCATGGTTCTCATGGCGTGCATGCACAGTTCTCTGGAATCAGTTTCCTTGAATCAATGGTACATGTTGCTTTCATGCTATTTTTTTTTTATGAAAGGTTAAAACCTTCATTGCAGATTGGGATAGATGAAATCCCTATTACATCATAGTTTCACAGTCCAGGTGGGGGGTTTATACCTCTTCATTGCTCGCTTTTTATACGTCTAGTAACTAAAAAATCCTTTTCATTTAGGTGTCTGATTTCTCACCTTCTACTTCATGTTCCATGGGCCTTCCCAAGGAATTCCATGAGCAGTGCCGGATGTCATTAGAGTTAGACTACTTGAAGGTTCTGTCAGTTCTTATTGCCTCTATCGTATTGCAATCGAAGCTTGTTTGAGAAGATGTTGTGTTTGGTAGCTATTCTTATTTGCTATTTTTTGAAACATAGACATTCTACTGTTGGGCGCATGCTGCTGCTGTCAGTGTTACCAAGGGAGTCATAGAATCTGATGGTACAGTACCTGAGGTTAAGGTTTGCACTTCTGGACTGCGTCTCATGCTTCAGATTTTGAACTGGGATTTCCGAACGAGTGGCAGAAGAACTGCTGATAATGCTTCTTCTGAAGGCAGAGGCAGCATTTCTTCACCTCAGAGAACTCTGTGTACTTTAGTGCAGGTAGTGCCATCTAATTTTTTCCATGAATTAAGTGCCCTAACCTTTAATTTTATGTGTTATACAGAAGGCTAGGTGTAAGGCTAACTGTTTTGGGATGTTTGGCCCTTGAGAGTAGCCATACCATGCTAAAATATGCCCATCCTGAAATCTTGAAATCGTATGCATTAAGATTTTACCCATTAGTTACTGGATAGACTGCTCCTATATTAGTTACTGTCCTTTCCAAAGTTCTGCAGAAAATCAGCTTGAGTATGCTGAATTAAGTTATGAATATTGAATTGCTTACTTCCTGCATTGTTGTGGATTTGAGACTAAATTAATACGATCCAGTGTCAACAAATGTTACCATAGAACCTTTGCATTCAAGCAATCAAGATGTGCTTTTATTGTTTTTTCTCGACATTTTACGTTGGTAAATATTTGTGTTGACTGTCTATCTTTACTCTTTTAGCCTGGATCTGCTTGGCATGATATTTTGATTTCGAGTGGTCATGTTGGCTGGCTCTTGGGGTTATATGCAGCACTCAGAGAGATGTTTTCACGTCGAACTTACTGGATTGATTGTACAATAGCAGTCTCTGCTCGAAAGCTTATTGTACAGTTATGCTCCTTGACGGGATCCATATTTGTTTCTGGTAATTATTTTATTCCTATATTTGCCTTATTCATCTGATGATTTATTGTCAATAGAAAGTAGTGTCAGATTAAATTTAGGGGATGGGATCTGTACTGCTTTCCCACCTTAATGAAAGCAGTTTCTACTTATTTGGTTAGAAAGCTACTATTTTCAGACTGTCTGAATTAGTAACATAAGACCACATAGTGTTCAGATTAATAGACTCTTAGTCATCATACTAAATTATGTCCATGAAAAACTGCCATGGTTTCACTGTGGTGCTTGTTAGTTCATGTGACAATTTTCAATTTGAATTTATTAGACTTGATGGTGGAAGTTCATGGTTTTACACGTTTCTCATATTTGGCATGGCTGTTGGATGATCTGAACAGATGATTGTTTCTTATTCTTGCAACTTGTTTCAATAGTATCTTTATAGTTATTTTTTGGGTTGTTTGTTCTACAATCTAGGTAACGGGCAATTGCAAGAGCACCATTTACTACAACTACTTTCTGGGATAATACAGTGGGTTGATCCCCCTGATGATGTTGTGCATGCTGTTGAATGTGGGAGAAGTGAAAGGTCTCATCTTAATTGATCTTCTTCCAATTACTTGTTTTCTCCTTGGAAGTCTTACGATTGTTCTGGTTCTGTTCAGCGAGGTACTGGATGGTTGTCGTGCCCTTCTATCTATGGCAACAGTGACTTCACCCTTTGTATTTGACCAGCTCTTAAAATCTATGAGGTCAGTAATATGATCTACATTCCCAATTTCACCTTCATTTTATTTGTTTCATGGTTAGATTTCAGATTCTCTATATTTTAGTAGTTTATTATATTTACTATCTCACTCATCTTTCAGTATGTGAAATTTCTGTTCAATTTCCAGGACCTCTGGCACTATTAGCTTTTTATCAATCTTAATGTGTGAAATTATCAAAGTCCTTATGATTAATAACACCTATGAAGAAAGATGGAGTTGGGAGGCTCGTGACATCTTATTAGACACCTGGGTCACCCTGCTTCTGGTATCTCCTTGGCTAAGTTACTCACGGCATTGTGCTTGGGAGAAAGAGATTTCTTTTTGTTCACTGGTTAATATCTGTATCCTTACTGAGAATTTTAGTCACTTTCAGCCAAGGGATAATACTTGTCAGACTGTGTTACTTCCACCAGAAGGACTAAGTGCTGCTGCCAAAATCTTTGCCTTAATTGTGGAGTCTGAGCTAAAATGTAATAAGTAGTGCTTTGCTCTTGCATTATTAAGTTGTTGTTCTTGTTATGCTGTTGGTCCTTTCCTGAGCCAGCATGACAAACTTTCTTTTGTGTATGCATGTTCACAGCGGCTTCTATAACAGCAATGGATGATGTGTCCGATCACTTTCAGGCTTCTGTTTATGGTATGGGAAGAAGTTTCTGAATCTTATATTTATGAAAGTCCCTTTTAAGCTATTCATGTTCAAACTTCCAGTTTTATTGGGAATGATCTTGCTTCTGTTTCCCTTGCATCATTGTAGCAATGGATGAGAGGCTAAGTTCTTATGGTCTTATTGCAAGAGCAGCAGTTGGTGTAACAATTCCTTTACTCAGCAGTCTCTTTTCCGAGCGCTTTTCTGTTCTTCATCAGGTGCTATTGATAATCACCTTTAAAGTGTAACGATTAACGATTTTAAAACATGTTCCCTTTTTTAATGTTTGATTATATTGTACAGTCCTCAATAAAATAAAAAGCTGGAAACTTTAGGAACTGCTAATATATTTAAGCTCATTACGGAGAATGTTTTTTACCACATTTGCTTTACGCTTGGCCATTCCACTTCTAACTAAATTCCGTGGTTAACATGGGCCTGGTCTTGCATCATTTGGGAATCTGACGTATGCTCATACTGGCGTATTTTTCATTTCCAGAAATCTTTCTAGTTCTTAATATGGTTTCTATGTTTCTTGGTTGTTATATGGGAATCTAAATATTGCATTTCTGATACTTCTCTTTCAAAACTTGGTAATGTTTTTAATCATCATTATTTATGTAATGGTTGGTTGTATCTTGATAAAATAAACAGATGGCTGCTTTATGCTTTACGATCATATGACATATAAACCTGATGATAAAGCCTGCTACTGGATGTAAGAAATGGTCTCGGTACCTGTCCAAAATGCCATTTCCTGTACACAGTGGTAGGAGCATCCTTGCATGCATTAGTAACCTAGGCAAGACTAGTTGAAATATATGGTTGAAAACCCAATGTCAAACTAGTGTCAATTCTTACCCCGTGTGTCAAATGTGTCAGACAATCTTGCATTTTTTCTCAGAAAAATATCTCTTTTCTGATTTACTTTTTATGCTAATGGTTCAGAAGACAATAGGAAACCTGGGTGGAAGAGCCTGCCTTAGCGTGGCAGTAAAAATATAGGAAAACAACATAATAATAATTATGGAAAAAATAAGTGAACATCTGCGGTTGGCCTGTCTTTCACATAGTACATCAAATGTCCTCTCACCTTTCAAACTAGGCCTATGAAATTGATGCAGTTGGACCTTTTGCGGGATATTTTATAATGGTTAAGAATTATTTAGGTAATCTCCAGTGGCCAATATCTTAAAAGAAAAAAAAAGTCTATTTTCACCAAACTTGGCTACTGAATGCTGGTACCAAATAATGTGTAATGAATGCGGCTTATGTTAATGTGGGGTAATGCTGCACTCTCAAGAGAATGAGGGCAACATCATTTCATGGCTGCCACATATTTGGTGCCTGAACTTGGTATCCACTTTGGTGCATCGAGAAATTTTCTATTGATGTCTACAATTACTTATAAAAACATCTTTGCTTTGTTGACATTTAACAAGTTTTTTGATTTTGAGATATAATGGCTGATTACAAATAATGAAAAATTTATAAATGGAGCATGACAAAAGGATCTGAATTCTAGCATCGCAACCATGCTAGTTATTGCATCTCAAATAAGAGTATTTTCATTTAGAAGTCATTAAGTCTACTAATGTTCATACACATGAGACAGTGTATGACTAAACAAAGAGAGGGTCTTGGATATAGGTTGGCATGAGTTTCTTGTGTGTTCCCATGGCTGCTATTTACTTATATTCCATGTATTTCTTTGTAGAGAAGGGGCATTGCTGATCCAACTTCAACTTTGGAAGAACTTTACTCTTTGCTTCTGATAGCTGGGCATGTTCTTGCAGATGAAGGAGAAGGAGAAACTCCGTTGGTATTTGGTTAATTTCTGCATCTTCATTACAGGATTTGTTCCGTTTGCGAAAAGTAAACCTTTCAGTTTTGTGTGCCACGAATACAACTAACAGCTTAGTTACTTTTGGTCTATTATTTCTTTGTTCATTTTTCAATTCATGATAGCAGATTTTGTAGTTTGAACTTCTATATTTGACATCCTTTTTGGTGTGAACAATGGGTCAAATCAAAGATCGGAGTGGAAACTGTTTACTGCTTGAAATATCATCCAATCTCTGAGTTAGCTTTTGTTGGAACATGTTATAAATTCTGTATGAGGTTTAAAAGGGGATAATTAAATATACTTGAACGAAAGTTATTTTGACAACAATCATTACTGAGGAAGATATTTTCCTAATTTGGCATTTTTCATATCAAATACCATTTTCCTTACGATATATCATAAAATCTGTTGTACATCTTTCGGGCTTCAATATCTGGATGGATGGTCAGTTTCTGCATTAATGTATTGCCCCAATCTGGCCTTCTGTTTTTCCTTTCATCCCTTCATTCCATTTCTTGTGGTTCACAACTTATATCTCATTATGTTGACTTAATTTTGGGAGAGTCTTGGGGTTTCTCTGGACAATTGCTTACAATTTGGACAAAAAAATTTTCCGAGCTATGTTATAATATTTCCTCTGGAATATGCCATCATTGAAATAGAGGATGACGTTTAGCTGGTTTGCTGGATGTATCCTGATATACATATATCTGAAACAGGCCATGTTAGCAACTTGAGCACTCAAGTGATGGTTGCTCTATGTTACAATAAAAGATATTTTAATGCCCAACCACTCTTGTCTTATAATCAGGTTCCAAATGCCATACAAACCCATTTTGTGGACATAGTGGAAGCAGACAAACATCCTGTTGTTCTTCTTTCTAGGTTAGTTTTTCACGTTCTCACTTTCCTACTTCTCATTTATCAAAAGTTAGCAGATTTGTTTCTCCTACAAACCTATAGTGCAAATGAATCTTTTAAATATTTTTCCAGAGTTTTGTGATTTTGGTTGTTAAGGAGAAACAAGGTGAAAATCTTTGCTTAACATGGCATCTAGCCTTCAATTCTATTTCATAAATTTTTGTTTCTCAAAACCAACTAATTGCTAAATAAGGTCAATGTGTGAGCGCAACCATGTGACTAACAAACCATTCTGTTTATTTTTCCATGCAGTTCAATTATTAAGTTTGCCGAGCAGTGTTTAGATCCAGAGATGCGAATGTTAGTGTTCAGTCCTCGCCTTATGGAGGTAGTATAGATTTTTTTTTAAAAAAAACCGTTTTAATGGTGTTCACCTTTTGTATTTCGTTTTTGTTGTTGTTGGATTTATATCCAACAATTCTCTATTCTGTGTTTAAGTCAAGATGCCAACCAAAATGTCTGATTGTTCCTATTATGTTGATAATATTTTGGGATTTTTGATAGCTGAAAATTTTTCATGTGTCTGTAAAGTGAGAACCACATCATAATTTTTATTTCTGGTTTTGTGATGCCTGGTTAACATGTATTTTATGATATATTGGGCCAATGTGTGGTTTTATTTACTGATTAAACAGTAGATGATAGTACTTTCTGATCATTTAATAAGCAGATTGCTTTAGCCAACATTTGCTCTTTAAAATTTTCAAGTAGTTATTTTCTTGGTAAAATAGAATCATACGATCTTATGGTGTATCTAGGCTGTCGTGTGGTTTCTTGCAAGATGGTCCCAGACATATCTAATGTCAGAAGAAGCTGGAGAGAATGTCTCCAGTGTACATCGTGAATTGCTCAGTTTTTTTGGAGAGCATAATCAAGGAAAGTTTGTGCTGGACATTATTGTTCGCATCTCAGTAACAACACTTGTCTCGTATCCCGGAGAAAATAATTTGCAGGTGCTCTTTATCTTTTCTTATCCTATATAAGATCTTTGGCATTTGTGTCTAGAATTTTAGTCAGGCTGGTTGGTACTGCCCTCCTCACTCTCCACCTGATTCTAAACTGGCAACTAAGGATTTTCTAGGATGAACATTAAATGAAAGCCAATATTAAAAGAAAGCTAGTATTTGGTAGTTGTTTGCAACAAGCTGCTTGTCTTGGTGTGTTATTTTTTTTTTTTCTCTTTCCTAAAAGACTGCTCTTTAGTTTAGCTCACAAAATTACCATTGTTCACCAATTTTTTCTCCTCCCTGTCATTTCCCTTGGAAATTGCACCTTGCACGGACAAGCTTCGGATTCAATCCGTAACTTAGGGAACATGTGCTTTCTTATCCCTGAAAAACCAATTGGTTATTGAGCTCACTGATTGTTATCATCTTCTGTTATTTGGTTCTTGATACAATATGTTATTTATATGCTCTTTGACAGATATCTACCAAAACTGTTATGTGTGTTGGTTCCTGCGAACCTTAACTGGGATCAAGATAAAAACATGAAAGGCTACTACTATATATTTTCTCAGTATCTATTACGAAACAGAGTTGCTTGAATGATCTGTACTCTTATAGGACTTCTTTGCTGATATTTGACTGATTTAATTCCTTTTTCTTTAAAAATTATTTTGTTCAATTTTGCTTCTGATTTTTATTGCAGTCCTTTCTATTTTCATGTTGTTCTCCAATTAGGAAAATGCTGCACGAGGTTCAACTTTCGTGCATGAGGAAAGAACTATCACATATAATACTTATTTTTTCCTTTGGTTTGACAGGCATTAACTTGCTGCCAACTACTTCATTCTCTCATTCGACAAAAAAAGATTTGTGTTCAGCTGTTTCAATTGGTGAGCTAGATAGCTTTAACATATTCTTGGAAAGTGGTATTTCCTGAAGAAAAATGTGGCATACAACTGAAGATTCGTCGTGCCATTTTATCGTTATATTTTTACAGGGCTCATGGCGTGAACTTGCAAATGCTTTTGCTAATGAAAAATCTTTGTTCTTACTGAATTCATCCAATCAGGTCAGAAGTTACTACTTTTTAATCTGCCATGTGGTTTCTCATATTCCTAGCCGTTCTTTTTCCATTACCTTCAGGATGGTAATTATTTCATTTCAGAGATCACTTGCTCAAACTCTAGTTCTTTCTGTTTCTGGCTTAAGTGACTCGGGGGCATCAAATCAGTGAGTTCTCTATGCATTTCTTTATTCTTTACTGTGAATTTCTTTGTTCTGATAATAATCTCATGTCTGTTTTCCCTCTTAAAGATATGTAAGAGATCTTACCAGTCATATGACTCAATATTTGGTGGAATTGGCAAACAAGAGTGACCTTAAAATTGTTTCCCAGCAGCCAGATGTCATTCTATCAGTAAGAACATAAAGCTTTTCCAAGCACTACATGCTAAGGTGCTATCTAATTTGCTCCATAGAATGATTGTTTACTGTTAACATTATGGACATTTGCAGATCAGTTGCTTGCTGGATCGACTACGTGGAGCTGCCAGTGCTTCAGAACCCCGTACACAGAGAGCTCTTTATGAGATGGGGTTCTCTTTGATGAATTCAGTTTCGGTTCTTCTTGAAGTGTACAAACATGAGGTACCATTCAATTATCTTTCTGTATAGTATTTGCATTGGGAACAGTAACTCTTTGTTGTTAATTGCCCTTCATGCATCTTAGCTAACTGGATATATTACAATTTGTCCTGTGGATATAACCCAATTATTGCTATTTGGGATCACTTGAGAAGAATTTTGCTTAGCACCTTTTCTTGCAGCAAATACCTAGTATCCTTTTTTAATGAACTGGTTACTCCTATAGGTTCTAATGAAATTGCTAGACAGCTGAAGCATTATCTACATTACATGTGTTATGATATCATTATCTGGAACAAATGCTAATTTTTTGTTGTCTTAGCCTGCAGTTGTTTATCTGCTACTTAAATTTGTTGTCGTTTGGGTGGACGGGCAAATATCCTACCTAGAGGCTGAGGAAACTGCTAATATTGTTGATTTCTGCATGAAACTGCTTCAGCTTTACTTATCTCACAATATCGGCAAGGTAATTTTTGCAACTGTTTTCTGCTGCTGATAAGAAGGCTACTTGTCATAATTTGAGCAAACTAATTGCTAAATAATTTCTTTTGGATCTTCTATAAAATGTTTTTTTCCCATAAAATTTGTCAACGGTTTTACATTTGCTATGGCAAGGGTGGTTTGGGAAATTTTCCAGTTTATGTGAGCAAGCATGGCTTTGGCAAGATAAATATGGCTGGTTTGTTTGAATAAAATGGACTTAACCTGTCAGCCATGTAAAACTTATTAGAGGACGTGTTAATCATGCACACAATAGTGTCTATCAATATATTAACCTTAAAGTTTAAATTGTTGGGTGACGTTCCATTCAATTATTTTGGTTCATCATCTTATTCATTTACTCAAGCACTTGGTTATGTCATGTGCATGCTATTTTCTTTTTAATATAAGAATGATTTGAGTTTGCAATCTTTGGTCAAAAAGCTCATATACAATGTATTCCAACCTTAACTATCAAGCTAGCCTCCTTGAAGTTTTTTTATTGTTTTGTGGTCTAATATTTTAAAAGTATGATAACTTGTTAATAATTTTGGCTATGTACAAATGTCCATATTCTACATTCTAGATTTTGGTTATATAGTATATGTTTTTCCTCTGTTTTGCTTTTTTATGGCCGTCACAGTTTCTTGATGTTTCCATGACTACGTTGCTAGAGTTCTTATAATAATTTGAGAGATCTTTTTATAGTAGTTAAAAGGAGGTAGGTTTAGTATAAGTGCTTATTTGGTGACCTGAAAAAAGTCATATTTGGTAATTTATGACTCCAGTGACTCATCGGTGGTTAGGTTTGGTATGTCAGTCAAATGACATTCATTGGGCTTCACTTTTTTGTCATTGCTTGTCGCTGAAGTTCATTTTATTCAATGGAACACTCACTTGCAAGCTAGGATCGTAAGAAGAAAAAATCAGCAGGATTCATAATTTTGCTTTCAAATGCTAAACGTTGGTTTTCTTTCTTAATCTTTATATATTTTATCTTTCATTCATGTTTTTAGACTTTAAATTTTATTTTGATTACTGATGGATCTATTGGGAGGAATATTCTTTTAAATTGAGATATAATTGTATTTTATTTGTGAGTCGTGGCTTTGACATTATTGTTGGTCTGGCCTCATGTTTCTCACTGTTGTAACATGATCCGGAAGGACTACTGGATTTTGGTTGTGACACTATTAATCCCACCTACCTGTATTTTCAGATATCATTAAGTCTTTCAAGCAATTTACTTAACGAGGCCGAGACAGAGAAATATAAGGACTTACGAGCTCTTCTTCAGCTTCTTTCAAGTCTTTGTTCAAAAGATCTGGTATTCCTTTTGCCATTTGCTGATTTGGACTGAAAATAAACATCTTGTTGACCGTCCTAAGAATAAATAAGTTCTGCAGGTAGACTTTTCATCAGATCCAGTCGGGGTGCCGGTAATAAATATATCCGAGGTAAATGTTCAAATGGCAGAAATTGCTTTAGTTCAAGTGTTTGATTTCTCATGGGTAGTCTTGCAGGTTGTCTACTTTGGTCTTCATACAGTTACCCCTCTAATATCTTTGGAGCTGCTGAAATACCCCAAGCTTTGTCATGATGTAAGATTTGTATTAGTCATAAGTAAAGAAAAAGGAACTAATTGGAAACTTATAGGTTTTTATATCTGTACAGTATTTCTCACTGGTATCACATTTATTGGAAGTATACCCTGAAACAGCTGCACGGCTAAGTAGCGATGCTTTTGTTCATGTACTTGGAACACTTGATTTTGGTCTTCACCATCAGGTAAATGCTTGGGATTGAGAAAATAAAACTTTCGAATGCAAAAGAGGGTGTTCTTTCCTATGACGTTTGTGGCAGAATCATTTTTATTCTTTTTTGGTGGTACAGGACTCAGAAGTAGTCAATATGTGTCTAAGATCTCTGAAATGTCTTGCTTCATACCACTGGAATGAAACAGTTGCAGGGAAGTTAGGCCTTGGTTCAAATGCTACAGGTACTACAGATCATCATGGTAATTTGAAGGAAGGCATTCTCAGCCGATTCCTTCGATTATTGCTGCAGTTACTCGTTTTTGAGGATTACAGGTAATTGGCTTATGAAGACTATAATATATGTTAAGCATAGCCAATTGGATGCATGCTGCATTAGATGCACTAGGAACAAAGTTTTTTTTTTTTTTCGTTTACATGTATGTTTATTTTCTCTAATCTCCATATGTTTATTTCCCAGATCTGATCTGGTTGGTCCAGCCGCAGATGCTCTCTTTCCATTGATCCTTTGTGAACAAGCCCTATTCCAGGTAAGGGGATTTGCTGGATCATGTTGATTTCCAAGAGTTGGGAGTCAGGATTTACACTTTTAAGACTATATGATGATTGAAGCTGATGAAAAACATGCAGAATTTAGGAAATGATTTGATACAGAAGCAGACAAATGCAGCTTTTAAGTCAAGGCTCACAAATGCACTACAGGTCCTGACAAGTGCCAATCAGCTCTCATTTACTCTTGATCGTTTAAATTATCAAAGATTTAGGAAGAATCTGAACAACTTCCTGATTGATGTTCGTGGTTTTTTACGGACAATATGATGCTTGTTTTCTATTTATTGGATTTTTTTGTTGTAACAAATAGCAGCAAAAATTTTGGGATATGAACAAAGAGTGCAGTGGCTAGTGTTTGTTTTAGTCATGTTCTTTCCTTTTGTCTGTCCTATATACCATCTCGAGACATCCAGACAGAGGGTGAAATTCTGTATACTGCAACGAATGGAAACAGTATTTCTTGAATAGAAAATAATTTGACGCAACAGCATTTTTTTTTAAAATTGTGCGAAATAAAAGTATATTTATTAAGAGTCGTTTTCACATGTATCAACTCATGGTGGCGAATTATAGAAATAAATTAGTTTCTGAGATATTCATAAAAAGATACAGGGAAACTATTCCTGAACTGGTTTGTTTAACATCAATAATAATTTGATATTTTTATTTTTATTTTTTTATGAAATAAGTAATGAAAATAAAATTTTTAAAATAATTATTTACTAGTTTATTAAATATTTAACTATATTATTTACATTTATCATAGTGATAAATAATAATTTATATCTTATTATAAAATTTATAAATAAAATATATATAACAAAGTAATAGATATTTATATTATATTTAATAAAATATAATAAAATCAAAGTACCATTAAACCGACGGTAGGGTTTAAGCGCAATTCACCAGTACATCCCCCTCGGCAGCAACAATCCTTCCCCTCCCATTTCTAAACATGTCTGTCTACCGCCTCCTCCGCCGTACCGCCGGCGCGCCAACCTATTCTCACTCACTCCTTCGCGCCCTCCAACACCTTACTCTTTCCCCTTCCTCCACGATACCCCGCTGTTCATCCAGCTCAAACCTCATTTCTGCTCGCACCATGGCATTCTCCTCCGCCGAAGAAGCTGCTGCCGAGCGTAGGAAGCGGAAGCGTCGTCTCCGGATAGAGCCCCCACTGCACGCCATGCAACGCAACCCCAACCCTCCGCCTCGCGATCCCAACGCCCCTCGACTGCCTGACTCTACTTCCGCTCTGGTCGGACCGCGTCTCAACCTCCACAACCGTGTGCAGTCTCTTATCCGTGCCTCGGACCTCGATGCTGCATCCCGCGTTGCCCGCTCCTCTGTCTATTCCCGCACACGTCCCACTGTCTTCACCTGCAACGCTATCATCGCCGCCATGTATCGAGCCAAACGGTATTATCACCCTTCTCTTTCTTCAATTTATTATAGAATTTTATATGTGGTTGTGATTAATTGATTGAATTATCATGAATCTGTGTACGAGAAGGAAAAAGAAAGGTACTTTCCGTAATTATTACTGTGAATTATGAAGAGAAATATCTCTGATGTAGCAACAAAACTTTTATCTGTAATTGATTGATTGATTGATTGATTCCTGTGTGCAGTTACAATGACGCTGTAGCTCTGTTCAAGTTCTTTTTTGAGCAGAATAATATAGTCCCCAATGTTGTTTCGTACAATAATCTGATCAACGCGCATTGCGATGAGGGGAGAGTTGATACTGGGATTGAGGTTTATAAGCATATACTTGCCTCGGCTCCCTTTGGTCCTTCTCCTGTGACTTACAGGCATTTGACTAAAGGGCTTATAGACGCTGGGAGGATAGGGGAGGCGGTTGATTTGTTGCGAGAGATGTTGAACAAAGGGCACGGAGCTGATTCATTGGTGTATAATAATGTCATTAAAGGGTTTCTGGAGCTGGGGAATTTGGAAAGGGCTAATGAATTTTTCGATGAGTTGAAGGAGAGGTGTGTGGTTTATGATGGTGTGGTGAATGCTACGTTCATGGAGTGGTGGTTTAAGCAAGGAAAAGATAAGGAAGCTATGGAGAGTTATAAGTCTCTTATGGATAAGAAATATAGGATGGTACCTGCAACTTGTAATGTCCTTTTGGAGGTTTTGCTCAAGTATGGTAAAAAAGAGGTGGCTTTGACTTTGTTTCATGAAATGTTAGACAATCATACTCCACCCAACTTCCAAGCTGTGAATTCTGATACATTTAACATAATGGTGAATCAATGCTTCAAGGAAGGGAAACTTGCTGAGGCAGTCGATACTTTCAGGGCAGCAGGTACAAACCCAAAGTCAAAACCATTTGCAATGGACGTTGGGGGGTATAATAACATTATTGCAAGGTTATGTGAAAATAGTATGCTGGAAGAGGCGGAGAATTTTTTTACTGAACTGTCAAATAAGTCATTGAGTCCTGATGTCACGAGCTATAGAAATTTAATTGATTCTTATTTGAAAATAGAGAGAATTGATGATGTTCTCCGATTGTTTGCTAAAATGGTGGATGCTGGATTAAGGGTAGTGGCAAGTTTTGGGACTAGAGTGTTCAGTGAGTTAATTGCAAATGGCAAGGCTGTGGAGTCTGCTCAAATTTTGACAAAGATGGGAGAGAAAGATCCAAAACCAGATCCCATAGTCTATGATGTTGTGGTTAGGGGCTTATGTGATACTGGTGAGTTTGATACTTGTAAGAATATAATTGACCAAATGTTGGGATATGAGGTTGGTGTTCCTCCTGAACTGAAGCAATTTGTGATCAAGGCTTTCGAAGATGCTGGGAAGAGTGAAGGGATTCAGATGGTGTTTGATGAAACTAGGTTCAGAAATACTACTGGACCATCTCATTTTGCAAGACAGGCTCGAGGTCCAATGGGAGCACGATCTTCTCAGCTAAATGGACAATCACTTTCTGGTCAATCTCATAAGACAAGTTGGCAGCAATCAGGAAACAAGCAATTGCCTGGACAGCCATTGGGATCACCTGAAATGATGAGGCAACAGCAGTTTGGTGCTTATAACGCGACGGGTGTGCAGCAAGTTGGACCCTACAGTGCAACTGAACAGCAGCCGGGTACTTATAACACGACGGGTGTGCAGCAATCAGGACCCTATGGTACAGCAGGGCAGCAGCAATTTGGTTCATATAATACAACGGGTCAGCAATTAGGACCCTACAGTGCAACAGGGCAGCAGCAGCAATTTGGTTCTTATAATACGACGGGTCAGCAATTAGGACCCTACAGTACAACAGGGCAGCAGCAATTCGGTTCTTATAATACAACGGGTCAGCAATTAGGACCTTACAGTACAACAGGGCAGCAGCAGTTAGGTTTTTATAACACAACGGGTCACCAATTAGGATCCTTCAGTTCAACTGGGCAGCAGCAGTTAGGTTCTTATAATACAACGGGTCAGCAATTAGGGTCCTACAGTTCAACAGTGCAGCACCAGTCAGGTCCTTTTAATTCGGCAGGTCAGCAATCAGGACCCTACAGTACAACAGGGCAACAACCTATAGGATCCCATTACATGACGGGACAACAGCCATCAGGACCGCCTCAATCAGCAGGGCTGCAACGTTCTCGAATGAGCGAGGAGCAGTCATCACGGTTGTCTAGAATGGGAGGGCAGCAGTCGTCACCCCATGAAGTTGGCAGACAACAATCTTCTTGGTCCTCTGAAGTTGGAGGACAGCAGCCTTCAATGTCCTTTGAAACTGTTGGAAAGCTTTAAGATATACGATTGTAGCCTTTTGGTTGTTTCAGAGATAAAGGATGATTTATCGGCAGATTCAAAAACTAAGCCAAAGGCGGCAAGAACACATCTATCCCCTGCTCCAAATTCACTGTAATCGGAGCAAACCCATCACTTTTTTCTCCAATCTTTTAGCAACAGCACCCTTGCTCGCCATATATAAGCTACCTACTTCTCATCTCTACTCTGCTTGTGAAATTTCCACCAATTTAACTTTTTTGATTGTTCCCCTTGTATGATTATATAACATTGTTTGTTGGTCTGGTTCTTTTTGCGGCGTCTCAGCAATTTTGGATATCTTCTCTGCAGAAGATGCACCCACCCTCCACTAGCATTGCAGGCACCCTGCAGCCGTTTGGTAGGTTGGTGTTAGTTTTGTTAAGCTATTGGTGTTAGAATGTATTTAATTGGTTTTGGTTATTTTCATATTTGGGAAGAAATAATCATAAGTTTTACTAAAATTTAAATTGTAATTTTCACAAAAATGATTAGCAGCGTATATCGTTACCTATTCAATATGGGTGAATCCAGTTAATTTTTATTTGACCACATATCTTGTTTAGATAAAAGATTTGACATTATCCAACAACTTTCTTGTATAAAAATCATAATATAATAGGAAATTATTGGTTCAAATAGCACAAGGATTACATGGCCAAACTTCAACCCTTACCCACCTCCATAGTTAATTATTTGGGAAAAGAAAGAGCTGCCGACGAATGAATGATCTAGCAACATAGACTTGATTTTGGCATTTTACCGACTAGTTGGAAGGCATCCAAGTAATGCTGGTGTCCTCAATTCAAAGAACTTGGACTATAGGATTTGCTGGTAGACCCACCTCCAGACTTTTATTTGTCAATTTTGAAAGCTATGTCTCAACCATAATCTATGTCTCTAAAATCAGATTTATTTATTTTTATTCTATGTATACAATATAGTTTAAATATCTGGAAAAAAAACAGTATAAGTAATTTCTATATCATCCATGTAAATTCCAGCCATACTAAAGAATTTTTGTGCATAAGAAAGCTCATCATTGCATCCAACGATCTACAAATGGGCACACGTGGCATTGAGAATAGTTCGAGTTCGAGTTCGAGTTCGAGGGTGGAGCTTTCGATAATGGGTGCGGGATAGGTGGAGTATCTATCAGTAAACCGTACAATTCTCCACGTGGGTAAAACAATGTAGCGGGGACCACATGTGGAAAATGGAGCACCTATTGGCCGTTGAGTGAAGCGTGGATTGCGGGTTATTATTGTACGGATAACAAATCTACTATTTAATTAATTTATTTATTCTTTAATTTCCTTTTTCTTTAATTTTTAATTATTTTTTCGAATTTTGATGATATCAGATTTCCTTCGTCCCAAAAAAAAACCATAAAAACAGAAATGGCTGCCCATTAAAGATGTTGGTAATGTCAAAAGGCAGTAGATTCAAGATATGGGCAGCCCTTAATTTAACGTAAAGAGAGGTACTTTTATATTCATTGAACACTTCTTACCAAACTCATGTCCTCACACCCGTGTCTCATCCTAAACCTTGTTTCCACTTTGTTTTACAGCCACTTGCTCAACTTATTAGTTAATTGATAAAAGACAAAACTAGATTAATCTTTATTTGACTTGAAATACCACCATGTATATATTTTTATATATTATTTTCGTAAAATCGAAACCGAAAATTAGAGTTAATGGTATGTTGAAAATCTTTCTATTCTAATACTGTCCACGAAGCTATACATCAAGCATTCAAGAAAAATTAAATATAGATTGACTAAGAAATATCACAAATATCAATTCACGAAAAAAATTGATTATATATTTAAAATTAAAAGATATTTAGATTAATGACCAATTTTTTTATCATCAATATTAAGGGAAAACAGATCTAGCTCATCCAAAATTTTGAGATATTCTGTATAGATTTTTTGTATCACTTTGTCGGCATTAATCTCACCATTGCTACTCCTAATACTAAGTTATAACATCAATTAAGAAGCTATGTTTCTATCATTCCTATGAAGAGTAAAATGTTATTGATTTGAATTCTGATTAAAAAATCATACAACCATGACGATTTTTTTTTTATTCTGAAAAAAAAAATATGTGCTTGTTTGTTGCCTATAGAAACTAAGCATTGATATTTAGAAAATAACCACGAAAATAGCACATGAAAATTATGTTGGAAAACCAAATTTGAAGATAAAATTGACCAATAATGGATTTTCTCTTTTTATTGAAAAGGAAATAATATAATCTACGTACTGTACATTAATTGCGGAATGACTCAGGTTTCAGACAAGAAGCTATACGAATTTAATTCTTTCAGAGTTTCTGCTCATCCAGGCACCCACCCATTATGAGAGTCTTCTTTTCCATATCTTGAACTGCTAACATACTACTAACACATCCTTTCACCATTCAAGGGTAGGACCATAGAATAAACCCACACCCAAAATCCAAAATCCAACAAAAACGTCAAGGATTTGTTATTAATAAAGATTAAACATAGTTTGTTTACAGATGTGCAGTCCAGGTCGTCAAGCAACCCATCAAATTCTGGATATTGTTCCTTTGTATGGCCTCATTTTGATCAATTGGGTTAGTGGCATGCATGTGTGCTTTTAAGAATAGTAAATCTCATGTTTTGTCTTCTTTCCTGATATAGAATGATGTACAGTGTCTTAAATAGACACACATACACCTATCTGATTTCCTTATTCATAGCTAGGCCTGCACGCTGCACTGCACCTCTTTCAAGTTCTGTCCTCAAACAAATGCTTCACTACTCCCTCAATATTCTATATGTAAACATTAAGAAATGAAGAAACGAATAGTAATTCTATAGCATCTCTATTCCCCCTTTGATTAAACCTACATAATATTATCATCAATAATCAATTAAATTCATAATCATTATCATCTTAATTGAGAGCAGTCGATCGAAATCTGAAAAATAATTAATCTTACATTCGGTGGTTCACTTAATACCCCATATATACTGTAGTTTCCCATTCATCAGATACTAAAAGGGAGTAGACTGGAAGTTGAAAAGAAGAGAACAAAGCATATGTTTTTAAGAAATACTCAGGCTTACAGGATCAAGTACATATAAATACCAATCTGTGATCACAAGTATGGCATCACTATGTAGCATCATTTCTGCTATCACCATCATTTGCTGCTATAATTAGTACTACTTACTGGTACTGGCTAGGTCGTTGCCATGCAGTTGTCCCTTAAAGAGGAGTAGATATGGTACCCACAAATCTAGACATGATCCTCTTTAGTAAGCAAAGCAAGGGAAAGTTCATCTTATGGTGGCCATCTCTTATGTGGATACATAAGAAAGCAAAGGAGAATAATATACATACCCATTATGCGAAACCTGCTTCAGGATGATGAATAAAACCATATATGTATGTATGATCTCTAAAGCAAGCCTCAGGTTGTAGCTTTATTTATCTGAATCACTGGCCAGTACCAGAATCAGAAGTAGGTGGTGCTGCTGTTGGTGTTGCTAGTGATCCCTTAGGCTTGGGCCTTTTCCGCTTCTTTTCGTAGCTAACTCCCCTTGCTTTAGCCTGAAAATCCCTTACCTCTCTCAAGTAAATCCTGACCGCTCTTGCACCAAATGGGTTCCCTTCAGGTCTGCCTCCATGCTCATCGTAAGCTGCTCTTAGCCGTCCGATGAGCGCATCGAGGCTTCCCCAGGCCTGCCGGAGAGGGCAGGGACAAGGTGCTGGTGGGTTAGGGAGGCCAAAGAATGGACAAGTTTGGATGTGGACTTTGGTCTTGCCGAATTGGTCGAGGTACCTCAGGAATTCGAGAACATGAGCACCGCTACATATGGGGAGTGTGAGAGGTGGCCTGTGATTTCTCAAGTACTGGCAAAAGGTGTTCCAGTCTCTTCTCTTTTGGTTCTCGTAGCGGCTTGGAGTGGAAGAGGGGGAAGAGGTTATGCCTGTCGTTGGGGTGGATGATACGGCGGTATTGGCGGTGGGAGTGATCATTATGGAGCTCGCAAACCCGGGATTCGCTGACGGGGAGGCTAAATCCATGTGAAATAAAAACCTTGGAGTTCTAATTAGGGTTTTCAAGCTTACTTATCAGTACCTCGAAGACTCAGCCTGCCTCTTGCAACTCCTTCCCTTCTTCTAGGGTTTTGCACCCTTCTTATTCCCTTGCCTGTGAAAGATCGAGATTAAAAAAAAGGATATTCAAGGACAGGCTTCTGTTGGGAAGGAGAGATCGATGAAGAGAGACTGCTCCCTTTTCCTTTTGTAGAAGTAAAAAGGTTCCAAACCTTTGGTAGATTATATATCCTCTGTGTAGCTAGCTCTACGGCTATGGGATTTTGTTGAGAGGCCTAGAAATGAAAAACAAATGGGAAACTGGAGTTTCCAGAAAAGGGATCTGTCAAGGGATCTGTCAAGGGATTTGCATGGTTTCCTGTGAGGTAAAGCAAGAAATGCTTTTAAATTGGATAATGAAAAAGAAGATGAAAACTTTCAGCCTTAAAGAGTGACTGCAGCCTGCAAATATGTCTCAAAAGACTGCAGTTATTGCGTGTATGATTTCTGAAATATGCTTAAAGAGAAGATCAGATAGAGCATCATCAGATTTAGCTTTTGCAGGAAAAGAGCAAGCAACTCAAGTTTAACTCACTGTGCATAAAGTCATAAAGAAGAAGAAGAAGAGTTGAGAGACTGCAGTGCAGGGAGATGGACGAGAGTCAAATGAGCCCCATTAGACACTACCCCCTTCTCTCTCTATCTCTCTCCTCACAGGCTCAGTTAATAACCTGAAAGATGACAAGAAGGGTGTATTATGTATATAATGGCCTTTTTCCATAAACAGGACAGGTCTTGCAGTGAGCAGATATGATTATGATGGCGACCCAAGAGACTTGACTGTGCACAAAAATATGCTATCACTGTTCACTGCTACTGCGGCTTTCCAGCGCGTGCAGTTAAACCTTCAACAGGTGTTAGAAAAGCTTGATAGCAACATATAAATCATTCAGGAACCTTCACAGCAATTGCTTAGGCTGCTTGCATCCAAAACTCCTTGTACCGTTTTACCCAATCCATCCCCAAACAAAACATTCTTGCTCTTCCTCGGAGTTTTGTGGAGTACTCAGGATGCTTCCTCGACTGTAGGACTGGTGTTTGCTCGGAAATTTAATTGCTCTTTCTAATTTGTAGCTATACAATCATGTATTGGATAAGTATACGGAATATAAACACAAAAGGAAATCCATAATTGATAAGATACTTTTATCGTACAGATCAAAACCTGATAAAATATTATTCTTATGATAAAGACGATGAAAACAAGAATCATAATAGATCACAAATGAACCATCAGCTAAGTGGTTCAGGAAAAGATGGGACTAAAGAATTCCTACTAAATTGTCATTATATGCAATTGCCACGATTCACTCAAATTAGAATTCAATTCACAAAATCAATTGATTCACTTAAGCTAGAACCATATTTTAGATTATAAAGGATTTTCCATAGAATTTTGAGCAGTCACACATCCTGAAGATACTTCTTACGTACCCTCGTTAAGGAGAGTGGGAAAAGAATGTCAATGACCTTTTGGTTATGCGTAAGAGTGACAGACAGGTTCTATTTGGTATCACATGAGGTGGTGGGGATTGGTAAATCCCCTCTTGGATCTTCAGGATGAGCTTCGCAAGCGGTAACGTCCAAAAATAGCTTTGATAGATTTTGTTTTTTCTACAACCACTTTAATCTTTTGAAGGTGAGAATCGAAATTATGAACTATAATGGTAAAAGGATAGATCCGAAGGATGTTTCGCTTAATTTGTATTTCGGATTTCAATTTCCATCGATACATATTAAATAGTATGAAACTAAGATCCAATCAAAGTCTTTGAATAGTTAATTTCCTGTTGATTTTCGCTTGGTCTTCTGTGCAAAACCCTCTGTTGATACACCGGGCCCCTTTGCCTAGATTTTCGAGCCATGCACCAGTATAACAGTGTTCATCTCGACACTTCAACAGAGGGACAGGTAGTCCTTCCTACCGAGTCTCTTCTTTACTGCAGTTCAACAGGTCGGGCTTCGTTTTTCCCCAGTAAAGACCCAACACCCATACCTTCTTGTGCACAGTCTGTACTGATCTTTTTACGTACGTTAAAGTGGTTTTTAAAACCTAGTTTGTAGCAAAAAGGTTTGTATTATGCGAGTGAAAACAACAGTATCGATCGGTATACATTTTTTAGCAGTAAAATTCCTTCGCTACCATAGATCGCACTTGCCATTCGAAAAGAGAATAAGAAAAAAGAAGAATGGAACACACAAGTCTATAAAGTGGTAATATTTATTCTGCAGACAAAAATGGTGTTGCAGAAAGCAACACAAAGTGCCAGTACAGTGCAGCGTGTGTTTGTAATCAAACAAGTCTTCTTTGGTTCTAAATATTAGTAAACTTTTAGGTTTCCTGCCTAACCCAAAACCAGAACAAATCCGAATCACAGATGTAATATCTTGTTAAGTTGATTTTATAATTTTTCTAATTTTTTTGGCTAATTATTTTTGTTTTCTCGTACATATGAATCAAAAACAGGTTTAATTGAGTTCGTTCTATATTCAAAATAAAAAAAAATTGAATAGTTATGATATGATTTAATTACATTTATGTATAGTAAGTCAAAGATTGTGGATCACATGAGCATTATTCTGATATCTCTAGGGCATTAAACCAAGAAAACTAGCTTTGAGCTAAGATTTGTACTAGTTTGAGCTATAACCTTCCGCTTATAGTAAAGATCACGTTTACTTGAATAGAATCCCACAAGCCAGGTGCTGGAACCAAGGAATAGGTATATATTATTTTTGCTGCCTAGTTAGGCTAACAAGTGAAAGTGTCAAAAAAGGAGGGAAAAAAGAACGCAATTTGCACATATAACTGGGTTCACCTTGTTTCAGCATTGGGGAACAGAATGATTCTGATTGCTTGTGCAATTGGCCCCTCCACCACCATCCAAAAAAACCCAGATGAGAAATATTAATATATTTTTAATTTAAAATTAAGAATGTTAATATTTCGGATCAGTCAAACTCATTCATAATTAGAATTTATGAAAAAAAAGAGAGTGTGAAACTAGGATCTTAAGCAGATATCCTGATAGTTTGCAGCTCTTCAGGAGGCATATATGGGTGTCTTTTGGATGAACCAAATAACCACAAATTTGATGGAGGAGAGGAAGATTGACAGAAGCCTAACAGCACAAGAAAACCCTAGCTAGCCGAAGCCGATACTGTGGAAAGCAGCAGCACGGATAAGACATGTTTCACTGTCAGCAAAACTTGCAGCAATTTTCTTTTCAGTATGACAAAATTTAATGATTTTCGTGTTTAACATACCAATGAAAATTTTAAAATGGCATCAAATTGTTTGGACTTTTCCTGCTTTGACTACTCTTCGCAAGGACAGGCAATTAGTTTCATATGTCTTCGTGGGTATAAAATAGACATGAGCAAGATTTACTAAAGACCCTAATATAAAAATCCAAAACCATATTAGGTCGGCAAGATTTATTGGAATGGCTACCACCTAAAATTTCCCTCTCAACTTTAATAAATGGGTAAAATTTGGCTACTTGTCTTGTCATTTTAATATATGTTGATTCAAAGTTAGATCGATAAGTGTTTTTTGTTGTGGTGGTGGTGGGGAGGAAGCGAGGGGTTTTATATTTTGGTTGCTTCGATGTTATACGTGGACGAATTATTATCAGATCAGATTGTGGATGAGATGGAGAGGAAGAATACTTATATGGTGCATTGATAATTGAAGAATTGAAGAGATTGTACGATTCCGAAATAGTAAGGCTGTGGATTTCCATTTGGAGCAACAAAAGAGTAGCTGCATTTGGAATCTACAACACATGGAGAATCGCATGACTTTTTGGGAGTAGCCTACAGGTTTGGTATTAACCAGGTTCGAAAACCCAGGTCTAGGTTTAAAACTCCAAAGTTACACACCCCAAAAAGGAAAATGGGAAGTATGCTGGGAAAGTAATGGATAATTTTGCAAGTTGAATGAATATAGATTATTCTAAAACTCCAAAAATATAGTTAAATAAGAAAATTTATTTATAATGAGATAGATTAGTTATTTATTGATGAATATCTAGAAGATTTGATAAAAGAATATTTTCTAGCCTAACAAGAGTCACTTTTAGTTAAATATAAATGAATCTTATCACTCATGATAATGTTTTTATGTCCCCGTATAATGCAAAACAGTTCCATGTATGATTAGGAGTTAAGTTAGGTATCTGGGTTCCTGAAAAGGCAGATAGCGTATTCATCTACAAGACTGTATGAACAGAGCATCTGCACATCAGGTGACTCATGGACAATCTGTAAAAGCACACCAATGGAAACCCAAAGGGTAGAATCAACCAAAGAGTACCTTTAGCCTAAAGATAGTAATTTCCTTGATGAAATTTCTGTTTAAAATAGACAGGTAACTTGCGACAAGCAGCTAAAATCATAGTTCTTTGACAAAGATAACTAACAGATACATGAGATTGAAAGGGCAAGGTAGCAATTCTGATATGGAAATGGTTTCTCCAGGGGATGTAACGAGCTTCCAAAGGGAGTTTGTCATGCATTCACCTGCTAGATGCCATTTTGAACTTGAACCCCAGTTAAAGCATTCTGAGATATGCAAAGAAGCAGAAATATCAGTCTCTTTTCTTTCATTTTTGCAACATAATAAGCTTATATCACATGAAGAACATCGGAAATTACCGGAAACCGAGACAGAGTATACTGCACATCACTTGCTGATATTTGGTGGTGAAGGACAATCCTAATCCTGAAAGATCAGAGAAAGTGCTAGAATTACCTTGCTTTGTCCCTATGGATAACACCATAACCAAATCAAGAACAATGCCACATTGAACTCTGTCAATGTAAATGCACAAGAGTAAAACAGTATAGTACAAGTTTTTGTCAACCCCTGCATTTGCAGAGTGGTCTAAGCTGAAAACAGGGAAACACAAGGTAATCCAGTTTGAGAGTCCTGTCTTGAACATTTCAGTAATATAAACAATGCTGCAGTTTTTCCTGCTATTTGGATGTGCAGCTTTTTTTATGATTTCACTTGAAAAAGAGAAATCAATGAGATGTAATGCGATAATTACGAACACGAGAACACTAGAACGGGTGCACTTACTGAAATTTGCTAACAGATGCTTTCATCTTATTTCAACTTAAGCATATCAAGGTTAAACATAGAATAATGAAATTAAGGGATATATTTGGTTCTTTATCTGACCTCAATGAACCCTCTGACATTATCAGTATACCATGTTGTTCCAAGTTCTTGCATAGGTTGTCTGCCGTAAGATTTGAGTTTTTCTCAATGTCCACGTATATCTGATCAAACAAGAGCATCCGGACGGTAAGTCATGGTTCTTGCATAGTTCATCTTATGTGTTGCTGATACTTACAATATTGGTTTCTACTGCTGAAACATCTACTTTGAGCCCTTTAATCTGATTGAGTCCCTCTAACAAAGTCCACAAGAAAAATAAAATTCCATGAAATTGTAACATCAAAGTGATCATATCCCTGAAGAATGGAGAATGGAGAATGGTCTATGGCTACACACCTGCTAGCATCTTAGCTTTTTTGTGGTCATCCTCAAGTTTCCCAACATTCTCTTGAACAGCAACTAAAGCAGCTGCACAGAGACTGCCAATCTGTCGCATTCCTCCTCCCAAGGTTTTCCTTAGGATTTTGGCCTGGGAAACAGGTAAGACCAAGATGAAATCTATACTCAAGCTAGAAAAATGAAGAAGCTGTGGTTTTCATTTCAGATTTTCATCTCTACCTTGGCAATAAAGCTTTTGGAACCAACAATGATAGACCCAACTGGTGCCCCCAGACCTTTAGATAGACATACCTGAAAGGAGAAATGTATATGAACCGTTATATACACATTTATTAACATAGAATCAGTAACTTGAGAAGGAACATGAATGGTGGCTTCTTTGCCGCTTGGTCATACCGAAACCGAATCTGCTGCTTGCACTAGTCTATGAACAGGAACACCAAGTGCCTGGAAAACCAATCCTTTTGCATCAGAAAGTGAAAACAATATCATGTAGACAGTTTAACCTCACAGAAAAGATTGAAATGAAGCTCCTCTAATGCATAAGGGACTAAATCGAGGTCGAAAAATCGAAGAAACTCACAACGGATGCATTGAAAATGCGAGCCCCATCAATGTGAAGCTTCAAGCCATACTTCTTAGCTAATTCTCCAACTTCATCAATATATTCTGCAGACAGACATCTACCACCACAGCTGCAATAATTAAGATAACTCCTGTAAGCTACACCAGAAGAGAAGACTACCATAGAAAGTGCCAAACAGTATACGAAAGCAATTTGAGGATAGCTTTTCTATGGTACTAATATTCAGAAACAGAGTGCACAGATTCCTGGAAACGAAAAGAAAATCTTAAAGTGATGCCAAGAACTTACTTTGCTTGTGAATTCTCCAAACAGATCAATCTGGTGGTTGGAAAAACTATTTCCCCTCTTGGATCTCGAATCGCTGCTTCAATTAAGTCGATATCCATGGTTCCATCTGGATTATTCTTTACAGTCATCGGGTGCACACCTCCAATTGTTGAAATCCCCCCGTTCTCATAAATATGGATATGAGAATTGTCTCCAAGGATAACTTCACTTCCTCTAATGTTACAGTGCACAAGTACGCTAATAAGGTTCCCCATGGTTCCTGATGGAACAAAAAGAGCAGCTTCCTTGCCCATGATTCTTGCCATTTCAGTCTCCAAGCGTAGTGCAGTTGGGTCGTGTCCCAAAACATCATCATCAACCTCAGCTTTCGCCATTGCAGCTCTCATCGCTTCAGTCGGTTTGGTGACTGTGTCAGACCGGAGATCTACACTTCTGGTCAACATTTCTGATGAGGCTAGCTGATTACAGGAGAAGAACATTATTCAACCAAAAAATAAATAAAGTAAAGCTTGCAGTAATTTTTTCTCAGTTCATATACACTGAAGAGTTTATGTAGTAATGAAGAAACAGGAATTTGAACACATACAACGATTAAATCAAAATAACTAAGGCGTATTCTCATGATGTCATACAGTAAAACTACACCAGCCATAATCACCCTGAACAGACATGTGATTTGCCCTAGACACTAATTTGGCTGAGTTTCAGAGCAGAAAATGTGATGAACTCTTGTGAATTCAGTGAAATTCAAGAAACTTTTAGCTATCCCGGTCAAGAATTTCGGTGTGTGCATGAGACAGAGACAGAGAACGAGCAATGGTGTATCTATGCACAAACAGTAAGCCATACAACATGGTAATTTACAGGTGAAAAAACCAATTCTGCAGCAAACCAAGTACCTAGAATCTCAAAACTTAAGCAGACTCAACAGAGGAATCCTTCATAAGCCCCCAAATCCTCACAGTGTTACTGTCAAGACAAATAGACAGGTGCAGAGAAGAGAAACAAAATGAAGACCCAAAAAGACGAGACAAACAGGTTACCTGGCAAAAATTTCTTGCCTCAAAGATGACGCAGATTTCAGAATCGTTTTCAAGTGTCATACAAGACAATAATACAAAGAGCCCACCAACCACTTAAAAACACCTATGGAAGTTACATGAAAAGGGCTGCAGTAACGTTCGGAAAGCTAGTATGTCCAGCTGGAATGAATACACACTACTGGCATGGCAACAGCAAAACCCTGCACGCAAAGTGAAGATAAGGATCACGAAAGGTAAAAATCATTACCAACAACGATCATTTCTCACGTGACAATGCTATTAATTAATCAGATTTATGGTTCGGAATGATCCATAAACTCTGATAGCTTAAGCCTTTTCTTTTGGAAATTACAGAGTTATAGCCAATAAATTTGAATCTCCATCAGTTTCCCTTAATGTATGAGTTTTTCTCTGTGCCTAACAAATGTAAGCGCAGCCAGATAAAGCTGAAGAAGGAAACTGTTCTAACAAAGAGTTACACAACTGATTGTACTTTGGATACAGAGGAAAAGGCTCTTTCTCATCAATTGTGATTACTTTTGGGTTTTGCCTCTAAATATTGTTAGCATATATATAGGCACAAATTTAGTCAATATATCGGATATCACCCAAATGATTTCATAAAAAAAAATATATTGAATGTATAAACTAATATTCACGCAGAAAGATGGAATTCATGTGCAAATATTAATATTATGAATGATATATTATTTATTAATTTTATAAATTTTATTTATATATTCAAATTTCGAATCCTCTTGAAGTAGTGAAGAGGTCGCAATCAGTTTTCATCAAACAAAAACCAATAACATTTAAATGATGAAAACACCTAATACAATATTTGGAAAAAAAAATCTACAATTTAGTCTTACAGCCAATATAAAAAAAATATATGTATTGTAAGAATCCAAAAATAAACCATTGAAAACAAAAAAAAAATTGTGAATGATCATCGGCCACTGTCTTAAAAAACCTTAGATATCAAAGATTCAATGTATGGGTGCGTTTATGGAACTCTTTTTGTAGAGCTTCTTGGGAACTTTCCTTAACATTATCCTCCGCCACCACCACCAACCACCACCATAAAAAAGTGTTCTTTTCGAAGTGTGATTAGGTAATACGTACAATAAAGGTGAAGAAAGCTCCAACAACATATTTTATATAATTCCAATTGGAGTCGAGCTCAAAGCAAACTTGGGGATCTCTTGACATGATCGAGTAACAATTGGATATGGATTCCACATTTGACACACGTACGCTACACTATCCGACTTCAGAAAAAGCAGCCATAGATGGTCACTGACAAATCTAGTTTGAAGAGAACATTGATAAAATATTAATTAATGTTTTTCTTCACCAAGTATTGTCTTATCTTATTACAGAATACCGAAAACTTAACTCCCTTATTTTGTCGGAATTAAAATTGGAATTGGAATAAAAAATTAGTATATTAATTTTATAATAATAAATTTTAAATTTGATTTGATGATTTGATTAATATATTAAAAATATTATCCTAGCTAAAATTAAAAGCAAACATGTCCTCAAAGTTGCAGGATTTGGACAGACAGTGTTGAACAGCCAAGTCTGGTCTAAAACAAAACAATCATTACCAATATAAGATAGATTTTCTTAATTTTGTGATCTCAATTCTCATGAAATCAAATCAAACTTAGTTTTATGAAGAGAATTCAAATATATTTTGAAAACTAAAATGTACTACCAAACTTATGCATATAAATTACTACTACTAATAATTAGATAGCTTAAAAAATATAATTTTTTATGTTTAAATGTAAGTTCATGTCGTTTAATTCGATGTAATATTCTTTTTTAATTAAGTCTATTTTTATATATTAAGATATGTAAAAAATCAAATAATTTGAAAATAATTAGCAATTTTAATTTTAATTTTTTATTATTCTAAATATACTAAATATCCACTACTTACGATTTTCTTTAATCGATAACAACTTGTATTTCCTTGTAATTCTATCCGTAATGACGAAATTAATTTTTAAAATTATTTATAAAAAACTCTTGTTTATGATATAATTTAGCCTGAATATCAAGCAATCCTAAAGTTATTATATATTTTTATAATAAAACTATAAATTAATATACTATGAAGATAAGTGTTATTGATAGATATGTAGATACAATTAAAATATTTATTAAAGTAGCTGGTTTGTCCCAGGGGAAGACTTAAAGATCTTCTGTGAATATTAGAAATATATTAACTTTTTGAATATATATGTTTCTCATTGATCTTAATTTTATGTTATAATTTTCTTCAATATCTTAGCAATTCTAACTATTGATTTTAAGCAAACTACACAAATTATTTATAGCTTAAAAATCTAAGAAACATATCATATGGTGGTTATAAAATTAGTAATAAATACAATTAGTGCATCACAAAATATTCAAATAAGAATTACAATAGATATCATCTAAACTCGTATTTCAATCTAAAAGATTCTACAATAATTACTATCTTAACTTTGAGTTTTATAATAATCCTATTCATAATGACGAAAATAATTCTTTATTTTTTTAAAAAAATTCTTATTTCCAGAACAATAAAACTAAGAAATTAGTATACTTCAACAACAAGTGTTGTTTGCACGAGATGTTAAAGGGAAATATTTAAGATCTTCTGTGTTATATGCATGGGTTTAAATCCCAGGTCGCAAAAAATATATATATATATAGTTTACTCGTTTCAATTTATAATATATTTTTTCTTGGTATTGATTATATATACTGTAATATTCTATATTTGGTTTATATTATACGATTTAACAATTTAATATAATTGAATTAGGATAATAATGATAATTAATATCATTATGAAATACCAATGACATAATTTCTAATAGGAATATGGAAGAATCTGAGTTTAAATCCCATTAGATAGATAGGAAGGTGAGGTGAGAGTGGGATGAGAGTAAAATTATCTATTTAAAATAATATTATTATAAGAGCATAACATGCTTTAATAATAACAAGTGTATCGATTTCAATTATAAATATTTATATAATTTTTTAAAAAAATATATTTTATCACTTCCTAAAATATACAGATATAAGATAGCCTAAAAAAGATTTTTGTAACTAAGATCCACTGATTTTTTAGATTTTCTAGTTGTGGATTTGTGTCAAGATTTTCTGGTAAAATCTTATATTTTATAAAATTATATTTTTTTCAACTTTTATAATATTAATTTACATAATAAATTAATATTTTTTATATTATTAAATAGAGAAAATTATAATTTTTTACTAGTTTTCTTTTAAATAAATAATATAAAAATAAGTTTAAATTTTTTAATAAAATAATAATTCTAAATTAACTATTTTTTTACTATCCTATCATCAGAATTAATGTTATATATTGTAAAATAAATTGAATAGAGAAGACACATGAAAAATAAAAAATTAGTATAAAGAGAAGATAGTAAAAGAATAAATATGAATTTATTAGAATATTTAAATAATTCAATAAATAAATATAATACTTATATTTATAGGAAATAATTATATTATTTATATATCTTAATAAAAAAATTATATATTTTATTATAATAACAAAAAAATAAAGATAATAATAATAAAGTTATTTTATTTTTTTCAATACTCTACTTATAATCTAGAAATATATAATGCTTTAATAAAATAAATTATATTTTATCCTAATTATATTTTTTAATATATTTTATCATTTATAAATCTATATTTTATTTTAAGTTATCAATTTTACTTGATCTCACTTTGCATAACAAAATAACAAGATTAATAATATTAAGAAACATAAGTTTTATTAATAAGGTTGATCAATATAAAATAAGATTGATTTAACATAAGAACTCAACAATAGAAAAGTGTAGAATTTATACTATTACTAATAATTATCATTATACTTCATTTTGATTTCTATTAATTAGTTAAAATTAATTAAATAAAAATATTTAAAATTTATCATATATATAAATTGAATAATTTGATGTATAAATGATTTATATAATTAAAAATATTACTAAATAAATTTTACATTATATAATTTTTAATAATACTAGATAATATTATCATTACAAAATAAAATATAATAAGATGACATATACATCTTTAAATTATTCAAAACTAAACTATGAAACCTACGCGCTAATCAATTACATTATTATTTATTGTTGTAAAATATTGAAGAATACTTTGTTTTGTAGTATTTTGTTACTTGGAGATTGGAATTTTTTGTATGCTATCCAACTAGTATTATGTAATATAGGTTGTTTATTTTGATTTATACAATTTTATTATCTTAATATTATATTTATCATAATATAAAATAAAAAAAATTAAATATTATTTAAAAAATAATACACTAAATATACCTGTATTTATTAAGATTATGATAAATAACTTGTATAATAATACTATATAAAAATTTTAAATTAATTTATATATTTTTAAAATTAATAAATTTTAATATAAAGTTATAATTTTCTCCAATATCTTATCTAATATATATATATATATATTCAACTACAAAAATAATTTTTTTTAACATAGAAAAAAATAAAAAAAATATGTAATATAATTTATTTCTCTATATCTCTACATAATCAAACTTGGATGAATTCACAATTAATTTATAACTTAGACAAATATGAGAAATGTGCTATATAAGTTAGTTAAAAATACAATTAGTATGGCAGGCGGCCACAAATTGCATGATCTATCTGTAAATTAACAATGACAACATCTTGACTAATAATGATATATATGATTTATGTAACTATAAAACAATTTTTAATTTAGAAAAAATAAACAATATATCACAGAAATTATTTCTCTTTGTCTCCACATTACTGCAGCTGATATATCTATAAACTCACAATATTAATTTTCATATATAAATATATTGGGTTTTATGGTTCTAAATGCAAATAAATATTTAAAATTTACACATTTATTATAGTACCATTAATCTCGGGTTTACTGACATTTTAAAGAAAATGAGTAAAAATCACCGTGAAACTTTTATATTTTATCTGAAATCTTGGCGTTACTACACCGTCAAATAACGGCAAGGGTTTAATAGGAACCATGTAATCGAACACCTCAGGGTTGCAAGATTAACAATTGCACATGAGACGGATAGCGAAAACCACCGTTGACTATTTTTACTAAGTTCTTCAACAATGCAGGCATATCCATGGCCAGTGCCACAAAGACCTCAGACCCAGGCTTCTTTATCCCATGATCATTACACAATAACTTAGACACGACCCATAACTCTCTTTCAGGCTTAGTCCTGGTCTCTACCAATTCTACCTTGCAAAATTATCAGACCTCCATGCCATTATCACCCATCTACCCATCCTCAAACTGAATTTCCCCCTTCAATCTCACCAGTGGAAACTTGCATTGATTCCTCGTCGTTTGCAGGGTGAGCTTTTTCTTGGTCACCGTCACCTTGTCCGACAGATGCAGCATCGGGTTCTGCAGTATCCCGGTGACCTTGCTGAACAATATCGCCCTTGATCGAAGTTTTGGTGCTCATATCAATGCCACCTGCATCGCCATCCAAGGCCTCATTGACCTCATTTTTGTCTGCAACATTCGTAATGTATGATAGATGTTAAAACGAAAATCAATTCGTTTGCTTCCATAGTCAAAAACAAAAAAGAAAAAATCAGGACCAGAATGGTTTTGAGTATTGCCTTCTGTAGAAGCTGTATGCGACTCATACAGATTATCCTTCTCTGGATGAAGCTCCATTTGCTGCCCTTTTCCCTCCTCCGGAGATGAACCATTTGGCATGGAACTTTCAAGTTCATTTAGAGGCTCAGAAGTTCCTGATATTGGCTCTGCCGTTTGATTTATAGCAGTAGCATCAGCCAACTCACGAGTGCTATTCTCTGCAGCCATTTCTTGTTGTTTTGCCAAGGCTCGGTAATTAATAATGAGTTCTTGCATCCTTTCCAGCTCAGCCACAAGATCTCCATATTTCCTTTGTAAAGTTTGCTCAAGCTGCTTTTGCATCTTAACTTCTGCCCAGAGACCATTGATCCTGTGAGAAGCTGCTAATTGCTCTTGCTTCTGCAAAACTTGAAAGCACTCCAGTTCTGTTTTAGCAGTGTCAATCAGTTTCACGGTTGACTCAATTTGAGGCAGAAGCTGCTTTTCTGCCCTCATCTGATCATTCAAAATATCAGTGATTTAGTGAGTCAAAAATTTGCAAAGCTTCAAGAGACTAAATATGTAAATTGCACAGATGATGATATCCAAATGTCATTTAAATCAGTTTTACTAATGAGAATAAATCAGTAATCACAAAACAAAGATATAGATGTAGAAAAAAAAGGAATTTCTTCTGTATAGAACAATGCCCTCAATATGTTCACTTGAAGATTAACACTTCCCGAATAGGAGTTTAAGCTAAAAGAAAACCTTTTTAAGGGAAAACAGTTTATGTGCAGCAGGAACATCAAAACATTACCGCATTCCAGAATGCCACAATAGTTCAAAGAACTGCTCAGTTTTGATAGGAGCCTTGGGATGGATCCCGAAAATTTATATAAACTCTCCCTTCTCAATGAATGAAAAAGGCAAGACAAAGGGGAAAAAGAAGAAGTTCCAGACATAGTAAAGATCCATAGGTAATATGCAGCTGACCTGATATCCTTGTGTGAGAATGTTGACCTTCTTCTCAAGCCGTACTGCCTTCTCTCTTTCAGCCTCAAGGATTGTTTTCACAAGCTCAAATTCATTCTGAAAGGCCGCAAATTTCTCGACATTTCCAGCAACACTAGAAAGACCATAAGCATTCCTTGTAGGGAAGAACATGAGATCATTTATGCATATTTTGTGTGCATCGACATATTCATCAAGTGACTCATGTTCATGACCCATTGCAACACGAATATGTTTAGCCTCTTCCCTAATCAAATTGTCCGCCTATGGAGAAAGACATGTGAGAATACAGAAGTCAAAAAATGACGCCAGAAAATAATGCTAGAAATACTTAAAAGAACAGTATAGCAAACTTTAACACTAGTAATTTAGGGTTAACCTAGCAAGTTGTCCTTGTATAACTGATAGACACCAAAACATTTTTCCAATTTAAAAACCATTTATGTATCCTCGAATTAATGCCCAGGTCTCTACTTTATTCTTTTTTCTTCTATTTTCAGTTAATCCTGCTTTGGCTAAAAATTCATTACTTTTACAATTTTTTTTCTACAGCAGAACACATCAAAATCATTATTCAGTTGGTCTTCGTTGTTTTGATGACAAAGCTTTTCATCCATTTTCCCCACCCTAATGCAACCTATTTCTTTCTGGCTAACACCACGATCATGCTTGTCAATCAGAAGCAAACTGTGGATATGTAATCTGCCTGGAAAACCATTCAGTCAATTCCCTATTAAAAAAAAAATCCTTACTATCTTCATATACATTGCAGAATCAAAGAAAGTAATATATTTCTTCAAACCAAGTCTTTCATATGTTGCCCAGAATAGATCATCTGTGACAGCACTTTCTTTTACAGAATCATCAGTACGGACCATTATATGTCATCATCAGTTTTTTTTTGTCAAAGAATATATTTGAATTCATTTTCACTCCATTCCTCAAATGCATAACATCTTATCAAATAGTTCATACCCATTAAACTGAACATTAATATATAGTTAAAATGAAACTCATATATCTACCAAGGACATGTTGCCAGCCTAAATTAAGTATTATAACCCACACCTGTTGATCTAAGCATCCACAGAATGTAACCCATTTTAACTCCTAATTTCTGAGCTTATAGGAAAAAAACTTCTAATCTGTTCATTCATCAAAGAAAACACTAATAAAAATCATTAAATACCATAACCATAATAAAGCAGAAAATAAGTGAAATTAGGTTAAATTTTCTCTAATCAGCTTGTTGTCTTTCTTCTTTCTTTAAATAGCCTATATCCAAAAAAAAAGAGAAAATAACAGCGTATATTGTAAAGTTTGCTGTTTTTACATAATAAAAGAAAATAAATTTGCAGGAAGAATAGATCAACCAATGTGTTTATGCGGGTTTGAGCTGCAATACAAGACAGAAAACTTGAGAAAAGAATAAAACAGGAACTTGATTAACATATCAGGGCATATAAGATGTGTTTTAAAGATGGATATTGAAGACACCACCAATTACATGAAGAGAACATTAGAAGGTTAAATCCTTTTTTATGGATATCCTAGTGGAAACTTCACCAATCAAACAGAGAAATAACTGTGTAAAAAATACAGGCATCAATAACTTTCAGAACTGGAGCTCATAAAAAATAAAAAAATGAAAACTTTCAGAACTGAGGTCAAAGCAATTTGATAAAATAGTAAAATAGATAGGAGATATGCATACTTCTTTAAGCTCATTTTCTTCAAAATCTTCGATGAAAAGGACAGGAGCAGCAGATTTGCTTGAAGACTGCTTGGACCCTTTCTTTTTCTCCTTACTAGGCTTTTCATCAAGGGGATATTTAGCATTGTCATGCTCTAGAAGGGTCAGTAGCTCCTTTCGTATTGTTTCATCAGCTTGTTCAATTAATGTGGGAGGGTTGAAGGAACTCTTATCTCCATCAGTCTTAAGCAAAGAATTCCTTATCAATTCCAGAGAAGCAGCAGGAGGCCTAGGGAGTTCCCTCTGCAGTACTTTAGATCTTTTTCTTAGTAATGCCTGCTGTCTTGCTTCTTCTTCAGCCTTTTCTCTAGCTATCTTGTCAGACATATCCTCTTCAATCTTCTCCTCAGGCTCTTCATTATCTTCTGGAGGTGGCTGGATGACTATCTGGTACTCATTCTTGGGCTGTGGAAGACTACCCAGACCAGAGCGCAAGTTCTTTCTAAGATCAGCTTGCCTTAGTTGCTCAAGTTTAGCACTGTCATGCATGTCCATGTCATCATTTATACGGAGTTCATCCCGAAGGGGAGTCCCTTTGGGGGTCAAGCCAAAATAACCATCTCGAGACGGTGTCATGCCAATTCTGGGAGTGAGACCAGCAGCTCCAGGAGTTGCGGAGGGAGTTGCGGAAGGAGTTGCAATTGGATTTGGAGTTTGGATCTCTCTTTTCTTGGGTGTCACTCCTGAAAAGTCAGAAGGGTGCAACTCAGGATTCTCTCCCCCTAATAATGGAGTCTGTGACTCTCTCAAACGAGCCAGGTTTTCTGCTTCCATCATTATGGCATCACCCTTTCCAGCAGGAGTTCTTTGTGGGGTTCGTAATGGTGTCATTCCTTGCCGTGGTGTCTGAGAATAGTTTGCAAGAAGTGCATGAGTAGCACCACTCCCTTCTGTTAGTTCTTCATTCCCTAAAAGAAGATCACTAGCATAACCCATCTTAGCAATATCCTCCAATTCATGGTCCGAAATTTGTGGTGCTGGAAGCATCAGTTTTGACCTCTTCCTCACTGCTTCAGGATCATTAAGCTTGTTTGCTTGGAGTACAGCAGAAGGTGCGTCCTGCCTCTGGGCAATTTTATTCTTTGCAATATCCTGCTTCCTCAACTGTGCTTCCACATCCACCCTCCTTTTCCCTTCAAGTTCTTGAATAGTAGTTGGAAACTGAGGCTGTTCTACTGGTCTATCTTCATCAGCAACATCATAAAAGCCTGGGGGAGGTCTCTTCTCAAAAGGAATTTCTGAATTGTAATCAATCCCCTTTCTTTTCCTTTTCCTTTGCCTAGTATCAATTCCAGCAGCTTTCAGTTCCCTCCTCTTCTGCAATGAAGCAAGCCTTCTAGCCTCTTCAAGCTGTTTCTCCCTCGCTTTTCGCTTAGCCTTCTTACCCCTAGTATTAGCCAACCTTGCCCGAGCTTCTGAAAGCATTTCCTTCTCGTCCTCATCCATATCCACAGGATCTGGACGTGCAGGCTTTGACTCTGGGTTCGGGTCAATCTCTCCTGGACGCAACTTCCTCGGGTCATCCCCAGGCTCATAGCTCTCATCCTTGACACAAGCAGCATCAAGTAGTTTCTCATACCGCTCAAGACACTGTGAAGGTGTACGTCCCACAATTGGCGCAATCGTCCTCCATTGAGTGGGCATCAACTTCGCAAGATGCAGCAGCTTTTCATCTTCTTCCCTTGTCCATTCTGTCTACAAACCATAAAATAAACAACTAAGAAAACACAAATGCCGATTCCAGTAAACAAATTCACCAAGGATTTAATACATAATGACAAATTGCTTTCGGGAACGGTATACTTGCAGACTTAAATTGTTTCACCACCACTGCCTGATCAATATGCCGAGCAAAAAAAAGAGAGCTAACTAACGTAACACGACTGCCAGACTTTCTACAACACTTAAATATGCCGACACAAACTTAACATTTCGTGAGTTTCTTTTGTCCATAAAACTTGAATCAACAAGAAACCCAGTACGCAACCATGTATTCAACTAACAATGCGAAACCCTAGAGTATCGAGAAGTAAAGGGACGGACCGAGTAACTACCTTTTTAATGGAGGGGTCGAGCCACTCGTACCAGCGAGCTTTACATTGTTTTGCCGATTTCCGGACGAGAAGCGAAGAGATTCGGGCCCACTGGTTCTTGCCATACTTCATAACCGCCGCCTTGAGGATCTCATCCTCCGTGTTCTTCCACACCCCGCCCTTTATCATTATCCTCATCTTTGCGGCCTTTGTCTAGGGTTCCGCTACCGCGCTTTTCCGATTTGAACGAGCGAAATACGAAGAGAAAGGAAGCGAAAAATGTTAAAATGGAACGGCTTCTCTATTCGTTGGAACGAGTTTGTGCAGAAGAAGGCTGCCACAGTGTTGATATAACAAAATCATTATAAATCGACTCTTGTAAAACCGGACCGGGGATTGAAAGTAAGGTTCAACCGGATTAAATCGATTTTAGAATCTGAAAATAAATTACTCAATAATAATAAATGAATTAAATTTATAATAATTATATATATTATTATAAGTTAACACTAATTAAACTTGTTAGATAATTTGATAAATATACAACTTATTTTGGATGAGATTATTAAATTTAAATCTTCATATATTATTTTTTTAATTTATTATTAAAATTAATTAAATAAAATATGACATAGGTTGATTTGTATTTAGGCTAACTGATTTATTAAAAACTGGCCAGCCGATTTCATTTGTTTTTTTGCAATATTTTTAAATTGGTTAATATGAACTAGACCATTAGCTGGTTTCAGTGAACTGGCCGGTCCGGTCCGGCCAGTTAATATATCCCAAAAAGAAAACAAAGAACGTCGTCCTCCGTTGTTTACTTATTTCTTAAGCACCGTAGCCAGCCTCAAGTACCCTCACAAGCCTACCGTGCATGACGAGAGTATGGCAGAAGACGACAGTGTCGCCGTTGGCGACGGCAAATCGAACAAACGAAAGAGGCGTTCAAGCACAACGGCGGGAACTGAGGCTGGTGATGAGATTTGTCATCCTACATCTCTCGAAACATCTTACAGGAGAATCATACTCCCTCTAACAAAGCCATCATACCTCCTTGGACGTTGCGGCTTCAACCATCTACGCGACGAGAATCGTTCACGGCTCTATCGTCTATTGCACATGTAAGGATCCAAACCCGAAAATCAGGCCATTCCCGTCGTGAAGCCCGGAGAAGCCTAACACGTGGACTAATCCGAAATCTACAAGGCTATTTTAACTTTTCAAACGTAAATTCCCAGAAATAAATTTAAAATACTTACAAATTACAGCATGGTAGATAAGCACTAAATACATGGCACAATAATTAACGGAGTAACATTCAAAACAGCGGAAGTCTTTTATAATAACACAAGACAAACAAGTGAAACCATAACACACAAGCCCCAAGTATCTGAAAACGAAACCAAAAGTCCAAATAATAAATATTCAATAGTGTGTCAATAAAACCATACATGTGCAGATGCTAGTCCCAGCGAGTAGTCCCGACGCTCACACTGAAACAGCTACTGAACCACGATCTAGTCCTGGGAGGGAAAAACAAAAACGAAGGGGATGAGATTTTCAAGAATCTCAGAAGGGGACAACAAAGTGAACTTATCAAAGAAGAGGGACAACAAGGAACTTATCAAAGGAGAGATACAATACAACAACTTATCAGATGAGAGGAAACAATAAGGAACTTATTAGAACATTACTGAACTTGTAATTTCTCAAAACTTAAACTTTACTGTTTATTTTACAAAACATTACTTACTGAACCCAACATATACTTTCTGTTTACTTTCCAAAACGTTTACTTACTGACCTCGAAAATGTACTTTCGCTTTCAACAAAGAACTTAACAGGGTCAATAGTAAAAACATGGGCGGACTGGAAATCACTTCCCGAGTAACCCCCGCTAAAGGGAAATCGGAAGCCCACTGGTAGGTTTTATACATATATTTTTAAAACAATTACATACATAACCCCTTCTACCAGTGTTGTCCGAGACTAGATTGATTAATAAAACTTTATACAGAAAACATCAACTAGTCCCTTTCAGATCATCCTGCGAAGTAGGGAACATATAGTAACCATACTCCAACCATACGCCTCCCAACAGATGAGTGTCTCTCTGCTTACTCTCAGAGACCGAGCACTCACCACGTTTGGCCAAACGGAACACAAGTACGAGTAACATGAAAACTTACATACTTTACAAAACACAAACTGGTTTAACTTTCAATATCACTGAAATATCATACTTTACAATTAATACACAATAATACGATATATTATCATATATCGTTACAGAAACCTTTGATTACAACCTTTTTATTACTTTACGGGAAATGATACGGAATCAGCCCAATTTACTCAACAAATCAATCAAATGGACTTTGATTGATCACATGAAATTTTGGAGATACATTATGATACATTACGGGTACATACGGAAAAGTCAATATAATTTGGACAATGGATCCATCGGATGGACTCCGATGGATTACACAACAATTCAATGATCAAAGTAAGGATTTAAAATCAGAGAATACTTAATATGAAATTTGGAACAATGGACCAATCGGATGGGCTCCAATGGACTATACAACGAATCAATCAAAACCAAGGTAAAACAGATTTTACAACAAGGAAATACTGATGAACCACATACGGTAAGGACCCTACCTTACGGGCTGAAGAAGAGGAAACGATACTCTTGCCTTTGTCCTCAACACTCGCCCTTCCTAAGAACACAACATTACGGTTAGACTCAACATACGGATATTAACCTTCAAATGACTATAACTCAATAACGACACATCAAATGGAAAAACAGATCGCGTCATTGCGATCAGAACGTCGAAATTACCTAACGGGGAGGTTTTCACTTTTTGGTCAAAGTCAACGGTCAACGGGTCAACGGGTCGGGTCGATGGGTCGGGTCAACGGGTCGCCGGTCAATGGTCGCTGGTGGTGGCCGGAAAACTCCAACTTCATCCAAATCCGAAAATTTTTACATCAACACGAAGCCACAAACATCAGGATTATGAATCCGAAACCAAACTTTAGAACTCACCTCAGATTGGCCGGAATCGACGATTTTCCGGTGAGAATTTCGAAACTTCCGAGCTCCGATCCGGTGTGAAGGTGAAACCAGCTGCAAATTGATCGTGACGACGAGAGGAACCCGATGGTGCAAACGGTTCGACGATCAGACGGTTGGATTTCGATACCGAAGGTGAAGAAGTAATGGTGAGAAAATGGAAAGAAAAGAAAATAAAATAAAATGGCTGGGGAGGAGGAAATACTGTCGGCAACGGGTTTTTATTATGTGGGTGACGTGGCAAAATTTTTTGCCACGTCACCACAGATCTTACAGCGCAAGTTAGTTAGGCAACACAATTGGACCGAAGCTGCCGGGGTACTTGCGGTGCTACTGAAAGCCACGCGCAAAGATACCTCTCCACACGCGAATCGGTTTAAGTATTCGGTACGATCTCTGACGAGTAGTTTATTAGTATTTGTAATTGAGGCAACCGTTTAACAGTTTGAATCCATAAGGTTTCAATGGAGATACTGATACACTTAGATGGTGGACATATACGCTCGAGAGCGATCGAGAAATTGTACGATACATGGATGATGCGGGTTGGAATCAACCTATCGAATACAAGAAAGAGAAACACAAAAGAAGTATGGCCCTAAAAATATCTCTATAAAAAAAGTTTATGTATATTCACTTATACATTGCTGTTTCTTTTTTCCCGATCAGGAAAGTTTTGTTGTTCGTTTGGAGTCCATCCTCTACCAGATTATGACAGGAAATGTTGAGGGAGAACGTCAGAATGCTAAAAGGTACGGGTTGTGCTTCCTTCATACTCAATGCTTATGTATGTGTTTGCAGATTATGATTCCTAGATGGAAAAATCTGCTAAAATTTTTTTGACTTTACTGGACAACGATAAGTGACTTGAAAACAGGATAAGAAATCAAAACTATAAGCAAGCAATTTGTAATAATTTTAGCTTAATGATAACTGTATGTGTAGTATCTTGTTTTGAGAGTTGAGGAATATCAACATGACTATTCTCCAGGTATTGTACTTTCCTGTTATTGATAGTAAACTATAGTTGTTGGAACCCTATTATTCTTTCGCTGAAGAATTTTTTTGTCTAAAGACGATGACTTCTTTTTTGTTTTCTTTCCACAGCCTGATGCAAGAACACGACTTTGAGAATCATTCAATGTTCAATATGATAATTGGCTTGATATTCTATCACATGTGGTACTGTAGCATCCCTGAAGATATGCAGTGGAGGGATTCTGAAGAAACTTGTTCCTCCATGCATTCAGATGTTGCAGCTAGCCCTTCACATTCACACATGTCCAATATGGGCTTTAACAACGAGAAAGGATACACAGAGGGGCAAGATTCGATCTTTAGTGAACAATCCAACACTTTCATCCAAAATGATTCATCATCCTCTGTCAGGAAAGATATAGAAATAACTCTGAAGCCTAATACCGAAGTTAATGGAGAAGGTGGGCCTATGAAAGCTGATGGAAACCTACGGACAGAAAATCTTTCCCAACCACAAGGCTTTTATGTGAATTCTGCTGAAAATGAAGGCTTTGAAGATTATAATGATGGCGATATCCACTCTTCCACTTATGTGCCTACCTTTGGTGAGTTTTGATGGTTTATGTTCTTTTGTTGATTGAAAAAGTTAAAGTACTAGAGGGAGCCTCTTGAATTCTGTTAATGTCCTAGATATTGAAATGCTGATGCCACTCATATGCTGAGTGGAAGGATCTGAATGTGTAGGTGAGGAGGGTGAGTTGTTATTGGTAGTAATAAGTGAAATATATATATTGTATTAAATTCAAATCTTCATTTCATCAAGACTTGTTATCCCTTAACTTCTTCCCTTTTTTAGAACTATGCATCATTATTGCATTGCTCGGTCGTGTTAATGTTTTCTTTTACCTTGTGCTCAGTCTGAGTTGACTTGGTTTTGTAACTCCTTGCTAATTTACCTTAATGTGTGAGTGCTGAGATCCATCATTCTTTCTATTTGGTGATTGTTTTCGCTGATTACTCTACTTTTTCTCCATAGAGAGGTTGGATCTGTTTTTGCTGCCCTTGCAAGCAAAGCTCTGAGAATTGGATATATTAACTAATGATGAGGAATATAAGAATGCGGTGAAGTATTTGCAAAAAGCAGTTGATGGAAGCCCTCCTATGTTGGGAGCATTGCTTCCTTTGATACAGGTGATGCAAATATAGATGACGACCTATCTTTTTATTTTTTAAATTGAACACCAAATGTGACAATATTTTAATGGGCATTCTCTTAAAAACGTAAATAATGGCTTTTGGGGACATAAAGAGTATTCAAGGTCAAATATCTAAGGTGGAATGCTATGACACAGATATATGTCTAGAATATAGAAATTTACATAACTTACTCTTAAATATTCATGTGGTATACTGGATACTTATGTAGTGCACAATCCTGACTCCTCACATTGAGTCATTCGAGAAATAGCCTAGTGTGAACTGTGTGGAGATTTAGATATGAAAGGGAAAGTTGTGCTAGAGTAGTACATCCATACTATAACCTTGTTTGATATATCCTTTTTCATATTTGCACTGTGAAATTTTTGTGAATATGCAAGGGAATAAATCTGCTTTTTTGCACAACTTGCAAAAATTCTTTAGCCTGCACAAACTTTAACTAGTTAATAATGCATGTTTTTGATGGAGGATTGTCGTGTGGGATGATGATTCTTCCTTTATTCCAATGCCGTAATTAATGACATTGTATTGTTATTCTGTTAGAATTTTATCTTCTCAATTATTTTCATCTTATGCCAGCTTCTGTTGGTTGGAGGCAAAGATAAAGATGCTCTAAATGAACTCGAGAAATTTTGTGGCATGTCAAGTACAACCCTTCCCATCAGGTATTGACTTCTTAGTAATATTCATTTTACTCAACATCCCGTTCTTATTATGAGCATATAGAATTATTGGCATGGGCAAGAATGGGTTTGATGGATTAATGCTTTCCAATTTCTTTTCTAGAATATGGATTCAATTTGGTACAAAGAAGCCTGAAAAACAAAATGATAGAGAGGTTGAATTATCTTCACTGTGTTTGATTAAGATATCTGTCTCAGTTGACAGTATCTCATCAATTTCTTAGAAATATTCTCTTCACTTGACATTCCTTTCTTACAGTGAGCATTTTCAATTTGTTTTCCAATTTATACCATTGTCATACTTGTTTGATGGTCAGAATTTTAGAACCATTTCATTTTCTCATTGTTTTTTGGTTCCAGAATGATATTTTTCTCATTTTGGCTCAGAAATTTGATTTCCGCATTTCAAAATTGTGTGGTGTATAACGCCATCTCGAATTATTCATATTCTGTTAAATCGCACACACATGCAAGCATATCTATAGTCTGAATCTCATTCTCTGTGATTTCCAGCATTTTTCATGATTTGTCTCTTGGTTTGATATTAGGCTTTTTTCCTTCTCTACTCGTTCTTTTGTATCCAAGGCAGTTTGTTTGGATTTATTCTATATGGTCAAAAAATGATTCTTTGTGCTGCAGTTTCCCTTCTTTGATACTTGTATTTATGGTGTTTGGACACCTGCACTCACAATTCTAGGAAAAGAGTTGTTAAAACATAGTGTCATTTATGGAGTTGCTTAAAGGCTTAAAGCAACAGAAATGTTTCTTGGCCCAACTTTCAATATTGCAGACAGTACTGATTTAGATCATCAATGTATACATGGTGAGCAGATTGAAGGCCAAACTCTTGGAGCATGTTGATCCTAGAAACAGTGTCTTGCTCTCCTCCTGTTTTGAGGAAATCTTGAAGAGTGATCCCACATGCACGCTTACATTAGAAAGGCTGTTGAACCTCCGCAGGAATGGTATGTAATCCAGAAGATGGGAATTTCCAACATACCATTGCCTTTTTTCTCTCTCTTTTTATTTACTTTGAAAGAGTTTTAGACCCTTAGTATTCAACAAACTATTTGTCTTGTGAAGATAAGACTATTGTTCCTTCGTTGTTCTCCGATTGATATTTATAATGCATTGCAGGGGAATATAGGCCAGAGTCTCTATTGGAAATGATAGCTTTGCATTTAGATGCTGTATCTGCAGGATACAATACATGGAGAGAGTTTGCTTTATGTTTTCATCAAGTCTCGCAATACGAAGAGGATCGGATGTCAGCTTGTTTGCATGGAAATGAAGATGGGAAAAAGCAATACCTTTCTGCTCGTTACAATAGAGCCCCCGAATTCCTCGTAAACGGAAAATCCGGACGAGCTTGGCAGATTCGCTGCAAATGGTGGTTGACACGTTACTTCAGCAAGAGCATGCTTGCGTCGGAAATAGATGCAGGTAACCTTGGCATCCTTTTTACTTGTTCGTTTTACTTGTAAACCATCTGGATCTTACTGCAGATTACTCAAGTCATATGACATCTCTTCAACTTTTATTAATTTGAGCAGGTGACTTGGAGCTGGTGACTTACAAAGCAGCATGCGCCGCCCACATGTATGGGCGAGAGTTCATATATGTTAGAAATGCTTACTCTCGTATAGAGAAGGGAGATAACAGGGAGTTGCTGTCCTTCTTGAAACAGAACATGCAAAATTCTATCCAACTACAGTTGAACATTGGAATTGGAAGGAGAACTAACTAATATTTATCATTAATTTTTTTATATAAAACGCATCTTCGTTGTTGGTTCGTCGGTCGATCACACGATTTGTTTCTGACCAGATCCCGAGATTAGATATCAATATATGTTTTATTCATGTCCTTCAAGATATGATGCTAAAGTTTTTTTTTAATAAAAAAAATTTAAAGGTATTTATTATTGATAATAATAATTATTCCCTTTGATTGATTTGGGAGAACTAATTATAAGTGAGTTTAACTAATAGGAAAAGTACTCTATATTCAAAAGTAATAATAGAATTTTTATCTTTAGTTAGAAATTGTAGTTAGAAATTAATGACTTGTTATGAATATCAAAAGTTTGAAAATTGTTATGAATATCAAAGGTTTGGAAATTAAAAAGACAAAAATTTTATTATGTCTTTTCAATTCTGTAATGAATATTTTGTAACTACAATATTCTTTATTTTCCCAATGTCTCTTCATATAATCTATCATGTTATCTATAAATAGGAGGTAACATTATTTGTTTTGTATACACTTGCTTTGCTTGAGTACTTGATAAAGATATTATATTCTCCTTATTGCTTCTTAGTTTTCTTTATTGTTCTTCTCTTCTCAAATTCCTATATATTTTTATTATTTTTTATTATTTTTTCTCTCTTAGAAGGTTATCTTATTTATATTGAATTCCTCCTTAATTCTTCTTATTTTATATTCTATAACACGTTATCAGCACAAAGCTCTAACTACAAAAAGGAGAATCAATAGTCTTACAAGAATTCTTCATAAAAAATAAACAAGAGTCTTAGTTTCTACAATGGTATATTTGGGTGAATATATTTTTATAATTATTTAGATATACTTATGTTGTAATATTATTGTTTCATATCCCTTATTCTTAATTTTTTCTATATTTTTTTAGAAATTTAAGTTCATGGTTGTTTTATTTGTTTAAATACATGTTATAATAAAAAAAAATTATGTCAATTTTATAATATAATCACAACTCTAATATAATATTAAAAAATAAATAATAAAATCTAAAATTATTATATTATATTATCATAATATTACCATCATTAAATAATATTCTTATAGATTACTCCTTGTGTTCAAATTAAAAATTTATTTCTTATCTTATTATGTGATTAATTTTATGTGTTTTTAATATTTTATAGTTTTACAATAGAAAATATTACAAAGCTTGAGTTTGAAGCTCTCGAAATTACTGAAAAAAATATTTGTCATAGATATTGAATGCTGAAATTCATTTGGATGTCAAAGGGCTTTGAGAGACAATCTAAGTACCAAATGAAGCATCGAATCAAGATAAGACAAAGGCTATGAATTTTCTTCGCCATCATCTCCATGATGGATTGAAATCTGAATATCTCACAGTAAAAGATCCTGCAGATCTTTGGAAAATTTTTTATGAAAGGTATGATCACTAGAAAACAGTGATACTCCCAAAACCTCATTATGATTGGATGCATTTTCGTTTACAAGATTTTAAATCTGTGAATGAATATAATTCGGTATTATTTAAACTCAGCTCACAATTAAAATTATGTGAAAAAAATATCACTGATGTTGATATGATTGAAAAAATATTCTCTATTTTTCATGCTTCAAATGTGCTTTTACAACAGCAATATTGTGAAAAAAATTTCACAAAATATTCTGAGTTGATTTCATGACTTCTAGTGGTTGAACAAAACAAATGAATTGTTGATGAGAAATCATGAATCTCGTCCTACTGATTCTGCCCCATTTCCTGAAGTGAATGAGATGTTATCTCATAACTATGGTCGTGGTCGTAGTCGAGGCCACGGACGAGGACGAGGACGAGGACGAGGATGACATATAATGGTCCGTATTGATGATTCTATAAAAGAAAGTGCTGTCACAGATGATCTATTTTGGACAACATATGAAAGACTTGATTTGAAGAAATATATTACTTTCTTTGATTCTGCAATGTATATCCACATAGTAAGGATTTTTTTTAATAGGGAATTGATTGAATGGTTTTCTAGGCAGATTACATATCCACAATTTGCTTCTGATTGACAAGCGATCGTGCTGTTAGCCAGAAAGAAATAGATTGCATTAGGGTGGGGAAAATGGATGAAAAGCTTTGTCACCAACTGAATAATGATTTTGATGTGTTCTGCTGTAGAAAAAAAATTGTAAAAGTAATGAATTTTTAGCCAAAGCAAGGATTAACTGAAAATAGAAGAAAAAGGATAAAGTAGAGACCTGGGTATTAATTCGAGGATACAAAAATGGTTTTTAAATTGGAAAAATGTTTTGGTGTCTATCAGTTATACAAGGACAACTTGCTAGGTTATCCCTAAATTACTAGCGTTAAAGTTTGCTATACTGTTCTTTTAAGTATTTCTAGCATTATTTTCTGGCGTCATTTTTTGACTTCTGTATTCTCACATGTCTTGCTCCATAGGCGGAGAATTTGATTAGGGAAGAGGCTAAATATTTTCGTGTTGCAATGGGTCATGAACATGAGTCACTTGATGAATATGTCGATGCACACAAAATATGCATAAATGATCTCATGTTCTTCCCTACAAGGAATGCTTATGGTCTTTCTAGTGTTGCTGGAAATGTCGAGAAATTTGCGGCCTTTCAGAATGAATTTGAGCTTGTGAAAACAATCCTTGAGGCTGAAAGAGAGAAGGCAGTACGGCTTGAGAAGAAGGTCAACATTCTCACACAGGGATACCAGGTCAGCTGCATATTACCTATGGATCTTTACTATGTCTGGAACTTCTTCTTTTTCCCCTTTGTCTTGCCTTTTTCATTCATTGAGAAGGGAGAGTTTATATAAATTTTCGGGATCCATCCCAAGGCTCCTATCAAAACTGAGCAGTTCTTTGAACTATTGTGGCATTCTGGAATGCGGTAATGTTTTGATGTTCCTGCTGCACATAAACTGTTTTCCCTTAAAAAGGTTTTCTTTTAGCTTAAACTCCTATTCGGGAAGTGTTAATCTTCAAGTGAACATATTGAGGGCATTGTTCTATACAGAAGAAATTCCTTTTTTTTCTACATCTATATCTTTGTTTTGTGATTACTGATTTATTCTCACTAGTAAAACTGATTTAAATGACATTTGGATATCATCATCTGTGCAATTTACATATTTAGTCTCTTGAAGCTTTGCAAATTTTTGACTCACTAAATCACTGATATTTTGAATGATCAGATGAGGGCAGAAAAGCAGCTTCTGCCTCAAATTGAGTCAACCGTGAAACTGATTGACACTGCTAAAACAGAACTGGAGTGCTTTCAAGTTTTGCAGAAGCAAGAGCAATTAGCAGCTTCTCACAGGATCAATGGTCTCTGGGCAGAAGTTAAGATGCAAAAGCAGCTTGAGCAAACTTTACAAAGGAAATATGGAGATCTTGTGGCTGAGCTGGAAAGGATGCAAGAACTCATTATTAATTACCGAGCCTTGGCAAAACAACAAGAAATTGCTGCAGAGAATAGCGCTCGTGAGTTGGCTGATGCTACTGCTATAAATCAAACGGCTGAGCCAATATCAGGAACTTCTGAGCCTTTAAATGAACTTGAAAGTTCCATGCCAAATGGTTCATCTCCGGAGGAGAGGGAAACGGGCAGCAAATGGAGCTTCATCCAGAGAAGGATAATCTGCATGAGTCGCATACAGCTTCTACAGAAGGCAATACCCAAAACCATTCTGGTCCTGAATTTTTCTTTTTTGTTTTTTACTGTTGAAGCAAACAAATTGATTTTCGTTTTAACATCTATCATACATTACGAATGTTGCAGACAAAAATAAGGTCAATAAGACCTTGGATGGCGATGCAGGTGGCACTGATATGAGTACCAAAACTTCGATCAAGGGCGATATTGTCAAGGATCAGCAAGGTCACCGGGATACTGCAGAACCCGATGCTGTATCTGGCGGACAAGGTGACGGTGACCAAGAAAAGCTCACCCTCCAAACAACGAGGAATCAATGCAAGTTTCCACTGGTGAGATTGAAGGGGGCAATTCAGTTTGAGAATGGGTGGATGGGTGATAATGGCGTGGAGGTCTGATAATTTTGCAAGGTAGAATTGGTAGAGACACCAGGACTAAGCCTGAAAGAGAGTTATGGGTCGTGTCTAAGTTATTGTGTAATGATCATGGGATAAAGAAGCCTGGGTCTGAGGTCTTTGTGGCACTGGCCATGGATATGCCTGCATTGTTGAAGAACTTAGTAAAAATACTCAACGGTGGTTTTCGCTAACCGTCTCATGTGCAATTGTTAATCTTGCAACCCTGAGGTGTTCGATTACATGGTTCCTATTAAACCCTTGCCGTTATTTGACGGTGTAGTAACGCCAAGATTTCAGATAAAATATAAAAGTTTCACAGTGATTTTTACTCAATTTCTTTAAAATGTCAGTAAACCCGAGATTAATGGTACTATAATAAATGCGTAAATTTTAAATATTTATTTGTATTTAGAACCATAAAACCCAATATATTTATATATGAAAATTAATATTGTGAGTTTATAGATATATCAGCAGTGCATAGATCATGCAATTTGTGACTGCCTGCCATACTAATTGTATTTTTAACTCAATTGTTATATGACACAATTCTCATATTTGTAAGGTATAAATTAATTGTGAATTCAAAAAGTTTGATTATGTAGAGATATAGAGAAATAAATCGCGTCATCGCCGCCCAGAAAGACTTAGTCCACCTTTCCCTCCCGCAAGAGAGGACTCGTTCTGGCTTTAAAGAGCCTCTTTTTTAGCAGTCTCGTCCATAAGAGAAGATTGACCATCTCTTCTTCCAAGCTTCTTTCTTCTCGGCGTAACGAAAGAACTAGATGAGGAGAGGCCTCAGGTTTCAAATCCCTACCCTACGCCTTACGAGGGCGCCCTAGCCAAATTCAATCCCAAGGGTCAATCAAGCCTTTTCAACTACATATTTTTATTTTTTTTATGTTAAAAAACTATTTTTTAGTTCAATATATATATAAAAAAGATAAGATATTGGAGAAAATTATAACACCCACATGTCGCCCTTCCGCTGTTTACTTCTTTCTTAAACACCGTAGCCAACCTCAAGTACCCTCACAAGCCGACGGTGCCTGACGAGAGTATGGCAGAAGACGACAGTGTCGCCGGCAGATCGAACAAACGAAAGAGGCGTTCAAGCACAACGGTGGGAACTGAGGCTGGTGATGGGATTTGTGGGATTTGTCATCCTACGTCTCTCGAAACATCTTACAGGAGAATCATACTCCCTCTAACAAAGCCATCATACCTCCTTGGACGTTGCGGCTTCAACCATCTACGCGACGAGAATCGTTCACGGCTCTATCGTCTATTGCGCAAGTTAGTTAGGCAACACAATTGGACCGAAGCCGCCGGGGTACTTGCGGTGCTACTGAAAGCCACGCGCAAAGATACCTCTCCACACGCGAATCGGTTTAAGTATTCGGTACGATCTCTGACGAGTAGTTTATTAGTATTTGTAATTGAGGCAACCGTTTAACAGTTTGAATCTATGAAGGTTTCAATGGAGATACTGAGACACTTAGATGGCGGACATATAGGCTCGAGAGCGATCGAGAAATTGTACGATACATGGATGATGCGGGTTGGAATCAACCTATCGAATACAAGAAAGAGAAACACAAAAGAAGTATGGCCCTAAAAATATCGCTATAAAAAAAGCTTATGTATTCACTTATACATTGCTGTTTCTTTTTTCCCGATCAGGAAAGTTTTGCTGTTCGTTTGGAGTCCATCCTCTACCAGATTATGACCGGGAATGTTGAGGGAGAACGTCAGAATGCTAAAAGGTACGGGTTGTGCTTCCTTCATCCTCAATGCTTATGTATGTGTTTGCAGATTATGATTCCTAGATGGAAAAATCTGCTGAAAATTTTTGGCTTTACTGGACAACGATAAGTGACTTGAAAACAGGATAAGAAATCAAAACTATAAGCAAGCAATTTGTAATAATTTTAGCTTAATGATAACTGTATGTGTAGTATCTTGTTTTGAGAGTTGAGGAATATCAACATGACTATTCTCCAGGTATTGTACTTTCCTGTTGTTGATAGTAAACTATAGTTGTTGGAACCCTGTTATTCTTTCGCTGAAGAATTTTTCTGTCTAAAGACGATGACTTCTTTTTTGTTTTCTTTTCACAGCCTGATGCAAGAACACGACTTTGAGAATCATTCAATGTTCAATATGATAATTGGCTTGATATTCTATCACATGTGGTACTGTAGCATCCCTGAAGATATGCAGTGGAGGGATTCTGAAGAAACTTGTTCCTCCATGCATTCAGATGTTGCAGCTAGCCCTTCACATTCACACATGTCCAATATGGGCTTTAACAACGAGAAAGGATACACAGAGGGGCATGATTCGATTTTTAGTGAACAATCCAACACTTTCATCCAAAATGATTCATCATCCTCTGTCAGGAAAGATAAAGAAATAACTCTGAAGCCTAATACCAAAGTTAATGGAGAAGGTGGGCCTATGAAAGCTGATGGAAACCTACGGACAGAAAATCTTTCCCAACCACAAGGCTTTTATGTGAATTCTGCTGAAAATGAAGGCTTTGAAGATTATAATGATGGCGATATCCACTCTTCCACTTATGTGCCTGCCTTTGGTGAGTTTTGATGGTTTATGTTCTTTTGTTGATTGAAAAAGTTAAAGTACTGAGGGGAGCCTCTTGAATTCTGTTAATGTCCTAGATATTGAAATGCTGATGCCACTCATATGCTGAGTGGAAGGATCTGAATGTGTAGGTGAGGAGGGTGAGTTGTTATTGGTAGTAATAAGTGAAATATATATATTGTATTGAAATTCAAATCTTCATTTCATCAAGACTTGTTATCCCTTAACTTCTTCCCTTTTTTAGAACTATGCATCATTATTGCATTGCTCGGTCGTGTTAATGTTTTCTTTTACCTTGTGCTCAGTCTGAGTTGACTTGGTTTTGTAACTCCTTGCTAATTTACCTTAATGTGTGAGTGCTGAGATCCATCATTCTTTCTATTTGGTGATTGTTTTCGCTGATTACTCTACTTTTTCTCCATAGAGAGGTTGGATCTGTTTTTGCTGCCCTTGCAAGCAAAGCTCTGGGAATTGGATATATTAACTAATGATGAGGAATACAAGAATGCGGTGAAGTATTTGCAAAAAGCAGTTGATGGAAGACCCCCTATGTTGGGAGCATTGCTTCCTTTGATACAGGTGATGCAAATATAGATAACGACCTATCTTTTTATTTTTTCAATTGAACACCAAATGTGACAATATTTTAATGGGCATTCTCTTAAAAGCGTAAATAATGGCTTTTGGGGACATAAAGAGTATTCAAGGTCAAATATCTAAGGTGGAATGCTATGACACAGATATATGTCTAGAATATAGAAATTTACATAACTTACTCTTAAATATTCATGTGGTATACTGGATACTTATGTAGTGCACAATCCTGACACCTCACATTGAGTCATTCGAGAAATAGCCTAGTGTGAACTGTGTGGAGATTGGGATATGAAAGGGAAAGTTGTGCTAGAGTAGTGCATCCATACTATAACCTTGTTTGATATATCCTTTTCATATTTGCACTGTGAAATTTTTGTGGATATGCAAGGGAATAAATCTGCTTTTTTGCACAACTTGCAAAAATTCTTTAGCCTGCACAAACTTTAACTAGTTAATAATGCATGTTTTTGATGGAGGATTGTCGTGTGGGATGATGATTCTTCCTTTATTCCTATGTCGTAATTAATGACATTGTATTGTTATTCTGTTAGTATTTTATCTTCTCAATTATTTTCATCTTATGCCAGCTTCTGTTGGTTGGAGGCAAAGATAAAGATGCTCTAAATGAACTCGAGAAATTTTGTGGCATGTCAAGTACAACCCTTCCCATCAGGTATTGACTTCTTAGTAATATTCATTTTACTCAACATCCCGTTCTTATTATGAGCATATAGAATTATTGGCATGGGCAAGAATGGGTTTGATGGATTAATGCTTTCCAATTTCTTTTCTAGAATATGGATTCAATTTGGTACAAAGAAGCCTGAAAAACAAAATAATAGAGAAGTTGAATTATCTTCACTGTGTTTGATTAAGATATCTGTCTTAGTTGACAGTATCTCATCAATTTCTTAGAAATATTCTCTTCACTTGACATTCCTTTCTTACAGTGAGCATTTTCAATTTGTTTCCCAATTTATATCATTGTCATACTTGTTTGATGGTCAGAATTTTAGAACCATTTCATTTTCTCATTGTTTTTTGGTTCCAGAATGATATTTTTATCAGTTTGGCTCAGAAATTTGATTTCCGCATTTCAAAATTGTGTGGTGTCTAATGCCATCTCGAATTATTCATATTCTGTTAAATCGCACATACATGCAAGCATATCTATAGTCTGAATCTCATTCTCTGTGATTTCCAGCATTTTTCATGATTTGTCTCATGGTTTGATATTAGGCTTTTTTGCTTCTCTACTCGTTCTTTTGTATCCAAGGCAGTATGTTTGGATTTATTCTATATGGTCAAAAAATGATTCTTTGTGCTGTAGCTTCCCTTCTTTGATACTTGCATTTATGGTGTTTGGACACCTGCACTCACAATTCTAGGAAAAGAGTTGTTAAAACATAGTGTCATTTATGGAGTTGCTTAAAGGCTTAAAGCAACAGAAATGTTTCTTGGCCCAACTTTCAATATTGCAGACAGTACTGATTTAGATCATCAATGTATACATGGTGAGCAGATTGAAGGCCAAACTCTTGGAGCATGTTGATCCTAGAAACAGTGTCTTGCTCTCCTCCTGTTTTGAGGAAATCTTGAAGAGTGATCCCACATGCACGCTTACATTAGAAAGGCTGTTGAACCTCCGCAGGAATGGTATGTAATCCAGAAGATGGGAATTTCCAACATACCATTGCCTTTTTATCTCTCTTTTTATTTACTTTGAAAGAGTTTTAGACCCTTAGTATTCAACAAACTATTTGTCTTGTGAAGATAAGACTATTGTTCCTTCGTTGTTCTCCGATTGATATTTATAATGCATTGCAGGGGAATATAGGCCAGAGTCTCTATTGGAAATGATAGCTTTGCATTTAGATGCTGTATCTGCAGGATACAATACATGGAGAGAGTTTGCTTTATGTTTTCATCAAGTCTCGCAATACGAAGAGGATCGGATGTCAGCTTGTTTGCATGGAAATGAAGATGGGAAAAAGCAATACCTTTCTGCTCGTTACAATAGAGCCCCCGAATTCCTCGTAAACGGAAAATCCGGACGAGCTTGGCAGATTCGCTGCAAATGGTGGTTGACACGTTACTTCAGCAAGAGCATGCTTGCGTCGGAAATAGATGCAGGTAACCTTTGGCATTCTTTTTACTTGTCCGTTTTACTTGTAAACCGTCTGGATCTTACTGCAGATTACTCAAGTCATATGACATCTCTTCAACTTTTATTAATTTGAGCAGGTGACTTGGAGCTGGTGACTTACAAAGCAGCATGCGCCGCCCACATGTATGGGCGAGAGTTCATATATGTTAGAAATGCTTACTCTCGTATAGAGAAGGGAGATAACAGGGAGTTGCTGTCCTTCTTGAAACAGAACATGCAAAATTCTATCCAACTACAGTTGAACATTGGAATTGGAAGGAGAACTAACTAATATTTATCATTAATTTATTTTTTTTATATAAAACGCATCTTCGTTGGTTCGTCGGTCGATCACACGATTTGTTTGTGACCAGATCCCGAGATTAGATATCAATATATGTTTTATTCATGTCCTTTAGGATATGATGCCGAAGTTTTTTTTTAAAAAAAAATTAAAGGGTATTTATTATTGACAACAATAATTAATCCCTTTGATTGATTTGGGAGAACTAATTATAAGTGAGTTTAACTAATCTGAAAAGTACTCTATATTCAAAAGTAATAATAGAATTTTTATCTTTAGTTAAAAATTATTGCCTTTTATTGTTTAATCATATTTTGAGTTTTATTTTCAATATAGTGGTTGAGTTGATCCAATTTCATTATGATTTATAATATATACAATAATTTTAGAAAAATAAATCTTTGATTTTTAAATTGTTTACTACTTTTACGAAATTATAGTGATATTTCCAAAATTTTTTAGATATATATATATATATATATATCCAAAATAACTAACTACAACATAGTTCAATTAATCCAATTTGTCAGAAATTCAATATTGTGAAAATTTATTAAATTCTGATAAGCATTGGTAACTCATAAACTCAAAATTAAAATTAATCAATTTTCAAATACGTTCTTTTCTAATTTATAAGGATAATAAAATTAATCAGAATTTATTATCACCCAAAATGGTAAGAACCGGTATAAAGGTGATTCGTACTTAATTGTGTAATTGATGTATATGAATAAGATGATATTTTCTTCAAATTAAGAATCATACCAAATAGTTAATTGGGTAATTAGGGTTTCAGAACAAACTAATGACTGCGAAAGATTGTTCCTTATATAAATGTTACTTTTTTATATGCACGTGCGTGACCCAAATCATATTTATACGCCCCCAGTCGCCAACATGATGAAGAACTCCGCCTAGAGAAAACTTAGAAATTTTCAAACACAAGAGCATTGTAAGAAGAGGCCGAAGTAGAAACCTGATGGATGGATGGATGGTGAGTAAAACATGAGAAGAGAAGAGTTGGGGGCAGCGGAGATGGATGGAGCCATGGGAATTACACGAGCCCGTGCTTGACGATGCACCAGCCTGCTTGTTTAAGTGATCAAGCGCATCGAACGGAGGTCTTGGCCTGCTCCCATCTTAGCTAAACTATAAGCTTTTTCTTTCATTTAACCTTTCTGTTATTTGCATATCAATTTATAAATTTAGAAGCTTTGCTCTATTGGATGAGTACCAAGATGAAATATGTATGTATTCTTTTTTTTATGGAGGGTTCTTTTAGAATCAGGTTATGACCCTACATAGGAAGGCGGATGACGAAAATGAGAGGATAATATTTTTGGAGGTTTGGAGATTCAAGAGTTTGTGGTGCTTCTCTATTTCTTATGTTTCTTGTTTTATTGAGCCATTTTAACTGTTGAACAGTTGCTTGAGTATGAGCTTTTGATTTGACAAACTACTTCTTAATGGAATGTGGGGATGGTGATCTTAGTTGTTGGAAGGGGTATTTCCATAATAGTTTTTTTGGTTATGGAGTGTTTTACTCTCAAAACTCAATTTTTGTTCTGTTCTGTCCATGCAGTTTGTGTTGTGTAGACAATGGCGGCAAAAGAAGACTTCTCCCTCAAAGAGATCAAGCCGAATATCCAAGGAGGAAGAGCTTCACCAGAACATAAGCTCAGTCTGGTTGAACACATGCCCTATTTATATGTGCAAGTAGACGCACTTAGTCATAACCTGGCAGCAACGTCTGCAGGGTCATATTGCCAGCTCAAGATTGGGAACTACCAGGGCAAGTCAGGACCCTTGAACATGTCAAACCTACGGTGGGATCAGGTTTTTGCTTTCAATAAAGACCATTTTCAAGCCAAGACTTTGGAAATTTTTGTTAGAGATATGATGGACTCGGTAATCGGTCAGGTTTCGTTTCCCATCGGTAATTTTCCCGTTCGTACTGGAGATGGTTATTTTGCACCAGAGTGGCATTCATTGAAGGATGAAAATGGACGTGGTAATGGTAAAATCTTGTTGGCTGCATGGATGGGGAACCAGGGAGATGAAGCATTTCTTAAGGCTTGGCACTCGGATGCAGCATCTGTTAGTGTTGACCATATGATCTATACTCGTCCGAAGATGTATGGTACGCCTAGACTTTGGTATCTTAGAGTTAAGGTGATGGAAGCACAAGATTTGGTGTCTCTGGATAAAAAACTAGAATTCTTTGTGAGGGCTACCCTTGGGGGTGTGGTGTTGAGAACACAGATTTCATCAGCCAATGCCTTGAATCCCAAGTGGTCTGAGGAGCTCATTTTTGTTGCAGCAGAGCCATTTGATGATGAAAGATTGGTATTGACTGTGGAGCAGACTGATACAGTGCAGAAAAATTCTGCAATAGTATTGGGAAGGTATGAGATGCCACTGGACAAAATTTCGAAGACGCTGGCTCCACAACCTATAAGTGAGCAATGGGTTAATCTGGAGATGAATATACACAAGGGTGAGGGAAAAATGCAGGCAAAATTTGCTAGTAAGATTCGTCTCACTGCTCACTTGGATGGCCTGTATCATGTTTTTTATGAGCCTGCACAGTTCATCAGTGATTTGACGGCTAGTTCTCCTAGGTTGAAGCCAGGAAAAATTGGGGTCTTGGAGCTAGGAATTCTCAAAGCTGAAGGGTTGGCTCCAATGAAAAAGAGGAATGGTATAGAAACTACAGATGCTTTTTGTTTGGCCAAATATGGAGTAAAGTGGAACAAAACAAGAACCATTGCTGACAATTTAGCTCCAAAATGGAATGAGCAATACATATGGGAAGTATTTGATCCATGTACAGTCATAACAATTGGAGTTTTTGATAACCGTGATTTGCTAGCCGACAGTTCTCCTGAATTGGGTTCATGGAAGAATTCAATGATTGGAAAGGTCAAGATTCGTTTATCTACTCTCGAAACTGATCGGATTTATGCTCATGCTTATCCCCTTGTAGGTGTAGGGCCTCAGGGGGTGAAGAAAAAGGGAGAGCTTCATTTGGTTATTAGATTCACCTGCACCAATATGGTCAATTTGCTCTACCTCTATACACAACCTTTGCTCCCCAAAAGAGCTTATATTAACCCTTTGTCTGTGTATCAAATAAATGCTTTAAGGCCCCAAGCTGCTTTCCATGTCGGGTCTTGGCTTCAGAGAGCTGTTCCTCCTATAGCAAGAGAAGCTGTGGACAACATGTTGGATGCTAAAACACCAGTGTGGAGCGTAAGAAGAGCAAGAGCCAATTTTCAGAGAGTACTTGAATGCTTGAGTTGGTTTGTTGCAGTTTGGAAATGGTTTGATGAAATACGACAATGGAAGAATTCAATGACTTCAATTTCAATTTGGTTGCTGTTCCTTCTTCTGGTCATCTATCCGCAAGTGATTCTCCCAAATCTGTTCTTCTACCTTGCATTCACCGGTCTGAAGAATTATCTGAAGAGGCCTAGACACCCTCCTTGCCTGGACGCAAAGCTGTCTTACATTGGAAATGCAAGCACAGATGATTTTGATGAAGAGGTTGATACATTTCCATCCTCTGCTCCAAGTGAAGTTTTAAGGGCAAGATATGACAGGTTAAGAAGCATTGGACAACTTATAGCAGGAACATTAGGGGACTTGGCAAATCAATTGGAGAGGGTCCAGTCTCTGCTGTCCTGGAGGGATCCAAGAGCTACACCTATGTTTGTGACATTTTGTGTAGTTGCTGGTTTTATAGTTTACATTGTACCTTTCAGGTTGTTGCTTGTCGCAACTGGCATTTATCTGATGAGGCCTCCAAGATTGCGTGTAACTCTTCCTCCAATTCCTCAAAACCTCCTTAGAAGATTGCCCGGAAAAGAAGATAATATGATATAATCAAGCTCGGACACAAGATTCCATAGCAACTTTTCCACTTGACCATTGATATTTTTTTATACTTTCCTAGTCTGCTGCCCTTTTTCTAATTTATACCATTGTGATACTTACCATGTCAGAATTTTACAACCATTTCCTTTTCTCAATGTTTTTTTGTTCCAGAATTATGTTTTCTCAGTTTGGCTCAGAAGTTTGATTTGCGATATGTCAGACTAATCTGGTTCTATTAAAATCGTACACATATGCAAGCATATCCATTTTCTGAATCTTCGTTCTTTATGATTTCCAGTATTTTTCATGATTTGTGATATCTGAGGAATCACTTTTAATAAATATATTTTTTATATTTCGTTTAAATATGATAAATTATTATGTCAGATTGATCTAACACTCAGAATAATTCAATGGAAAAGTCATATTAATATCTTGTGTTTCCAAGGTATCCAAAACAGAATCAATCAAGATATGAACACACCTTATATGGGTTTAACTCTCCATCAGCCATTTTGAAAATCTGAGGTAGAATGCAATTAAAGCATTAAAATATGCAAAAAAAGGAAAGAAAAGGGTGTAAACTCACCAGTGTTTGAGGCTATTCTTCACTGGGCTTGAAGCCCTTATTGTGAACCCAAATCTGCCTCCTTTAATCTTTCCTTTTTTCGTTGTTATTGACTGTAAAGCTGAATTCAGGTTAATTCTTGTTCGGTTATTTCCGAGGATATTGGGGGCGATGGCAGCAAAGGAAGGAGAGAGTGTTGAAGAGTGTGTCTACAGGATTAGTACAGAGGCGGAGTGGCAAGAATTGCAGGAAAAAGGATCTGTCTTTGGCCAAGAACTGGACAAGGTTTCAGGTTTTATCCACCTAAGCAAGCTGAACCAGGTCCCCTCTCCTCTCCCTTCTCTCTCTGTCAAAATGAAAGACAGATGGCTATAATTGCTTGTGGAATTGCAGTTCAAGTTTCATTGAAACTAACCCTTTGTGGGTGTTTCATATGCAGGTGAAATCAACGCTGCAGAACTTCTTCCTGGACACTAAGGTTGATTTATACCTGCTCCAAATCGATGCTAAAAAGGTGTGCTTTCTTTCATTTGGGTTGTAAAAATGAATTATGATTAAATCAATTTAGTTATATTAAAGGGATATTGTTTGATGATCAATTAAGGGGTCTTTTACCTTGAAAATGGAAGAATTAGAGGTTGAAGAAGATTCTTTTAGCTTCTTTTCCTTGTGTTCATGTAGATACTAAGCAACTTAAAAGTCTTGTTTCGAATCCTGTCTTTGGGAATGGAACGCTTTAAAATTCCGGGCCAGCTGAACCCACCCTTAGCCGGTGCTTACGAGGCAGCGTAGGGGATTAGTCACTGTGATCGATGGTGGATACCCCTATACCTTCAAAAAAAAAAAAACTTAAAAGTCTTGTAGAGATATGAGCTAAACCTTTATGAATGTTACTGCAGCTTGGGGATGGATTGGTATATGAAGTAGTGGATGGAAGCAACAGTTTCCCTCATTTTTATGGTCCCTCTCGAAGCTTCAACCCTCTCCCTTTAGATGCGGTCATCAAAGTTGAGAAGATTGTTCTCTCTGATGGTCAATTCAGCTGTAGCTTCCTGAATTAAGGCCTTTCTTCTGATGTAATGTTAACATAGCCTTCACTCGTTTGCACTTAGGATTGTTTCTGGATGGGGATATGTTCTTGTACTAGACATATCATTATTGTCGAATTGAAGTGCTGAAATCTGATTGTTTTCTAGTGTTCTTTTACTATGAACTACTTCTGGAAATTCTACTACTGCAAGTCTCCAGGAGCATTCAAGGTATAAAAAAATGCTGTCCATAATCTTAAGTTACTCGAGCTCTTTTTCGATTTCTCGGCATGGCTTTTTAATTTGGCATTCTTTCCTTGATACTTTGAACACAAAGTAGAGAATTAGTAGATGGCTTCAATCCCCAAATCTTGATTCTGTTCTGTGTTCCATTGATGTAGGCAAATAGTGACCATAATTTCCTATCTTGTCCATTTTCTGGAGATATTTGGAAAACTCTTTGCAGGTACTATTGATTGCAAGAACACTATACTACTTCTGCAGCTATACAGGGAGGCACTGTCCAATTTGCTCAACCACCTAAACATGCTCAAGGAAGGTATACTAGAACTGGACATTCAAGTTGGCCTACACCGATTAGGACATGAATCGGACTTTCCAAAACCTGCGTACCTTCCATCAAAAAGTTCAAGATTGCATCCATCCGGAAACCGAGAAATCGGCCGATATGTTGCGCTGCAAGGTTGAATGGTATTTCTAAATGCATGGACCATGGATGGGAATCCCAAGTTATGGGATGATCCTGCAAAGTTCATACCAGGATTCAAAAGTGTGAAAAGTGAAGCATGTATGCCAATGCCATACGGGATGGAAAGCAGGGCTTGCCAGCCTCCGGAGATGGTCAAGCAAACAGAGTGCTTGCCTTGAGTTTGGGCTCCCCGATGCAATGCTTTGATAGGAATCGAGTCAATGGAAGGAAGATTAATTGTCTGAACTACCATAACCATGAATTCAAAGTTTAAGCCTCGCAGGATTAATATCTTTCCTGTTCTGATTCGATATCAATATAGTAAAGAGTACTTAATCATCTCAGATTTAACGTGCAAGCCAACTTTGCCTGTCTTCTCTCACCAGAATACACTTCTTCATTTAAAAAAAAAAAATCATATTTTTGCCTCTGCAATTTTCTAACCTATTATTATAAGCTACCTGCTAACATCACCAATGTTCATTATTGGTTTTATTTTTAGAATTATGCAAAAATTGTTAACAATTTGTTACCTCGGACAGCAACAACAAGAATCAATTTCTGCCATGTGTAACATTCCCATTATATCCTGTACTTAACTCACAGGAGGAGCAGAATCTGAAATTATATTGTATGGTACTCATATTTTTTTATTTGTCAATTTCAAAGTAATTTAATCAGAAGTCGGTATAAAAAACTTAAGAAGATTATAATATATGCCATTATTTAGCTTTGGTCATAACCCATCTTCTTTATTCTTGCTGTGATAGTGCTATGGGTGGTATTATATATGCCTGGGTGCCTATAATCTGTGGCCGAATAAAGTTTCATATGCATAGAACAAGGTATCAATATACATATAATAAGGTATCTTTTTTGGATGCTAAGACTAATTTTTTTTTTAGAATGAAGAGTATCATATACAGCATCCACCTCTTTGTGTGAGACCACTACCAACAGTGCATTTTCCATAACTCGCAGTTTTCCCGGATCGACACTCTTATATCAAAAGGTTATCAAAATTAATAGAAAAGGATTGAGTTATTATCTTAATTGTGGGGCAATTTCCGACACATATATTTTTCATATTTTGTTGGAATCACGGATTGAACTGTACCGTCCGAGTTAAGGAAACGAAGATGGTAAACCATTGAGCCAAACATGTTATTTGGTAAGAGAAGTTTACTTGTTACCCATCTTTATTTCCCTATAGATATTCATCAAACACAGGCTAGGCTTAGCTTAAAAGACAAACGGTAACCGACAATACCATGTATGCTTTTGTCATTTTTTTACATCCGTTTCGATACTCATTTTCTAGACTTTTGATGGTATTCTACTGACCTTGAATATTAATTGTACAAGTTGCATAACTAGGCAAATGATGGACTTCTTTTAAACACAAGAAAACGGATACCACTAAGCTAAAAGAGAAAAACAACAACAGTGGTTTTTGTTACGTTTTAGTTTATTAAGTTTGTATTCGGGTGTGTACGTATTAAATACGATTAGTGTCTCGGTTTAATGAATCCGAACATAATTATATTTGCGTGAAAACAAAGAAATAATGATCGGTTTACATAATTATACTTGTTTGATTGTGTCTTTACATAATAAAATGATATAGTTTTATTATATATGACTCTATAGTCTCACTTATAAATCTATCTAGATATATGTGAGATCAGAATTCTTCCGGTCTATGCCTAATCTATAAAATATTAATATAATTACAAATATAGTAATACAATTTATGGCTAATTAACTCGTTAAAGATGGATTAGTTGATGATATATGCCTTATTTCTGAATTTGATAAAAAAAAAGAAGAAGAAGCTTTGTGTTTATCTCACCATGTTTTAGTGTATTAAATAAACAATTCTAAACTTGTATGGAATTATAAGCTGATTTGTAATTTATTGTGGATGGATGAGAATGGGATTCTACCTAATACAACATTTTTCGTGGCTTACAAAATGGAGATTTTCCTGTTAGATGCTCAATTTTTTTTTTGAATTTATGATATATTCCGTAAAAATGAATAGTTTTAACTTTATTATTAAAAAAAGCATGTGTTGTTACAGTTAGAGTGATGGATCTTCTCTCATGTGAGAGATTAGCATCTTCCACGCTGTTACAGGTGTAGTAGCATCTTCTATTAAATGACAAGTGGACATTCTTAAAGTAGTTAACAGTTTGATCGTTAAGGTTTCAACTAATATAACAGAAAACAAAAAGCTACCGCCACCGGACTGTCTTATGAGACTATCCTGCAAATCGAATTTACTGTTACTTAAACAGAACTACGCATGCAGTTTTAGAAAAGTCTATCTACTGGTGAAAATCAAAGTGTGATCTTAGAGTAGTTACGAAAAACGTTTGATCCAATTAGGAGCTGTTAGGTATTTAATTATAATTTTAAATTCCGTTTGGATAATAATTAAAATATTAAAAAATAAAAAAAATTATCCTCACAGCATATACTCTTCAGATGTCAAATCAATACTAAATATGTGTTTTAGATTTCTTAATAATAATAAATAAATAAAATATTTTTATCAGAACAATATTTGGTTATTAAGTAAGATAAACCAATAATTTCCTTTCTTATCAAAGTTTAATATCACAAATTTATTTTACTTTCGCAAACTATGAAACATCTCCATTTCTAAGGAACTTATGAGATTCGTTATCTTACTCCTCGGGTGTAGTTTTCATAATTGCTAACATTAAAAATAAAGAACAAAGAAAAGAACCCGTAGTTCAAATAATGTCATTCCCATGAAACTTTTGTAAGAAAGAAAAACCCTAACCTACTTGATTTTATTAGGTAAAATTTTATTTTAATATATTTATTATTCAATAATAATATTACTTTTGTGTATAAAAATCAGAAAAGATATTAATCTTATCCAATATTTTTACCTATCAAAAAGCAATTATATATATCTGCTAGCATCAAAAGTCCCGTACTCACACGTACACCAAACTACAACGAACAATCCGAATATTCCCAAACCATACCTTGCTTTTCAGCTATTCCGCCACATCTTTCTTACCCTTTTCCCCCTTATATAAAGCAAGATCACCATCAGAAAAACTTAAAGCTCACAGACCAGATTCCTAGGACTTCCTTACAGCTCCATAACCTTTAAAAAAACCATCAAACAGAAAAGGGGAGAACGAAAGACATGTGCGAAACCTTGAACAACAGCTACCAAGTGTGTGAAGAGATTGGTCGGGGCAGGTTTGGCACCATCTACCGCTGCTTCTCACCGTCCAAAAACGCCTTCTTCGCCTGCAAGACCATCTCTAAAGCCCTCCTCGCCGACTCCACGGACCAAGAATGCCTCCAGAACGAGCCTAAGATTATGCAGCTTCTATCCCTCTCTCCCCACCCCAACATCCTCCAGCTTCACGACGTTTACGACACCGATGACTCCCTCTCCATGATCCTCGACCTCTGCCAGCCCACCACCCTCTACGAGCGTCTGCCTTCCCTGACGGAGCCTGAATCCGCAGTGCTCATGGCCCAACTCCTGTCTGCTCTGGCGTATTGCCACAGGCTCGGGGTTGTCCACCGTGACGTCAAGCCGGACAACGTCTTGTTCTGCGATGCTGCTGATGGTGATGACAAGAGGCTGAAACTCGCTGATTTTGGGTCTGCGGCCTGGTTGGGTGAAGAGAATGGCTTGCTGAGTGGGGTGGTTGGGACGCCGTATTATGTGGCGCCGGAGGTTCTGTTGGGGAGAGAGTATAACGAGAAGGTTGATGTGTGGAGCGCTGGCGTGGTGCTTTATGTGATGCTTGCCGGCGTACCTCCTTTTCACGGTGAGAGTGTGGAGGAGATTTTTGAGGCTGTCCTGAGAGGAAATCTGAGGTTTCCTTCCAGAGTTTTTAGGGATGTATCAAAGGAAGCAAAGGATCTGTTGAGAAAGATGATCTGTAGAGATGTTACCCGGAGGATTTCAGCAGAACAAGCTCTGAGTAAGTTTTTTCTCCTTCATCTTCCTTATTCAGATCATCTGAGTTTCAACTGTTGATTTTGGCTCTTTTCTTCAGCAATTTTTTTTTTTCAGTAACCCATTTTTGGTATGATTCACAAGTCTTCCTTGTCAGTAATCTTTCAAATCCTGACATTGTTCTGTTTCCTTGTAAAAACAGGGCATCCATGGATCTTAACAGCTGGGGAGTTAACTCCAAGGGACTGATCTGAACTCAAAAAACAGAACATAAAAAGACTAGAGCTGAAGCAATAATGACTTATCAGTCAATGTACATATGCAACCACCACGTATCAACTATCAATCCCACAAGATCCAACCTTCCTCTCTGCAGCTAGCCTGCACATCACTCCATGAAGGATACTTTTGCAGTTTTTTCTTTTTTTCCTATGCAAAAGCTCCAGAGAGAGTCAGAGAGAGACAAACAGAGAGTCAGGGAAGCTGACAAAGCAGAGTCACATGTCCTGCTCTGCTATTAAGCCTTTTTTTAATTTTCCCCCCTTAATTTTGGTTAGCTCACTCCTTCAAAGAGTGATCTGAAATTTTGTAAATGGGTAAATAAAAAGGGCTATTGTATTGTCCCTCTACTTCTTGTCTATTTGGATCATGCGAGCAAGAAACTTGTACTGTCTACTGTCTACTGTCTACTGTCTATTAGGTAATAAGATGCCAAGTCGAGCTTTAAGATTCTGGATATGTGTCCTTCTCCACTAACCTACTTTATCTAGTGGAATCTGAATGTGCACCTCTTCTGCATTTTTCACGACCATGTGGAATCTCGATTTTGGATTATTCCTTTGTGATTTTTATGGGTTTTGTCCATCTCAAGTTGCAAATTAAAAGTATTGCTACATTAATAATACCTATTATAATCACAATTCTCTATGTTATTCCTTATTATCTAATCATATCTTTCGGTTATTACTCAATTATCATTCGGATTTATAAATCCCAAATTAATAAATTTAAAAATAGATACTAATTTTTTTATTATTTAACAAGAAAAGATATCAAATATTATATTTTAAATAAATTACAGAAAGATAATGATTATATGAATAACAAATTGTCTACCCCCTTCTCTCTCATTAGTTGTAATTTTGAATTGGGCTCCCCAATTTTCGGCTAGAATCGATGGAATCTAAGAGCACCATTGTCAAAGCTTCCCGATTGTTCACTTATTTTCGTTACTAAATTAAATGTAAGATATAAAAAAAGACCATATATACATTAAAATAATTTTGTCTGCTCAATTCGAAAGTCAAATACAGACAACGTATTAATGTGCAAGAAGTCAGATCTGAGGACTGGCATATCAAATAATATACTCAGACAAACTTTAATAGTCACTGATCAAACTTGATAAGTCGGTCCAATTTTCCTTGCTTTTTTTCTCATTATATACGTCATTTCGTGCGTATGGGTATAGCTTACAAAAAACGTGGTAAAAAGTATTTGAAAAAAAAAAATTCAAATCAGAGTTTTAATATTTAATCCTTTCAATAAGTATCAATAATTCTTAAATATCAATAGATATTATAACCGATTGACTAAGGTGAAAAATATTTATAATTTTATCATTAAGATATAATTTGGATCTATTTATTTATGATTAGTGTTTATAATATAATATATTACCGATTATAAATATCTCCTTAGTTTAAAATATATATAAATATATTTTATCATGTTATTAAGATGTTAAAATTAAAATTCGAGTAAAATTAATATTTATGATGGACAAAAATACTCTTTAATTTTAAAAAATAAAATCATAACTTAAATTTATTTGATTTAATTGGGTAAAAATCAAGTATATAGAATCTAAAAATATCATATCAACGAAACAATACTAGTTGATTGATTCAAAATATACCTAACCAAATCATCACAGTTTCTTGAATATTTATTTGGATGTAGATCAGATAGTTGGATTCAATTTGATCAATTAGGGTTTCCAACAATAAACTAAAAGAGCAAATCCCGCAATTGGGTAAATTTCAAATCTACGAGCAGTGAGGACACAATAGATAATGATTCCCCCACCAAAAAAGAAGAAGCAATAAGAATAGCTTATCACCGCTACCACCACCATGGAAGCAGTTACCTACCTATCTAGCAAACAAGATTCATAGAAAACCTCGTAAAAGCAATGCTTGTTAAGACTTTCTGTCTCCTTGGGCGGAGAGAGAACAGATGAAAATATAGACAAAATGAGTACTACTCACATGGGTGTGGAGAAAGAGACTCAAAGAGTGTAATTTTTTTCTGACTTTTTTTATGTTATTTCGTTTGTGTCAAGAAAGAGAATCTATTACATGTGGTCCACAATTTAAAAGTTCAGAAAATTGTAAAATATGGATGACATTCGGTTGAACATTTTAAGGGCTGTTTTGTTTACAAAATTATCAGAATTCAATTAAAATTATAAAATAAAATAAAATTTTAAATATATAATTTTATTTTAAAATAATAATAATTAATATATATATATTTATAAAAAATTATTAAAATAGATTAAATTACATTTTAACACGTTCTATCAATAATAAATAAAATCTTAATAATTTTATTTTTTTAATAATATATAAGGTATGATAATCTAGATCAATAATGTTATTGGATCTTGAAACTAAGAAGTTTTTTTAAAAATTTTCGGATCACTTTAGACAAAATGTGTGATCAAATCAAATACTATTCTACATAAACTTTTTATCATTAAATATTTAATTTTTGACATTAGATCTAAAATATCTTTAAAATCTATTGAATCCATTATCGTTATAATGATTAATCATTAATTACAATAGATATTTTTAAATTAAAAAATAAATATAAAATTGATTCGACCACAATAAGAATAACATCGCTTACTTAATTTAATTGAATAATATAGAAAATAATAATTTGCTTGATAATTTTTTAATTTAGTTTTAAAAAATAAATTATATATATAAATAAAATAAAAAATTATGAAGTTTGAGCAATTCTTTTTCATCCAATTATTTAGGAAACATCTAATCATTCCATTGTCCTGGTTGGTTCAGAAAACCTGCTTGCTTTCCACCACTAATCTTTTTATAACAATTGCATTACCAGATGAAATTTGTGGTAATGAATGTATCTTGCAACTTTGCCTTAGGGGCATGTGGATAAAATTATGCAGGATAAGACATGCACTAAGGTCCCAACTATATGGAAAGCTGATGTTTAATTTATGATGAGAAATTGAAACTTGACAACACACTTTCTGTAGCATTAATTAATGGTGGTTGCAATCAAGTTTGGATTATGTCCCTCTCTTTACACTATTAATGTCATTATCCACAACAATAGGAATACATGTACATAGGATTCTTGGATAAGAGACAAAAAAATCTATATTTTATAGGATTCATCACATAATTGAACAACCTATGCCTATGCAGAAAATATAGTTATCCTCTTCATGCTACAGTATAGATTTGTTTTATAGTATCATATAATTATATAAAACAAAGCTTTGCATAGTTGTTTAGCTAATGGATTTTTGGTGGCTTAGAAAAATAGAACAATGATGGGTTTTATGTAGGGTCGAGAAAAATTATTGAATCGATCGGTTTTGATCGATTATAAAGAATGTTATTTAATTTTTATTTTATATGATAATACTAAATTAACTTATTAATTACAAATTTAATACTTGGTATATGAAAAAAAATTTAAAATTATTTTTTTATACATAAACATTAAGTGTATATTCAATAGTATATGTTGGTATTTGATTAAATTGAATTTTTTTATATAAAATTAATTTTTGAGTATTCGATTAATCATATAGATTCAATTTATATTTTTTAACATCATGATTATGCTCACCCTACTTTTATGTCTTAACATGTGGCCAACTATCCAACTTGATGGAAGTTATGATGAGGACCTACACAAGTGAATGATGAGTCAATTTTTCATGCTAAAGATGATGATTAGATCGATTAATCAATAAACACCACTATAATTAAGATTAAATTTGATGTGATGTGATTGACTTATTCTTAATTAAAAGTAAAAATTATGGATAATCCTTTCATTTTTTATAAAAAATTAAGAGGTATAAATTAGTAATCAAAATTATTGAAAATGATTAACAAATCAAAAAATAATATTTTCTTGGTAAGTGAAATTAAAATATTCGAATTCTGAAAAAGTATTTATCTATAAAATAATTTTTTTCAGCTTTTATTTTTCAAAAATTTAAAGAATATCCATATGTGTCTAACTATCTTTCTTGCATCATAAACATATTTTTAATGTATTTTATCTTTTTTATTGTCGAACCCAAATAGGAACATGTATATATAGAAAAAGTAGAGCCGTGAGTCATGCTACAGTAAGTACGCATTTGGTCAATTCTAGAAGCTAAATGCCCTAGCTTGTAATGCAAGCATGGATATAGTAAGGATAAGCTACTAGACGTCCATGGAGACATAATAAATGCAAGAAAGTAAACTTCTACCACAAGATACATCCCTAGTCAAGGGTTTAATTATTAATTTTTTTGACCCCACATTCTGTGGAAGATAGATATGGGTGGTAAGTAGCATATTCTTGGATTATACCATATCTATCTTTTTTTCCAAGGTTGAATTCTTCACCAAACGGGGGTCAGTACATGACCAACTTTGTCTTGAGTTGCAGGGAGATGAAGAAGGCAGTGACGCATCTAGAAGCCAGCGCAATTCATATTATACTAGAAAAGCACATGTTTGAATTCGGCAAATTTGACCCAACTGCTTGATCTTTCGGTGGGTTCCTCTTTTTTCTGTATTTTTCTTTTGCAGCCTGTCAACTTCAGCAGTAATTCCAAGAGAAGAAGGAACTACGGACTCCAAATGGCAGATCGGTGCACAATCAGATCAAAGAAAGATGCACTAATCAGGGAGTAATCAAAGGACTATTGAAAAAGAAAAAGGTAAGCTGTTTGATTAGTGAATTACATTTTTCGCTTACTGGTAGGATTAATGATTCCGATCGACATCTCTTAATATAAACACCCCAATAGTCAAGAAAATTATATTCATATTTACAAATACTTATCATACTTAGATATTTAAAAAACTATATATCTTGTTGATATTTGAATTTCAAATACGTGTAGGTATGTTCTACTTTCTTGGGTACAGCTCTGATATATATTTATTCTGGAGCTTCTTACTTATAGGAGAATAGGTGATTAAGCTATCGTTTTCTTGCTTAGCCCAACTGATGGTTTTTCTAGTACGGAGATTACTTTCTTCTGCTGATAACTTGGAAGATTTGAAAACTTCATCCGGAAAATGAAAGTCAAGCATTGCTGCTTTGTCGTGGGGGCAGGAATTAATGTATAGAAATTGAAGGAAAGTGCCAACAGATAAGCCACCAGACACCAAAGCTAAACCATACTGCGGCAGTGACCTTTGTCCCGAAGATGAACGACTCTTATCATTCAATCACATCCTTCAGATTAACCGAAAAATTTTTCTACGAAACTTTTGATTTGTTAGTATCTCAAGGATTCAAAGAACAACAGACACTGCATGCTCAGTCAGAAGAGTCTGCTATCATCAAAAGAGTAGAATGATCTCGTTTCACATAACATGGTGAACGATTATGCCCAAATGTAGAAGCAGAAACCATGGGAAAGGGAAACAAGTACGAAAACTGAAAGACGAACAATCTTTCACAAGATGTCAGATTAGCTCATTCTCTTGCATTACTAACAGCTTGAAATTCATGTGGTAGCTGTGTGGAGTCATCAGATTAGAAAATATGATAAAAAGAGTTCTCTTGGTCAAGAGACTTTTAACTGTCAGCCAACTCCCAACTCCAACTCCATGTTGATGGCCTTAGGCCACCCCGACGCAGTGTTTCAACGGTCTTCACGGCCTCCGGGAGAAAAACAAAGTGTTCAACATGGAAGTAATTCATTGCAGCTGTTTGTGTACAATCATAAAGGGCAGGATGAATACAGGCTATAGGCCTTCTATCTTCAAATCCAACTTCACGCAGTGGAGAACAATTCTTTTGCATTATTTTCTAATTTCTCTGGTTGAATTTATACAGTCTGAGCATATAATACCGAATTTAAAATCACGTCACCGAAGTCTTGGCGTAGTCTTGATCCGACCTAGGCTGGCTATCCGACTGGAGATTCAACTGTCATACTTTTGTTCCAAGAAAGGCCTGCAAGTCAAAAAACACCACTGGAAGGATAAGCCATAAACGTAGTCCACCATTTCAGGCATGCAAGCACATCATATACCAACATATAAAATCAATAGAACAACTATACTAGGATGTGAGATTCTAATTAATAGAATTGCAGATTCCTGATGCTTATCATCGATAGTTCGATGCCTTCTGATAAGAAGTAATTCCTTAAACACTACTGGTTTGAGGCTAGTAGTCTCTACCCTTCTTTCCATCGATTCCGACCAACTCAGATATGAAGGTATTCATAGATGCAGATCCACATTATGTTTATGAATTTTAAGAGTCTCTTCCGATGGTCCTACATTTTCCAGAACTTTCCTTTAACCACTGGAATTTTTAGGAGTGCCATTTCTAAACTACATCACAACAATTTCCACCACCAAGACACTCCTTTTTGCCACTCATTACAATCCAGTTTCATACAAAAGGCACTCTATGATGCCAAACAAGTGAGCGGCTTAAAATGTGTAGAGAAGTAGATAATAAGGCAGGATTCCGAGTAGGAAACTCACACCCAAAATCTCGTAGGGTACAAGGTTTATCACCACAGAAGCATGTCTATACAAAAACTAGATTAGGAACAATGAACAAAATGCTTGTTTACAAAGTATATAGCAAAGATTTAAGGGAGAACATGAAGAAGAAAAAAAAATTTAGTAACACCCTGGTCTAGCCCTTCAACTCTCGTACAAAATAAAAGCTTTAATTATCTGAACCATGCTGAACTTTGCAACATAGAATCATAAAACGGGATTCATGGGTACAATTGGAAAATCTACATTATGATTCACATTCGCGGTAAATTTATAGGAGTTGAGCACTCACATGATGGAATCACAATCCGCCACTTGACATCTTATACACTAACAGCAGCAATGAAGTGCAAACAAAAAGTTTGCGGCTAATATCATTATGCAATCATGTCAAATATTCAATAAACAAACTTCCTGCAGAAAATATCATCATTATATACTCTGCATTCACCTTTACTCCTCCTGGAGTGTTTCCAGGCTTAGTTGTAGTGGTGCTCCCAAAAGCACCAACTCCTGTTGATGAATTTGCAGACTTTAGCTTTGATTTCTTATCGGCAGGTTTTAATATTTGAAAAGAACACATCAGTGTCTCATCCACACTCATCATGGCACCAGCATTATCAAACTCTCCGCAATAATTAGGTGCAGAAAATATTGTTACAAGTTGTCGATTGGCAAAGAATTCATATCCATCCTCCACAACCTGCAATTACATAGTAAGAAAGTTGTTATTGAAAAGATACCATCAATCATGAGAAACTTTTCCCATTGAATAACTGAAAGAGTTGCCTAGATTGCAATCAGAAATAAAAACATTATGGATGAACTGAGACCGAAAGGGGAGTGGGTGGATGGACATTTTGTCCCACAAATATGTAAAGTAAAAAAAATGGCCACTGGCTTCAAAGCACTTCCATTTGAGAGCTTTCGGTAAGACACTTGAACTGCTCATAGAAGCATGTGTGTGGGACTCCAGATAGTTCAGTGCTCACAACTGTACTAGTACATAATGCGAATACAAATTCAATTATAACAGAGACTTAAAACAAACAGATTTACTACAGAATGTACAACCTGGTGAGCACGACAAACAAGATCCAAATCTTGCTTTTCAAGAAACTCCGAGACCTTGTCAGGACCAAATGTATATGATACTCCTCGATCATTCATCCCCCAACCTTGAATTTCCTTGCTGGGATCTGACCAGAGAAGATCGCATAGCAATCCTGTGTCAGGTACATCAGTTGGACGCTGTAGGCTCCTAATCTGGTCCAAATTATTCAGTTCAGGAGAAAGGCCCCCATGCATGCAGAGAATTTTCTCATCTATTATAGCAGCAACAGGTAGGCAATTAAAGCACTCTGTGAACATTTTCCAGAGTTTGACATTAAATCTTCTCTTACACTCATCATAGAAACCATATATGCGGTTTATTGAAGCACATTCATGATTTCCTCTCAGCAGGAAAAAGTTTTCAGGATATTTTATTTTATATGCAAGGAGAAGGCATATAGTTTCCAGGCTTTGCTTTCCTCGGTCCACGTAATCTCCCAGAAATAAATAGTTTGCTTGTGGGGGTAATCCACCATATTCAAACAGCCTTAGAAGATCGGAATATTGACCATGGATATCACCTGTATGACAAGTACAGATTTCATCAACCTACACAAGCACAACCACAATTCATCCACAGAAAAGTGATAGAGATATTACCAGCTAATACATCCAAAGTTACAAAGAAAGAACAAGCAAGCATAAAGATTCTGATCAAGCCTGTGCATAAAACGCTAATAAAAGGCAACACAAAAATGTAATCAAGTTTCTAGACAAAGGAAATGACTTTATTCTATCTATATAAAGGGCATGCCGAACCTCGTTCACATAGAACATATATAGCACTGCAAACACCAATGTTGGTTCAATTGTTGCCATCATTTAAGGATGACAAACTAGCAGTGGAAAGAAAAGCAGTCTCCACATGGCTGGTAGAGCAATTAGTGTAGGCAAGTTACAAGAAAATACACAATTACCCTATTGAGGAATTTGATAAATTCAAGTAGGATTTATATGCATAAATCAGTAAAAGGTCTCTCAGGCTCTAGAATCTTATGCAAGTGTAGTATTCAAGAATGGGTATATGACATAACTTGTTACTATAAAACCTGTCATCTCTTGCTCAAGAAGATAATTTCCGCCAACCTGATTCGTCATGTTATATCATAAACTTCTAAGCCAATTGACCAGATCACTGAAGTAAGCAAGAGGAAAATCTTGAAATGCTAGTCATACTTAACATTTATGAAATATAATTTACAAATCCAATAAAACATGCACCACAGAAATTTCAAACATAATGACACGCCAATATTGCAAAACCAGCAAACACTATCCAAATGTTTACAGGTAATTTGCAGATTGGGCAAACTTTATTCAATAGATAATTATGTAAAGATTAATATGTCGAACAAATTTTACTGTATAGCCAGAGAGTTAGGAAACTAAGATATCCAGAGAAAGGAGATTACGGACAACAAGCATTTCAGAGTCCTTGACCCTTCAAAAATTATTTCATTTGAACTAAAATGCAACAGCATACATTTTCCTTAGATCAAAGATAAAGCAATATGAAGAAAAGAGATTATACCAAAACCACAATCCAAACAATAGAAAATATCTAGGAATACACAAGTAGTGAGCACGTAACGGCATGAAACCCGATTGGCTTGTGGAATAACAGAGGCAGATCATCCCCAAAAAGAACTCAATTCTAAACACAAAAAACACACTAGTGAATAACACAACCACCCAGAAAAGCTTAATGATATCAACGAACATATAGATTCTTTAAAGTACTAATGCAGCCGCCAGTTTTTGAAGTATAATACCCAAAACAAAAATTAACAAAAATTATAAGAAAGAAGAATATAAAGTGAGAGCTGAAATATGTTCATTAAAGAAAAAACATGTATTTACCGAAGCCTAGCCATAGAACTAATTCAACCACCAGGAAACCAATGATTAGCTAAAATGTGCAGATTCCTTGAGCATAAAAATCAAACCAAATTTACACGTTAAACAACACTGAGATCCTGATAACAATACAATAATTACTCTCCACAACCAAACCAATATTCAAACCAACCTGTATGCCAAAATGAGGTCAGCGCTAAAACTGTAACCTGAACGAAAACAAAGGATCGCCAAGAGACCTCCAAACTAAGTTTGGAAACCACATCCAGAACAGAAAGAATCTTCTACGGTTTAGCTAAAATACTAACATTTCCCATAAATTCGTCACTATAATTTTTTTTTAAAAAAAACAGCTTAGGTTCACAGAATTAACACGAATCCAAGAAGAACAAGCCAAACCGGAGAGTATTCTTTTCATAGAGGAGAAACCCAAAGAAAAGACTTAAAAAAGAGGAGCTTTGAACAAGTAAGAAACATAGTAAATCTTATGAGTTGCTCTCACAATAAAGCAGAAAAAAAGAGTACCGCAAATCTTGATTGGCGCTTCAAGCTCTAACAGATTAGGCTGTTTCAAGAAAATTTCTTTAGACACCACGCATAGTTGCCGGATCTCGTTTTCAGATAGCTGGACCTGCTTCCCGGGTCTGGCACGAACCTCCAGAAGCCGCTTGATAATATCATCGAGCACCACTTGGTCCATTACTTTGCCCTCTCTCTCCCTCTCCCTTTGGTTTAAAAGGATCCAACTCTAGTCTTCACAAAGATCAAAACTTTTGCAACCAAAAGTCAACGGTTAACTACGTTTTAAACGGAGAGGGAGTAGTCGAAGAAGTTTGGGGAGGAATATCATGCCTCTTTCGAAGAAGGTGAAGAAAAGTTGGGTAAAGGTGTCGTTTTGTTAAAGCAGAAGCATCGTTTTGCAGGGCGTCGTTGGAGACAACATTCTTTTTCGAGATGGGGTTCTGGATTTGAGTGGAAAAAGTGGCCAATAAAAAAAAATTCTTTTGCTTGGGCCAAAGGAGATGAAGAGTGAGAGGGATTGGGAAATGGTAGCAAAAGGCTGACTTCTAGTTCCAAAGATGATGAGAGAGATGTAAGGATAAAGACAGTTGACAAAGAGTGTGTGTCATGTCTTGTCTGGTTCTGCTAAATTTCCAATCCAGGTAAGGGGGAAGAGTGCTATGAATCTGTGGTTTTTTAATTAAAATTTTCGCTAGTAAATAAAAATGATTGGGGATAAGTTTGGATACTGGGAATTAAATTCAAAAAAGAAAACTGATGTTGATGGTATAATATGCCACTTTAATAGAAATAAAATATATAATAAAATCATCAGTTTCATAATAAAAATTATTGTATATCCACAATTTCCATCGATAACAAAAATTCAGATTAATCTATTCAATTAAATTTTCATATATTTTTATAATAAAAAAATCATTCATATTCACAAAATTTAAATTTTAGTTAAATATATAAATAACCCACAATTTTTGTGCTAATTAATTTTGAAATATTTTGATGAATGTGAATAATGATTCTATAATTATATAAAATTTAATTTATAAAATTATCATATTCCGATTTAATAAGATCGATCGTAAATGTGTTTGTAATAATTTAATAAATGGTATTGTGGGCCAAACAAAGATCCATTGGATTATGCATGGGCCCACAACACATAGCACGATACATGCCAGTTTACCCTATTAAGAAATGTCCAAAAACAAAACAGTTGGCTTTATTAGGTATTTGGGTCCATAGATTATTGAAAATGGGCCACAGGCAATTTGTTCCCATGGATGCCTTCACGTGGACAGCATTAAACTTTCCACCATTTTTTAATGTAGTTTCTTTCTAAGTGACAGTCGATGGACCATCCGATTTTGAGTTAGGCGAATAAATCTCAACCATTGAATTTTCATCATGAATCATGGACCGAAGTCACAAATCCATATCAAGATTCTGTCAGAGGTTACCCGGCCCAAAATAGAACCGACCAATGTGGTCCATACACGAACTTAAAGCCCATTAATTAATATCTAAATTTATTAATAACCCGATTTGTTCGGAATTGAAATCAAAATCGAAATAAAATATCACTATATTAAATTATAATTATAAATTTTATTTTATTTTATTTTATTTTATTGATATATCTTAAAAATATTTTTATTTTATTGATATATCTTAAAAATATTTTTATTTTTATGTAAATTTAACACGGGCCTAGTTATCAATAATTTTAATATATCTATAATTAAACTTTTAATCGATTGAAATTAAATAATTTTATTCTATTTAACCATTCAATCATTCATGCATATTTGTTTAAAAATTCATTATTACCATTATGATACTTTTTATTATTAAAAAATTATTTTTTTCAACGTTAAATTTATAAACCTTTGATAAATATTACATTTTTTATATGCACGTGACTGTCAGATGACCCGAATCATATTTATTTGCCTCCGCCCTCGGTCGCCGACATGATAAAGAACACCGCACTAGGAAACCTCGAAATTTTCGAACACAAAAAGTCAGTCAGGTTCCAAAAGGAGAGGCATAAGTAGAAACCGGATAGTATCTAGTTGGTGAGCAAAACTTGAGATGAGAAGAGTTGGAGGCGGTGGGGGCGGAAGGAGCCATGGGAACTACACGAACCCTTGCTTGACGATGCACCAGCCTTGGGCTTCCCTGCTTGTTTATGGGATCAAGCGCATTGAAGGGAGGTCTTGGCCTGCTCCCATCCGAGGTAAGTTGTAAATTTTGTAGCTTTTTTTTTAATACATAATTAAATACCCTACTCGAGGTTTTTTTTTTCTTCTGTTATTTCCGAATCTTTTCATAAATTTAGAAACTTTATTATCTCGGGTCAGTACCCAGATGAAATTTTGTGTATATTCTTGTTTGTTCTGGTGGAGGGTTGCTTTGAAAATCTGGTTTTGCTCCTATATAGGAAGACTAGAATGAGAGGATGGGATTTTTGGAGGTTTCGAGCTTCAGGAGTTTGTTGGTGCTTTGCCATTTCTTATGTTTCTTGCTTTATTGAGTCGTTTGGACTGTTGAACAATTAAGTGTATCTTTCTATTAATATCGTGAAGTCTATATGAGTTTTTGATTTGACAAACTGCCTCTTAATGGAATGTGGGGATGGGTGATTATACTTGTTGAAGGAGTATTTCCACTCTGGATCATTATTGCAGGTGGACGAGCAGTGAAATTAACGCTAATAGGAAAAAAGAAGCAACAGATATGTAATGGATTGGTCATAAATAGCATATAAGCTACGCCTTTTTGACTTTTATCATGGTTAGGATGCATGTTTTTTCTTCCTTACCTGAACTGTTTGCTTCAAACACGTGCACAGCTAATACATTAATTTGCTGAGGGGTTCTTATTTCAAATATGGTACTGAAATCCCATTACTTGCTTTAATATGACAGAATAGGTGGCCTATTCAAATTCCATGCATTATTCTATAGCTGTTGTTTTTTTGACCTCATGACCAATGTTACCGTGGGAAATCTATAAAATACTGTTGTAGGGGAATTCTGGTATATTCACTTAATTTCTGCGTTATCCTTCGCATATTTTCTGATACTTGGTTTTGTAGTTAGTGAACAGTGACTTTAGTTATTCATCCTTGAATGTTCATATTTGACTTTTTGATGGTACAAGGAGCTTATCAATTCTTTTACACAATAATATTATTCATGGAGATGCTCCTGTAATATGGATGTCGTTGTTTTAGATGAGCACAACAACTTTTGAACTTTAAGTTCAGAATGGACAATAGTCTAAGGGGCTAATTATTCAACTCATTGAACATTTGTATGATGCTTGCTTAAGCTCTAGATGATTTTTTTCTTCTATGGGCGAGCCTTGAAAATGCAAAGCCTCTTATGAATAGTTTTTGTTCTGTCTTATTACTAAATATGTTTTGCCATGCCAAATCTTATCTTTTGGAGGCCGCCTTTGGATTCATGCTGCGGGCAAAGTTCCAGAGGAGTCTACAATCAAAGCAATGGAAGACTTCTACAGGGAAATTTATGCTATGGATGGAATTACAGATATAAAATTTCCTGAACATTATCCGGTCTCCAGACTTTTAGGTATTGGATCTATAGTGCTTTTACTGTCACATGACCCTTATTTTTCTTATTACTGAATTATGTCACTTTGATTACTATTCTTCAGGAACATTTGGTTCTTGTGGCATTTGCTTATTCTATTGACTATTTTTATTGCAGTAGTCAGTTTTGTGTTCTGTTTATACCTTATTAATTGTAATTTTGTGAAGTTTCCACACTTAATGCATAAATCAAATCAAATTTGCAAGGCCTTTTTGTTTTTGACGAGTTATTTTGTTAAGAAAAAACAAGTTCGAATTTACTTAATTGCAGTTGAAGTCAAGCATGAGCCCATGAACACAAAACGGATACAAAATGTAGTATGGTACAAGCATTAAATATGAACCAGAGATTTGACATCAGATATTATGTGTGTCAGAAAGCTTTACGCGCAGAAATGCTCTTGTTTGAAGTTCTAATAGCTTTATCATCTTTTGATGCAATATTATGTATTGAGGGGTTGAAACTGTGATAAGTGCATTTCTTAATCATGTCTTTTAAGGTCAAAAGTTTTGCTAATGATAATGGCTTTGTATATTTTGCAGGGTGTGTCGAAGTGGTTGGTTGTGTTAGAGGTGAAGAACTAGCAAACTGGGAGGCACTACCTATAGGGGTGGGTTATATACATACTTTTTGATATTTGTCTTTCATCCTTGTATATAGTCAGATCTCTTAGACTCTGCTGCATTGTTTTCTATGGCAGGTGAGGTTGGAAGGACAAACTGATTTTTGCTGGCTCTGTGAAAAGACGCAGGTGTGTATTTAATGTTTGTTTTTGCATTTGACAACACTCTTGACCCTGATAAAATTTGTGATTTGAATACCATTGGAATTGCTGGTTTCTGATAGTGTTCCTTGCTTAAATAATGTAGAAACTACTAATTCCATTCGAGATGCGGGGTAATCAAGGTGTTTATAACCTGGAGAAGAAGGTATATATAATATTTAATGATGTTAGTGGATCCATGGGTTTATGTAGAAATAACAAATGTCGTATTGCCAGATATTTGAGGCTGCAGTTAGAGGCCGTGTTGATGTTGAAGGTCCAATGCCAGTGAAATTCCCCCTTCCAGATTCTAGCGATCCTTTTTCATTAAAACCAGGGGTTGTTACCACTCTATTCCCAAAGAAGAAGTCATCCGAGGAAGAAAATTCATCAACTCTTGCAGCAGCCATAGCTGGTGCACGAGCTGCTGCTACACAGTTTAACAAGAAAGATCAAAATCTTTCAAAGAACGAAATTCAAAGTGCCTATCCATATTCAACAAGAAGCAGTAAATTGAGAGGAAACCCTATGGAAGAAAAACTTGAAAAGGATGGCTTACATGAAGTCTCTAATGGTAACTCTTCTATGCCAAATGAGTTGGAGCGAAAGAGGTCCAATAATTATGCAGAAAGAAGTAGCACGAGGCCTGTAGCTTCTGCAAAGGTATGGAGTTAATTTTCCTCTTGACTTCTTTGTAGCCATGATATTTTCTCTTTGTTTGATTCCCTCTTGTGCTTGTCCTTGACATGATCTTTGTATTTGACGCTATTGTGTCTTTGTTAGGATTTGGGCTGTGCATTTATCAAGTTCATTCTTGGGATAGGTAGCAAACAGTTCCACTTTTGATTTCACATGCAGTGTCTAATGAGTTGTGGTCTAGAAGTCATTTAGATCCTATGCTAGGTCATAGATTGACAGCACGGTGCCAATAGCTCTTAATTCAAGATCTTCTCACCAATTAAGACTAATGTTTGAGGTCCGCATCGATTCCTGCCTTCTATAGGCATATGAAAGCTCTGGTCTTGAACACAAACTGATCCTATAGATCACTGCATGCATGTAATATTCTATAAGTGTTCTCAAGCCATTCTTGAATTCAGACGTATCATGAAAAAAGGAAATTGGGATCACAATTTCTTCTGTCTTTAATGTTTTTCTTAGCAAAAGCACCATCCAACTGATATATTGCGATTGCTTCTTGCAGTAACTCACTTTTTTTTTCAGATCTTTGCTGCTGCAGTAAAAGGGCTGAAGCCATCTTGAGACCGCGTTGCTTCATACTTGGAAACATGTTGTACATTATTTACTATATTGCACTGAAAGTTAGGTCTGGTGCTCGTAAAACCGATCGAAGGCTCCGCATTCGCAGGTGTTGGCACCCTCTTCTTTTTCTTGGGTCTCAGCTGTACACTAAATTAGTTGTTCTCATGGGTGTCTTGTTAGGGAGGTTCCCACCAGTATTTTCTTGTAACAATGGTGCATAATAGAAGCTTGTAGTAAAGGGAACTCTCATACTACGATGAAGCTTTGTACTCGTCTCCCTGTATCATTCTTTAATGTGCACATATGTTTTCATCAAATACTGCAGACTGTTCTTTATTAGTGAATTCCCACGAATGATCTTTGCTATCTGCTTCAGTTGTCCACCTCCAAGAAGTTGATCTTCCATTGATCTCCTTCTTCCAAGGATTTCCGGCAACCATCCTCCTTCCATGGTCTTAATTAGGATGTTATCATTAACCCAAGTGCGTTAATGATTCGATCTTTGGTCAGCCGGATCTATGCCGATAAATATTTTTTACTTTCAAATTTGAAAAATTGAAGTTTCTTTGTGTGTTCCTGATGGACCTGAGGAAATGGAAAGGATTTTTCACCCTCGTGCTTGACAAGTCTTGTAGACTTGTTCAACGCATCCATACCCTATAAAAAACGGTATCTAATTTTGAGCCTCAGGGGCAAAAGAACTTGGCAATGGAAATCAAGTTTTATCTGTTAACATGCGTCTTCCTCCATGGGATATTGCTTTCCGATCCAATCACTTGCATGGCAAAAGGAGCTCGAGTTGTTCCTGACTCTAGCTTGTATAAAATTCCTTCCCTTCATGCTATTTCTCGAAAGTCTATCGCGGTGCATGTGGTTCATGCTATACTGCCATCACCACCGCCACCGCCGACAGAGAATAGACGAATTACCCCTCGAAATCCTCCTCCTGAACCACCACCGCCTCCTCCACCGCCTTCACCACCATCATCAGAAGAAACTCCACCAGCAGAAAGGCCACCGTCGCCTGAAGAGGGATCAACGTCACCACCACCACCACCATCAAATTAGCAGTTTACTTGTTCTCTACCTACATCATTCCAGGGCTGTGTTGTAATTATCTTCTTCATTTTTTTTATTTTCATCCTTGTTTAGTATTGGATTCTGTGTTTCGTATACAATAAAGTGCTATTAAATGGTTGGCTTTCTTTTCAATACCAAATCATGAAACCCAAGTTCATCCCTCCAACAAAAGGCAGGGAGATAGCATGGGAAGCAAGAACATAAAAGATGTCAAACATGGCCTTGAACACCATTCCTCTATTATTGTTTTGGAGATCATAGACAACAAAGAAAGGTTTATATATGAATGGCAACTGAAGGTCATGTCTTAAACAGGCAGCCTTTACCTGACTGCTCCCTAGCAGGGTTTCTCCATAGTTGGTCCGGCAGCTGCTTGGCAATGGAAACTCCTCCACCTCCGTCTTGATCTAGTGGATCATTGCGCGATGAACTTGATTACTAGGAGCATTGACGTCTGTTTCTTTCCCTTCTTCCTCTTTAGACCATATATTAGTGGCGGTACAAGCAACACGATATCAAGGCTAAAGCTAAGACCCATCAAATTTTCTTCCTGAAACTGAGTGTTGACCGGCTCTCTGGGGCTAAATTTCAAATTTACAGACATAAAGGGATTTCATTTGATAATTATATTCCTTGCTACTTCCGATTTAAGAAACGGCTCTAGTTTGTTAGGGCATGGAAGGAAACTGATTTGAACAATTAGATACATCGATTTCAGTCATTTTTTTTATAGGATCGAGAGCAACAGTCAATTATTATCATATATATGTAGCTTCATTGGTTTAATCCACTTCCTTTTCTAAACCTTTCTAGCTTTATACGAAAGCATTTCAAGTATAGAAGACAATGCATAATCAAATCAAGCAAGGGACTGACACCCACACGATAATACGACAGTGAGGCTCTAAGGCGGCAGCCTGTCTCACGATGATATGATGTCGTTTATCAGTAAACGACTTAGGTTCGGGTGCATTAACCAAAATGAAAGGGTGTGTTGTCGTTTTGACCATTTTAATCACATATATCTTTTGACATTTTGAATTTAATTAATATAATATTATAATAAATAAATATTAATAAAATAATAATAAATATTACTTATAAAATTATAATAAAACTTTAAAAATTTATAATAAATCTCATATTACTCAGAAAAATACTAAAACGTTTATAAATAATTAGTACCATCATATTTTTTTTCTCATATTCTTAAAATTTTTTTAAAATTTGAATATTTTTTCATATGATAGAAAAATCATAATAAATCAAATTATGATTCTGAACATTTTTAGAAAATTTACTAACTAATTTAAGCCATCAATGGACCTATCTATGGTCTAAAATTCCAAAATTCCAAAATTCCAAAATTCCAAAAATCCTCAATAGACTAATCATTTTATATTTCGATTGTCAATTATATAAATAACTAAAATTCTCATTAATAATAAAAACAAAATTCTCATAAAAAAAATTATCTTCTAAATCATCAAAACAAAATTATGAATCCAGGTAAGACTCACTAATTTTATAAATTCTTAATTGGACTTTTAGGTAAAATTTGATCATTATGAGTAAATCCAAAATCTTTCCAGACAGAGCCAATCCAACTAGGATAGAATTTTTTGTCACCGGAAAAGGTTAATACTTTTACAATAAAATTTGAGTTGAGTTTATTTAGCATTGTGAAACTACCATAAAAGAATTATGGTTAGAGTATTGAGGATATATTCAGTGTTGGCCGGATCTCTTTGGCTGAAGTACAAATCTACCGACATAACGAATTCTTTTTATATTCTCTAGTAATAATCTATAGAATGTTAAAAGGAATTTTGTTGATCTTTTCAGAAAGAAAAATACCGTAAAACCAAAAACTGGAACTGCTTCTTGATATTTCTTCTTTCACTCTAAGTTCAGAAAAGCTTGCTTATCTATTTATATAAAACAAAAGCTAGGTTGATCTTAATCCACTCTTGTACCTAACGTTTCAACCACTGAATAACTAGGTAAACTACTATGGATTACAATATCAACCTATAAGCTAAGTAATGATGCAATCATGTAGCACCATGCAGCTTTGTCTGCTTTTCTTCAAAGTCAACATTTGCAGTTCCTTTAACAAAATATAAAAGAAACGTGAGAATCACTTATCCAACAATCCCCCTTGATCCGGAAAGTTCTTTGACTCCTAGCAATTTCTTCAACATGTCAAGCCTTCCCCTTTGGAGCCCTTTTGTAAAGATGTCAGCCAATTGTTCTTCTCCTCTGCAGTACTCTAGTATCACCTGTCTGGATTTTTCTGCCTCTCTTATAGAGTGGTATTTGACATTGATGTGTTTGGTCCTCCCATGGAACACATGATTTTTGGCAATGGAAATTGCTGATTTATTATCCACAAGTATTGGAGTGGGTTTTGTTTGCTCCTCTCCCAACTCTTCCAGAATTCTTCGGATCCATATTGAATGATTTACAGCAAGAGAAGCTGCTACATACTCTACTTCAGCAATTGACTGTGCCACCGTTGCTTGTTTTTTTGAATTCCAGGAAAATAACGATTTTCCAAGAAAACAAGCATATCCAGATGTGCTTCTCATGTCTTCATCTCCTGCCCAATCACTATCTGAATAAAGCTTCAAAGAACAATTGTTTTCAGCAACAAACCAAATACCAGTGTTCACAGTTCCTTTCACATATCTTAGAACTCGTTTAGCTGCTACAAGATGAGCTTCACTTGGATTATTCATAAACCATGACAGATAACTAGCAGCAAACATCACATCTGGTCTTGTTGTAGTTAAATACAACAGGCTTCCAATGATAGATCTGTAAAGTCCAGGATCAACCTTTTCCAATCCATCATCCTTGGACAATTTCTCATTTGGAACTAAAGAAGTTCCAACAGAATTACATTGATCCATATTGAACTTCTGCAGCAGACTCTTAGCATAGCCTTTTTGATTGAGAAAAAACCCAACAACACCTTGTTCAACTTGCACTCCCAAGAAATAGCTCATTAGACCAAGATCAGTCATTTCAAACTGCTCTTTCATGCTCTCTTTGAATCTAAAAATTTCTGCTTCATCTCCACCAGTGACGAGTATATCATCGACATAAATAGATACAATTAATTTTGACTTACCACAATCTTTAATAAACAAGGTGGCTTCATTCATGCTTCGTGAGAATCCTTCCTCCAGTAAATAAGAATCAATTCTGCTATACCAAGCTCTGGGAGCTTGCTTCAATCCATAGAGTGCTTTGATCAACCGATATACATATTCCTTCTTATCTTTGATCTCAAATCCAGCTGGCTGTTCAACATAAATTTCTTCTATTAAGCCATTTAGAAAAGCTGACTTAATATCTAACTGATGCACTCTCCATTGGTTTTGTGCAGCAACAGTAAGTATACAATGAACAGTATCAAGTCTGGCAACCGGAGCAAAGGATTCTCCATAGTCAATCCCTGCTTCTTGTGAATATCCTTTGGCCACCAACCTCGCTTTTAATTTTTTTACAATACCATCAGCACCTATCTTTTTCATGTAAATCAACTTAATTCCAATCACGTTTTTATTTGCTGGCCTTTCTGTTAAAAGCCATATATTGTTTTTCTCAATCATCAAGATTTCTTCTTTCATTGCACTCATCCATGCTTCCTGTTTAGCTGCTTCTTCAAAGCATGAGGGCTCGATAAATACTTCATTACAGCTTTCATACACATCAGCTATGGATCTGAATCTTGTTGGTGGAGTGTCAGAGTCATAATCTTCTTGTTCAATCCTCACTTCATCATTTTCAGATTCTCTATTTTCAACTCTTACAGAGACAAGTTGTCCTGTTCCCTTCAATTCTTTACTGAAATTCCAGGTGGCATTTTCATCAACTTTAACATCACGTGTAGTCACCACCTTGGAAGTCTTCAATAGATAGACACGATAGCCTTTTGACTGGCTACTATAACCAAGGAAAATTCCTTTCTTGGCTTTTGGATCCAACTTAGTTCTTTGTTGCTGTGGAACATGAACATAACATAAAGCTCCAAAAACTCTCAGATGCTTCATCGATGGTTTTTTACCACTCCAAGCTTCAATTGGTGTCTTGTTTTTCAAGACTTTAGATGGCAGCCTGTTCAACAGATACACAGCAGTATAAGCAGCTTCAGCCCAAAATTCTTCTGGTAGACATTTTTCTGCAAGCAAACACCTCACCATTTCCATCACTGTCCTGTTCTTTCTTTCACTAACACCGTTCTGCTGAGGTGAATATGGAACAGTTAGTTGCCTATTAATGCCCTTTTCATTGCAATAATTTTTAAATTCAGATGAGGTGTATTCTCCACCTCTATCTGATCTCAAAGCCTTCACCTTCATACCACTTTGATTTTCAGCCATGGCCAAAAACTTCTTGAACAGCTTAAATACCTCTGTTTTGTATCTCATGAAATATATCCAAGTCATCCGAGTGCAGTCATCAATGAACAACAAAAAGTATATATTATTGCTCAAGGAAGCCTTCTTCATGGGACCACACACATCTGAATGAACTAATTCCAACTTCTTATGGGCTTTTTGACCTGACGTGGGAAAGGGCAATCTATGTTGCTTCCCCAATTGGCAAGCTTCACACACATCTTTAACTTCTTGTATCGCAGGAAGATCCTTCACCATTTCATTCTGACTTGCTAATTTAAAAGAAGACAGACTCACATGCCCACACCTCTTGTGCCACAACTTGGAATGTTCTTGTTGAGAAATCAAAGAGAGTTCTTCAACTTCAGCCACCATCATCTTGACTGGGAAACTATTATTTTCCATTTGCACTTTCAAGACATGATTTCCAGAAGCATCATTTACAAAGCAAGAGTCATTTTCAAATATTACAGAATAGTCATGCCTCATCATTTGAGGGACACTCAACAAATTGTGACTTAATTTAGGTACGTATAACACATCTCGAACATACCTGGTTCTTTGATAAGTGTTTATTCTTACAGTTCCCTTGCCTGCTGATTTGACTATTTCTCCATTAGCCACTCGAATAGACAATTCTACAGTCTTGTCTAAGTCACGAAACATGGAGATATTAGATGTCATATGACTGGTACATCCACTATCTACATACCAGATGGTTTCATTTGAAGATGCTGGAATATCTCCAGCCATAAAGAGAAATTCTCCGGCTTCTTCACTTTCTACAAGCTTCACTTGTTGGTTTGGTGGGCATTGACGGGAACTTTGAACAACATTTGAAGATTGAGCTTCATATATGGCCTGTTGAGGATTTTGGTGTGGCTCATTGTCAAACAAAGTTTGCTTGAGCTTGCAAAATCTTTGTATATGACCCACCTTCTTGCATAACTTGCACTTTTTAGTTTTCCAACACCTCTGTTCCGAATGATTGGTCTTGTGACAGTGTTTGCAATGAGGAAATTTTCCAAAGACATCTCGTCTTTTGCCATCTTCATTATACTCTAAAAAATTTTCAGGAATAAATCTGGTATCAAATATCTCCTTTTTTCTTCCATGTGTCTGCTTGACTAGCATTGCAGACTCTTCAGATTCTTCAGTTTTTATCTTTAATCGTTGCTCATGAGCTTGTAATGAACCCACCAGTTCAGTCATAGTGAGCTTATCAATATCTTTTGATTCCTCTATTGCAGCCACTTTAGCATCAAACTTTTCTGTTACAGTGATGAGGATCTTCTCTACCACCCTTGCTTCTTGGAGTTTATCTCCATACAATTTCATCTGGTTGACAATTTCTTGAACTCTGGCTGCATAATCTTTAATAGCTTCACTCTCCTTCATCTTCAAAGTCTCGATCTCTCTTCTCAATGTCTGCAGGCGAATGACTCTTGTTTTCTCTGAGCCTTGAATCTCTTGCTGTAGTGTTTCCCATGCCTCCTTTGCAGTTATGCAACTCACTATCATGGGAATAATTGATGGTGCCACCAATGAATGAAGGTAAGACATTGCCATATTATGTTTCTGCACATTATCTTTGTAAGCCTTGAGTTGTTGCATGGTAAACGACCCAATGTCTTCTGTTAATTGAATCCATCAGTCACCATTTCCCAAAGACCATTGGCTATGAAAAACACCTTCATTCTCACTGCCCAGTAATCATAGTTCTCTTCTTAAAATTGAGGAGGCGTGGGCAATGAGGATGAGGAAGTTGAACCAGATGGGTTTACCATAGTTTCTCATACGTTCTGCTAGAACGATTTGCAAAGCTCCTCTACCACTGTTGATCTTTTCAGAAAGAAGAATACCATAAAACCAAAAACTGGAACTGCTTCTTGATATTTCTTCTTTCACTCTAAGCTCAGAAAAGCTTGCTTATCTATTTATACAAAACAAAAGCTAGGTTGATCTTAATCCACTCTTGTACCTAACATTTCAATCACTGAGTAATTAGGTAAACTAATATGGATTACAATATCAACCTATAAGCTAAGTAATGATGCAGTCATGTAGCACCATGCAACTTTGTCTGCTTTTCTTCAAAGTCAACATTTGCAGCTCCTTTAACAAAATATAAAAGAAACGTGAGGATCACTTATCCAACAAATTTCAGTCATTTTTAATTTAGATCAGTCGTAGTTGATAATATGTTCCTTGTTACTTCCGATTTAAGAAAGGGCTCCAATTTGTTAGGGCATGGAAGGAAAATGATTTAAACAATTAAATACATCGATTTCAGTAATTTCTTTTATAAGATCGAGAGCAACAGTCAATTATTATCATATATATGTAGCTTCATTGGTCTAATCCACTTCCTTTACTTAACCTAGCTAGCTTTATACGAAAGCATTTCAAGTATAGAAGACAATACATAATCAAATCAAGCAAGCGACTGTCGCCCTCACAAGCTGCTCATAAATTATTTGATTTCTAACTAAGCAAATTCGTGGAACTCCTCAAGAAAAATTCAAACTACTTCGCAACATCTGGGTACAGTTTTATTACATCATGGCACCGGAGAACAACTGGTTTTGAACGAGGAGTTCTTATTTGATAATACTATAAAAGCTAGTGGACGGTAGAGGAAAGTGTGAGTGTTTTACTGATATAAATTTGTGATGAGTTTGCGTGGTTTCCAACATGTATCAAGGTCACAGATCAATGAAGCCAATCTCGTTTCTCTCCACCCTCTTCTTGATCGTATGGATGTTTTCACCATCCCATTTCAGTGACGAAGGCAAGGTCTTTGCACGAGAGACTGCTCCTTCCTTTCCTTGGGATGCAGCTTTCTCTTATTTTTCTAATCACCATCTTAGAGCGGTATCCAGAAGGATGGAAGGTAAAGCACCTCCAAGTCCGCAATTCAGTCGGTCTCGGAGTCAGTCTTTCCATGTCCTATCACCAAAGTCGTTTGAAGGTTTCGCATCTTCTATTTCACTCCCACCAAGTTGATGTTATAGGTAGACTTGATGATCATGCATGGTGAAGAAGCTAACCAGTGTTCCTGCCTAACATATATGTATATTACCAGATGAAGAACCTGCTTCTCCATCTTTCCTAGTATTTGTCTCTTACTTTTGGATGAAAAGTTGGCTAGACTCTATACAAAAGGATTATGGTTTCTTAAATATTTAATCAGTCTATAAAATATTATTCAAAATCCAAAAAAAAGGTTAACTTTATTGTTAAAAATTACAATCTTCTATTCTAAAAAATAAAAACTTTGTTGAAGGAGGTATATTGCAAAGATTTGTGATGGACTTTTTAACGTAATATTAGATGATTGTATCAATACAAAAGTCGTACATCAAAACCAGCACAAAAAAATTTAATAATATTATATATTTCACATAAATGGCAAAGAACCTGTTATGATAAAGATATGAAATATCCAAGATACTTAAACACGGAAAAAAGATATTTTAAATTATATTCTATTTAATAATATTAAGATACTTAGAAGTCCTTAAATTTTTAACCAAAAGTCAAAAATTTGATCATTGATTTAAGGTATGAAATATTTTAAACATTTCCAGTTAATTAGATTTATGATACAATGGAATAGTTAAATTATTTTTTTTTTCCAAAAATTAAAAAGATTTTAGTAACTAATCTTCTCCATTGTATTATAAGAAGAGACTAGTTATTATTACCGAATGTATAAGTCAATGACATTTAACTTTGACATCTAACTTGAGGGTTAGGAGAATTTGTTTAATGATAAAGATTAAGGCAGGATAAAATCAATATTAAAAAAAAAGTTAACCAAGAAAGACTTACCCTCATAAACTGTCACGTCCCATACTCCATGGTGACATTACGTCTCTCTCAAGCCGTATAGCATTCGTACTTGCCATTAATGCCACCTTAATAATAAATATAAATACTATACAAGGCTATATGTTAGTATTCTATTTCTCATCGTGCAATTATCAAATGCGATAAAAACAATTACGTACATAAAATTTTGCATAACGATATAGAGTGTATGCATTAAAATCATAAGCGGAGATAGTACGAAATTGTATGTTATGAAAACACACCAGTTTTTATTTATTTTACAACTCATGATCTCATAAGCCCCAAAATCTTTGGTTTATAACAACACATACACAATATGCACATGAGGCAAGCCACCTATACAAGGTAAGATTTCTCAATTATTTATATACCTAGAGTAATAGGATACTCGTAGTTCTGCTCGTAATGTCTCTACTGTCTAGCCTCCACCTCAGATATCTTGAGTAAACCTGGCATGACAAACCAGATGAATGGACCCTTAATTTATTTCTTAAAAATTTAAGGTAAGTGAGACTACTATAATTGTATTTAACTCTTTAGAGTTTTCTCATAGATAAATCAGACATTACATAATAAACATTATAAAAGAACATGAAATATCATAGTACACACCTACAGAATCCCATTTTCTCAATCAATAGCAGCAAACCTTCAAGATATACCACACATTGCACATATTAGTTGTTTTCATGCTTAATGGGATTCAAATAGCATGTTAGTGGTGAATTGTGTTGTTGGCAAGGGAATTTGCTTCCATTGAATCCACTATCGTGGTATCGAGGAATACCGTCAGTGATTTTCTTTGGAAAGGAAAGGGTATATGACATATTGATGTTGCTAGGGGAGCGATGGTGGTGACTCCACAAGCTCGATCTCAAACTCACACTAACAAAGTCTCTCATCCTCACATTCAGGCCAATGCTACCAGTAGTAAACATAATGTTAGATATTAATTCATCTCTCTCATCAACATGCGCACGGAAAACATCATTATACTCAAGAGAGTCGAAACCCTTCGAAGTTCGCATATAGCAAAGTCCTTATGATCGTATCCATTATATGATTATTCACACAATATTTAGAATTTTACGTAATTCTTTGCACATATGAATCAAAACAAAGAAGATAATGGTTTTAAAGAAATGCCATGATGAAAGAGAGTCCCCATCAATAAAAAAGCATGTTTATGACATAACACACGTTTGACATGAAAAATGCAATATGAAATTTAAAAATTGACAGAAACGTTAAGGTTAGTCCACTCACCTTATTTTGGTGGCACTCGACTAGGTATTGCTTCAGGGTCTAGTGCATGTGTTTCAACACCTATATAAGTCATGATTGATAAATTTACTTAATCTCTTAATTCATAAGGTATAAAACTAAAAATTGAAATCAAACAAACCATCACTCAATCCTACGGGATTCGATGCACCTATACGAACTTTCCCTAGATTTTTCCCGATATTTATTTTTTGAATTTCTATCATATTCTCCTAATTTTTATATTCTTCAAATCAAATCCAAATCAAACAAATCATACACCATTAGATTTCTCATATTTTTCTCTATTTTTCAGAATTTTTCTCAATTTGATTTTTTTATTTTTCCTGAATTCTTCTTTATTTTCAGAATTTCTGAAAAATGGGTCAAAATTAGAAAAATCAATGGACACATGTCATCACCAGACATGACCATGTGTCACCATTTCATTTGTCCTAGAATTTAAGTTCAACCCGACTCAGTTCGGTTCAACCTGGTCCAATTGGATCCAATTTGATTGATCTCGATCTGTCTCAGTTTGGTTTGACCTAAACCTGGTTTGACCCTCCTAAACTGTCGACATGTCGGTTGGACTTAACTCGGATGACTTGTTGTCCAGACCTACTATAGCCAACTTGTGTCTAGACCTACTATGGACAACTTGTCGTCCAAACGACTCGTGGACGACCTGTCATCCATTGAGTCGTCTTCAACCTCTGGACACCCGTCCAGAGGTCGAAACCCTAGCCGACGATTTGTTTTTTTAGCTGGTGAAACCCTTCAGAAATCACATCAATACACTCGCCCATCCTCTTGCAATAAAACCCAACCAAAAATCATCAAATCTTTTACGAAATCATAAGATCCAAGGGGAAAAAGTTCTAGACTTACTGGTGACAAGATCTCGTCGGGGAAGGCCTAAATTCCACCGGAATCTGTTCGATTCCTACACCAAACGATTCAGGAGAAAGAATTGCCTCATATGCACCAAAAATCGAGAGGTATCACAGCCTAAAACAGAAATACCCAATCTAGGTATTTTCTCCTGGTACACTGCCCAGAGTTAGCGGGTCGCCGAATATGGCCAAACCGTCATCCACTTCTACGTGAAACGGTGTCGTCTCACCCTTCATGAAATGACATCTTTCATCCTAACGACCATACCCATTCATATCTCAAAACGACATCATTTGGAGACTTTCCAAAACAACATCGTATCAGGTTTATATCCTGATTTAAATAAATCAAAATTAAAATAATAAAATAATAAAATAATATATATTTATTTAAAATTCTAAATAACTTGTAAAAATTATTAAAAATAGTAAAAAAATACCTAGAAATATTTTTCATATTTCTTATGAATAATAGAATCCATCTGGGCATGAATTTCTAAATTTTAATATTGGGTCTGAAGACAATACGTCAATCAATTATTCTCTATCTTACATCATTTTCCTAAATTACCATCCTAAAAAATCCAAATTCTCACATAAACACTTTTAAAAACTTAATTTTTCTTGTAGGCATATATTCAGCATATTCAGCTTATAAAAAAGAATGACAAAATTACCTATAGAACAAATTCTTTTTATATTTTCAAAACTTAATTCGATTTGATTATTTAATGGATTTCAGTAATTTTCAAGAGAGATCAGTCGTGGTTGATAATATATTCCTTGTTACTTCCGATTTAACAAAGGGCTCCAATTTGTTATGCCATGGAAAGATACTGATTTGAGCTATTAGATACATCGATTTCAGTCATTTTTTATAGGGCCAAGCAAGTGACTGTCATCCTCACAAGCTGCTCATAAATTATATGATTAGTAACCATGGAAATTCGTGAAAAGGAGAGCACAACTCCTGAAGAAAATTTCATAGTACTCAACAGCTGGAATATTTTCACTTTTTTTTGATAAAAAAATTAAAAGAATATATTTATCAAGGTTAATATTTTTTTCTATTCCAATTGATACCTGTCCAAGACAATATTTTTTTTTATATTGTCCCATCCCACTCTCTCCCTAATTTCAAGTTTTTAAAACAAAAAAAGATACGGTTAAATCACACGAGAATGACTAATTTTATTTCGGATTAATTAGTTATTTATGATACAGAAAAAAATTAATTATTATAGATATTTTTGAGTTTTAAAATAAAAATTATTGATCAGTTATTATTTGATAATACTATAAAAACTAGTTGGCAGTGGCTATTTCAGTTGCCGCGGAGGAAAGGATGAGTCTTTTACTTATATAAATTTGGGGTTACTTTTCGTGGTTTCCAAAATCAAAGTCTTCTTGACCGTATGGCTGTTTTCACCATCCCATTTCAGTGACGAAGGCAAGGTTTATGCACGAAAAACTCCTTCCTTTTCCTGGGATGCAGCTCTCTTATTTTTTCAATCACCATCTTAGAGCGGTATCCAGAAGGATTGGACCTACGGCGCCTCCAAGTCCAGAATTCAGTATGGTTCAGACTGCGTCTAAGCCAGCTATACCATCAATATTTCAAGTGTACCGTCAGCCTCGAGCTCAGTCTCACCAAGCCCCATCACTCCCTCCAAATTGATGTTAGAGCTCATCACGATCATGATCATGGTCAAGAAATTAACCTGTGTACCTGCCAAACATGTATGTATGTTTCCGAATAAAGAGCCTGTTCTCCATCTTTTCTTATTTTTATTGCTTATTTATTAAGGATTCAAGTCGATAAATATTTATCAAAGTTTGAAAAAAAAGGTTGTACTCATGGCACTCTCATCAATAGTTCACTTAAGACCATTCATTTTGTTCTTATGAAAATATTACCCAGATGGCTCCAATTTGTTAGGCCATAGAAGGAAACTGATTTGAGCAACTAGATCCATCGATTTCAGTCATTTTTTTATAGAATCTAGAGCAATAGTCAATTATTATCATAATATAGCTTCAATGGTCTAATCCACTTTTCTAAACCCTGCTAGCTTCAAACGAAAGCAATTGAAGTATAAAGCAGGACATTAAATAAAACATACTAACAGAAGTCATTTGCATAGAAGATGATGTATAAGCAAATCAAGCAAGCGATTGTCACTCTCAAAATCTGCTCATAAATTTTATGATTAGTACCTAAGGAAATTCGTGAAAGTGATAGCACAACTCCTCAAGAAAAATTCAAACTAGTACACAGCAAATAGATTTTTCTTTTACAGTAAATAATTAGTGTCTCTCTGCAACTGGTAAACACTATACCAATAAATTAAGTTTTATTCACATCATGAGAATTCGAACTCTTAAACTCGGTCATTCTCTGCTAAATCCAACCCTTATTTGGTGGGTACAATTTACTATGTCAAATTCCTGGAGAGTGACCGGTTTTTGTTGACAATTCTTGATAATACTATAGAAGCTAGTGGGCAGTGCTTATTTCAACTTTTGCGTAGGAAAATGTGAGTCCTTCACTGATATAAATTTTGGAATGAGTTTGCGTGGTTTCCAACGTCAAGGCCACAGATCAAATGAAGTCCATCTCGTTTCTTTTCACCCTCTTCTTGATCGTACAGCTGTTTTCACCATCCTATAAGGTCTTTGCACGAGAGGTTCCTTCTTCCTTTGCCTGGGATGGAGCTTTCACTTATGTTTCTAACCACCATCTCAGAGCGGTATCCAGACGGATTGAAGCTACAGCACCTCCGAGTCCAGAAGTCAGTCAGGCTCGGACTCAACTAGCCCCATCACCGAACTCGTCGCCGTCATCAGGAGGGTTAGCATCTTCTATATCACTGCCTCCAAATTGTTGTTAGAGCTAGACATCATGATCATGGTGAAGAAACTAACCTGTGTACTTGCCTAAAATATTTATCTGCTACCGAATAAAGAGCTTGCTTCTCCAACTTTCCTATTTTTTTAATTATAAAAAATATTTCAATCGGACTAATATCCCTTCGTAACTCGACCGGCAAAACTCACTCCGTCAAGATAAAAAGAGTCGTTAGGTTGATGATAAGATCTTTTCTAGAAATTTTGATAATCAACAAAGGTTGATAATAAGTTTTTGTCGAAACTTGAAAGAAAAAAGATCGGAAAACACAGTTTCTATTCTAGAAAATAGAAACTTTAGTGAAGGAGATATATTGCAAATGAAGAATTGGCAACCTTTTCCAACCAATCATCAGTAGTAACTTGATACCATTCACCTGTTCTTACGATTAACGAAAATTAGCAGAAATACCTCCCAAGTAACCATTCAATCTGCAATTGAATCCCAACATAATAGCGGAAAGAATGTCTATTTACAACAATTGCATCCAGAAGCAAAGCACAACAGTCCAACAACATCAACGCCATCGCCATACTAGTGGCAATTGGTTCCAACAACATAAGGCCACCAGTTTCTACACGATTTCATTTGGTTTATGAGTCTGATACAACCATAATGTACATGGAGGGGTTACACATCAGAAATGCAGCTCCCTGCACCGCGTGGCTTCGATATCAGTCGGGCAATAAGGGCACTTGAATGTTTTTGTGCTGTTTTTGGACATCTTACTGATAGACTGCTTGCACAGAACATGGCCGCAGGACATCATTAATGGTGGGTTCTCATCACTGGATTGCTCCTTGGAGACGGGACAAATGAAAATGGAATGAAATTGGAACTCCTTATCCAACTCTACTGGCACTGGCAGCTGCTTCATTGATTGCCACTCCGGCTTCTTCCCGGCCATCACAGTCATAAACTTCAATAGAGGTGGTAAACCTTGAAACCCTGCAGCTATGGTCACCCCCAATGGGCTCTCGAAAGCTTGCCCTATTAGATTGCAGAACTGCCTGGCCAGCTCCTCAGCCACAGTGCTCCAATTACTGGGTAGGAGTAGATCAGTGTAGGGAGAATGGTCCAGCTTTCCAGCCCACAAAAGACAAGCCATGAGCTTTTGGATTTCAGTGAAATATTTGGTACCAGAGGGAGAAATATGAGTTCTGACATATGCTAGGGCTTCAGTTCTGCTTCTATTCTGAAGTATTTCCACAAATTGTAAACGATGAAGTTTCATCTCAAGGTCTGATCCGTTTTCTTTAAGCTTATTGGAATTTGCAGCAGCCCACTTCAACGCAGGCTCAAGGTTTCTGTTCTTCATTGCTTCAAGTATCAGATACATTTCAGAAAAACTAGACTTCATAAAAGCAGTTGATTCTGGTTCTTTCGACTCATTAATAAAACAGTCACCGATGTCAAAGAGACCTTGCCGGTAGAAGTGCCCTGCAATAATCTGGTTAACAGTATGGGTATCAAAGTCAATGTTTCTACAAGCCTTGGATATATCTGGGTTGAAAGATTTCTCAAGTTGCTTTGGATATTTGCTTAGGGATACATTCAGTTCCTTCTGAGTCCCTTCCAACTGACTGAGAGGAGAAAGTTCTTGCAACTTTTTGTTAAGCTCACCAAGCACAGTTTTGTAGTCAGCTTCTGAGACATTTGACTCTATGGTCTCTAATGCCTTTTCAATTTCTTTCTTCATTTGATCAGTCACTTCCTGATTTCTAGAATTAGACATTTTTTGCTTCTTTGCAACACGATCAAATGCATCCTTAATGGGATTAAGATCCATCTTCACCTTTATTTTCACTCTATCTCAACTATTTGATAAGAATAATATATTTTGAGCAGCTGCAAGGAAATTGAATGAAAAGGAAAAGGAAATTTGTTAGGTTGCTCAGAACAATCTAAACATGGTAACATGCAAAGCACTCGATCTGGTCCACTTGATAATATTGGTAAGAATTTAGCTCACACTCAAAAGGCAGAGAACATCATAGTAATTGCATTAGTATGACAAAGAATATCAAGAAAACAATCATCCAATGCATGCGACGAACAGAGAAGATGTGCTTCCTCCATGTTTAAGCAAAAAAGCACAAACAATGTGAAATATTAAATATCATTAAACTCAAAAGCATAAAATTGAAGAAGCTCCATTTTATCGTTACATTCTCTCATGCATCTTACATCACCAACTCTCCCATTCCCCTAAAATGTATTTCTACTGCATTATGAGGAATGAAAAAGAAGAGCGACAGCATTACCCCTTCAAAGAATCCAAAAAAAAAAGTTTCATTGTTACAGAAAAGGCTTCTGTGCCATTTTGATTCTTATCTTTTGATATCATTACACAAAAAGCTTCTGCATCATTTAGGTCTTTAGCTTCTGATATCAATTAGAAAAATTTCAGGACAGGGACAAGCCAATGGTTGCACATATGAAATATGCAGAAAATAAGAAGGTGACAACTAGAAGCTAAGCAGCCAAGTAGAACAATCATTTTTTATTGCACCATGCCATCAACTCCAATGAGGATATAGAATTTAGGTAAGGAGTAAATTACTTATGTTTCAAAATCTCAAAAGCAATGCAAACTGCACTTTATTAGTTTCTTTTTATACTTGGATCCTGAGGAAAGAGTGGAGTGGAAAATTCAATGGACTATCCAGAATCTAACATTCTGTTTTTTTTTTTTTTCACTTTTTCTTCCTAAAATGCGTCACAGTTGCCCCATTTATTATCATTTACATATGAAAGTCCACCCCGTGAACTTTAACTCAGCAATAGAGAAATATCAGGTTCCAGTATCGCAGTGACCACCCTATTCCGAATTAATCCTAAAAGTTCCTACTCAAGCTTTCTTGGAATCCACAAACAAAAAAGTTAACAAAGGTTCTAATTATTTCCCAAACACAACTAGTTAAGAAGGAAAAAAGAGAACTTGTAAAATTCCATTTGCTTCCTCTCCAAACCGCTCTCTCTGCCCTACCATGAAACAAGAATCCAGAACCTTGAATTAAACAAATAAATCCTTCAAGTATCCGGATTCATAGTCCTTCATACAAATCCCAAGGTACCAATTACGATTGATCTCTCATCGAATCCACATACCTATCCATTTTTCAAGCTTCAGTTATTTCCCAAAAAAAGAAAGTGGATCTTTTGTATTCTATTAGACCAAATTCCTGTTCCTAATGTAATGCCAATACCTTGACATATTTACAGAATATTATTTTCTTAGCAGAAAGTTTTCAATCAATCTTTTCTCATTAAAAAAAAGTTCCCTATTTTTTTTTCTATTTTTCACATCTACAAACACACTCCCCACCCACCACAGATTCTAGCTTTTCGCTTTCCATATCACGAGAAACTCTTCCGACAACAAATCGGGCAGAAATAATAAATTTCGGACACTATCACAATATCCGCAACTTATTTCACTCATCTCTCAACCGCAACACTAACAGACAATGCATAAACTTCGAAATCCGAGGATATGTAAGCTACTTTCGCTCTTCCCTTATTATTCTCAAAACTTAATGGCTAAAAAACAAAATCAAAGATTCAAGGACCGAAAATCCATACTTTACGAGGTGTCCTCCCACGATCCGTCGGCTGTTCAAGCTTACGTCGGCGGAAACTCGCTCCTAAACAGGCGACCGTCAGCTCCTCCCCTGCTCGGCTACGATGTCGTCTTCCCCGGCGGTTCCTTCCTTCGTCTACGCTGTTTCCCTGGCTGTTGAATCCTGATCCTTCTAATCATATGACCTCCATTTTCCCCTGTTATTATATTATCTGTATATGCTTAATTTACTTTAATACCCTCAACATATCTCCTCGCCATCTACACTGTTTCACGAGCCACGTTTGACTTGGGCTTCAGACAGCTACCAAATCATTTGATATCGGGTTTAACGATCACCCGTCCATGTTTGGTTCAAATAAATAGCCCAACGGAATCCAGAAGCCCATCATCAAGCATTAACCCATCAGCCCATCAACAAAAACACAACATTAGCCACTTGCTACGCAATCATGAGTTTTAACACTTGTCTGTAGTTTCTATTATATTAAAACTTAAATATTAGTTATCATATGCTACATTAGCTTATGAAGTTTATAATATAAATATTATTATTTTTATAAAATAGAAAATTATTCACGTGAATAATTACTGGGTATTAGACTGAAGAGATAATGGACTCCTCCTAAATAATATTTTGAAATGTGAGTAGTGATTCTTCTAGGAGGGAGTCAGCATCTTTCCAGGTTATCAAGCAAGAACATTTGCAGCCTTAGGATGGGTAGGATATATACAGAGAAAGAGTACTTCCATACCATCCTCTTTGTTTATCTTCTACTTTTGTCCCCCACCAATAGAAAACCTACCAACTTGTTCTGAAAATACATATGGAACTGTGGATGAACGTGTCAGGCTCCCGGTCCAAAAAAATTCATAAATGTGAAATCATGCACATGTTCAATGAAAAGACTTTAATAAGTTTTCATGCACGCGGTGATTTTGGGAATCCCATCTTTTGGTAAAGCCTTGACGGCTAAGTGACTTTTTATATATTTTCCCCAAGAAAAGGATTTTGTACAGACGAGTAAAGAAGAACTAAATTGTTTAGAACTCATGTAAGGGTAACACATGGAATTAAATTAATTAGAGCAGCCAAATCGAACCATCGATCCAACGTTCCATTGAGCTGGCTGCTCAGACTTGCAAAGAAGATAATATTCCTTATTTAAATCATCATGTGCCAATAAAAAAATACAGTAATGATGTACCTTCGAGCATGTGCCTCATGTTTGCTTTATACCTTTCCTCTAAAATACATTAAATAATGTAAAAGCACACCAAATATATACAATTTTCCAGCAATGGATTCCCATGTTCTTTTGCAGTTTTCAAGGAATACTGTGTTTGTTATCTTCAATGGCAGGTTTCATGGTACACTGCCTGTATTTTTTTTAAAAAAATTAGCACAACATATTCATCATCCATAATCATTTATTATTACTCTTTATTGTATAGTAAATATTGAATCTGGATGGGTCTAATTGTGAGATCCAGTTTTACGTAGGGATAACCAAAATCGCACATAAAAAAAAAAAATGGAATGGGAGCTGGGTTGTTGTAACACTAACTATCCAAAATATTTAAATTATTTTATATCTAAAACAAAAATGACTTTTTTACCGGGGAACATGACATGACATGTTCTATCACTGACAACTATAGTTGTCATTCTTATTTCTTAAATGGTTTTTCAGATCAAGTTGGAGTACTTTTATGAGTTTTACAAGCATACTCTATCCTATATAGATAGGTCCGTCTGTACGATCTTCCCAACTCGTTCTATCTCTTAACATTCCTTTCCAAAACTAGAATATGACTACAAAGTTTCTGTGCTTTTCTCTTCTGCTGTGTACTCTCATACAGCTCCAGTCTCTCAGAGTCACAACAGCTGCTGCCTGTCACAAGGATGATGAGTCGGGTCTCTTGGCATTCAAATCGGGTATCACCCGAGACCCATTTGGCATGCTTAGCTCTTGGAGGCCAGGTACAAATTGCTGTAACTGGAAGGGTGTAGGTTGCGACAAGAGCAACAAACGAGTCACAAGTTTATGGGTAACCCCAAGAGATTGGATACCCGGTGATTCCTTATCTGGTACAATCTCGTTAGCTCCTGTAAAACTTCAATATCTGAATCAACTGTATATTTCAGACCAGAACATCACCGGTAATTTTCCGGAGTTCTTGTTCGGTTTGCCAAAACTGGAATCTGTTAACATAGAGAACTGTCAGCTTTCTGGTTTATTACCCGCCAACCTCGGCAAGCTAACCCTTCTGAAAACTCTGAGCCTGGTAGGCAACCACTTCACCGGGCCAATACCAAGCTCAATATCCAAGTTAACTCAGCTAGTTGATCTTCGTCTCAGCAGGAATTCCCTCACTGGCACCATACCATATGTGATTAGCAAGCTTGTGAACCTATATTACTTTATGATACAAGATAACCAACTTTCAGGTACCATACCTGATTTTTTTGCCCCCTTCGCCCAACTTGTCTTTCTTTATCTTTCCGGCAACAGACTGGAAGGTCCCATACCATCTTCATTGGCATCACAGGCACAGACTCTTTCCTTTATCAATTTAAGCAGCAATGCACTAACAGGAAACATCCCAGATTTTCTTGGTAGATATCACTCGTTGACACTCCTTGATCTCTCGAGGAATAAGCTCACAGGGCCTGTGCCTCAAAATTTCGCCAACCTCTCGTCCTTGCGTACACTTCACCTGTCCCATAATTATCTAGAAGGCCCCTTTCCTACATTAGACGCCCCAAGCCTCGAGTCGCTTCATTTGTCTTACAACAATTTCCATCTCGGGAAAATACCAAGTTGGGTCCACTTTCCGATCAGATCTCTGAATCTGGCCAAATGCGGGATCCAGATCGACTTGGATGACTGGTACTTCGACGAGGGGGACGCGTTTCAATTTAATTACATTGATCTTTCCAACAACGAAATATCAGGCAGTGCGGTGAATTTCCTGAATAAGACCCAATATCTACGTGCGCTTTGGATTGCAGGAAATAAACTCAAATTTGATCTGGAGAGTCTCAAGATTCCCAGTACTCTAACTCGCCTGGATTTGTCAAGAAACTCGATTTTCGGGAAGGTTTCCGAGACATTGGCTGGGCTGCAAAGTTTGAAAGTGAGCTATAATCACCTGTGTGGGAAGCTTCCAGCCACAAAATTGCCTGCAAGTGCCTTTGTGGGCAATGACTGCCTTTGCGGTCCTCCTCTACTTCCCTGCAAACCATAGACTTCATGTTAGCCAAGTGAAAAGAAGAAGAAGAAGAAGGAGAAAGAAGTGATCTGCAAGTTCTAGTAACTGTTCTTAAAAGAATCAAAAGTTTGTGTTCTTTTCTGTAAGTGAGTTTTTATAGTATTCAAAAGTAACCTTTAGTCATCGAGGCGTGTCTACCTGTTCGACTTTAATCAACTTTGATTGAAGTCTCGAGTTCGAGCCCACCGCGAACCTTGATTTGATAGATATTTTATCATAAAGTATCAAATACATATAAGAGTATTTCTAGGAGATATCATTTGAACTAAAAAGATGAATACCATACATCGCTATCAAGCATGCCGGCTTCAAAATTCTTTATCAAAAGTGATTGTGCAATTGTTGAGAAAGATCCTTCACATTATGTTGGTTAACTTTGTGTCCTAAACCAATCAATCATGGTTTTCACGCTTTTTGACTCGTAGGTTCATATAAAACTACTTGGCGTGCGAAAAGATCTCCCACAACACATTTGTTAACGTGAAGCCAGCAATCTACAGGAGACGGCCGGCCACTACAAAAATGGGAGCTCGTCTGTCAGTGCTCGCAGCTCTGCTTCTCTTTGGCGTGCTTGGACCCGGCGAAACAACTTGTCATGGCAGGATCACTGCATCCATGCATTTGCTTGAAAAGGGGAACTCAGGATTAATGGGCTTCGAGGTCGTCCGACGTCTCGGTTATCATGAGAGAAGAATACCTTTCCAGGTACCTTCTCCTCATCCAAGCGAAGTTCACCATCAAGAAATTGACAACATAAACTAAAAGTTTTGAGAGATTTCAGTGTTTTGTTTCTCTACCGATATCAACTCTTTTTGGTAAGTGTATGTAGCGTTCTACCAGAGTGGTAACTGTGTGTAATGCTCCACAAGAGTGGTAAGTGTATGTGTATGTGATGTTCGGTAAGAGTTTATGAGTTGATATGAGAACATCTTTTTACCAGGATTTATATGCAAGAATTTGAAGAGTGTTCAGAGTCATGTGGACATGAAAGAAACTTATTTTGTTGCCAACAGTGTTCACTTAAAAAGATGTTAGATTGAAGTCTAGAAGATTAATTAGTTCTGCGAATAATTAGAGCTGAGTAATCGGGTATTCGGACTGCCTAGATTATTATTCAGCTCCGTATTTGGTAACCCGCATATTATTAAATATCATTACCGAATCGAATTTTTTATATTTAGACTGAAATTTTAAAGATCAAAATATATTTTATACTATTGAAACCAAAATTAATCAAATAATTCTTAAATAAATAAAATTTATACGTATATCTTTCACATTTTTCAGCAAATAATATATATTTGTACATACATTATGCTAATGAAAAATTAAATCAAATAAAAAAATGAAAAATCATAATAAAAATATATCGAAGAAGGAGATGAGAATAATCGACGGATAGTTAGATGAGATGATACAGACTCCGTTTAAGAAAGGTTTCAAGTTTCAGACTTCCAAGAAACATATTCTACTCGTACCGAATTATTCAGTTGACAAATATGCTGGAGTAATGGTAGTTACAAAGCTGACTGTTATTGAATAAGAGTTGGTTACAGTATGAAGAAGAGAAAATCCTAACTAACTTCACTAACCACCCTGTATTTATACCCTCTTATATCAGATAACCTGTCACGTAACAGCTTTAAGCTCAGTCATCACAAAGTCCTTGTAATACGCTGGCAACCCTATTGTTCGAGTACCACTCCTGGTTCCCCACACTACTCCAGGCTGGGTACTACTTGAGGGGACCTTCTCGGATATAACAATACCCCCTCTTCCAAAAGAACCTTGTCCGCAAGGTTGATGTCAGGAAAACTTTGTCGTATTTGTACGCTATCCTCCCACGTATCATCCGAAGCAGACAAACCTTCCCAACGAATCAACCACTGATCCAACCAACGAGACCCCCTTTGAATCCGTCGGTGCTGGACGATCCCTGCCGGCTTCAAAATGAGAGTAGTAGTTGTGTCCACCAAATGCAGAGGAGTAACTTGTTGAGCAGGGACCCCCAACATTTCCGCAACAAGGACACATGAAAAACCGGGTGAATCCTGGCAACCTCAGGTAGCTGTAGCTTATAGGCAACCACTCCAACCTTCTGAATTACCTGAAATGGTCCAAAGTAACATGGACCGAGCTTGCCGTGGCGTCGCAAACGCAACGAATATTGTCGATAAGGCTGTAGACGTACAAACACCCATTCCCCTAACTCGAATTGAACATCCCGTCGCCCCTTATCTGCGTAAGACTTCATCCTTTCTTGCACCCGCTGTAAATTCCCACGTAGCAAACGAAGCATCTCATCCCTCTGCAATAGCTGAGATTCCACCAGGGGATGACCAGACGAAACCCGAATATAACGAGAAAGGATTGGAGGAGGTCTTCCATACAATACCTGAAACGGAGTCAACCTCGCAGCAGTCTGAATCGACGTATTATACCAATATTCCGCCCACGGCAAATAAACTGTCCACAATGCAGGTGCCTCACTAACGAAACAACGCTAATACATTTCCAGCGTCTTATTCAATGCCTCAGTTTGGCCATCCATCTGCGGATGATATGACGTGTTGGTGAGAAGCTTGGTGCCCTGGAGGCGATGTAATTCCAGCCAAAAAGAAGTCAGGAATTTCGGGTCCCTGTCGCTAACAATAGACACCGGAATACCATTAAGACGAACCACCTGCGCCACAAAACATGCCGCCACAGATTCACTTATAATTGGAGACGACATGGCCACGAAATGTCCATACTTGGACAATTGATCCACTACCACCAATATCACTGTTTTGCCTCTCGAACTAGGCAATCCTGTGATGAAATCCATGGAAAATCCTACGAACACTTGGTCTGGAATAGCCAACGGTTGCAATAAATCTGCAGGTTTCAGCGAAGGGTCCTTCATTCGTTGACACACCTAGCATTCCCGCACAAACCGGGTAACATCCTGTCGAATTACCTTCCAAAAAAAATTGGACGATAAGCGATGCCAGGTTCGTGTTACCCCTGCATGTCCCCCAACTGGAGAAGCATGGAATTCCCGCAACAACTACTGCCGCAGCAAGGGATTTCCGGGTACCACCAGGCGATCTCTCAAGAAAAGCAGACCATCCTTAAATCGATACCCCGACATACTCGAAGGATCAGTGTGCAATCATTGCTGAAATTGCAGCAAGTCTGGGTCCGACTTGTTTGCATCACGCAATCGGTGCACAAAGTCTGTTGGAGATGTTTGCGATGCAAGAAACAGCAGAGCTGGCATCCGAGACAGCACATCAGCTGCCAGATTCTGCGATCCGGCGCGATACTGTATCTCAAAGTCGTATCCCACTAACTTACACAACCAACTGTGCTGTTCTGGCGTTTGAATGACCTGATCCACTAGATGCTTCAAGGAACGCTGATTGGTGATAATGGTGAATCGACGTCCCAGCAAATACTGCCTCCATTTAGCGACCGCTTGAGTGATCACATACATTTCCCGGTGGTATGCGGACGCCTTCTGCATGCGGGCAGACAATTTCTGACTGAAGAGGGCAATAGGTTGTTTCTCCTGAGATAGCACCGCGCCAATACCAATCATGGACGCATCCGTCTCGACACAAAATGGCCGAGTGAAATCCGGCAAGCGCAACACAGGAGCTGAGCTCAACAAAGATTTCAGTGTCTCAAAAGACTGCTGCGTGGCCTCAGTCCAGGTGAAGGAATTATTGTGTAACAAATCTGACAAGCTTCTAGCATATGAAGCAAAATTCCTAATGAAATGTCTATAGTATCCAGCTAAGCCCAAAAACCCACGAATCTCTTTAACATTCTGGGGAATCGGCCAACATTGAATTGCAACGACTTTATCCTCATCCACCGACAAACCAACTGCGGAGACTACATGGCCCAAATAGCCAAGCTTGGTCTGGCCAAATTGGCATTTCGTTCGCTTCGCCACCAGACTGTGTTGTAGCAGGATTTTCAACACCAATCGCAGATGCTCCAAATGTGTTGTCCACGTACCACTGTAAACAAGAATGTCATAAAAAAAAACTAGGACAAACTTGCGGAGATAAGAGCAAAACACCTCATTCATCAAGGCCTGAAAGGTAGACGACGCATTGGATAATCCGAAGAGCATAACCAAAAATTCGTAATGCCCTTCATGTGTGCGGAAAGTCGTCTTCTCCACATCCTCGGAACGCACTCGAATCTGGTGATATCCCGCCAGCAAGTCCAATTTGGAGAAGTAAACAGCCCCATGTAGCTCATCAAAGAGCTCGTCAATAGAAGGAATAGGAAATTGATCACGGATTGTCACCGCATTCAACGCCCGATAGTCGACACAAAACCGCCAAGAACCATCTTTCTTCCGTACCAAAAGCACCGGTGACGAATACGGGCTATGACTCGGGCGAATTATCCCCTCCTGCATCATTTCGTGCACTAGCTTTTCGATCTCCTGCTTCTGGAAGTACGGATATCTATATGGCCGTACTCGAACTAGTGGTGCTGAGGGATGCAACAGAATTGTGTGATCTAACTCCCTGGTCGAGGGCAACCCTTGCGGCTTACGAAACACATCTGCAAAGGATGTTAACAGGTGCTGCAAGTCGGGTGGAATAGGCTTGTCCACAGACGTAGCCGTATCCACAATCTCCAACCGAAAGAAGGACATGGTAGAGTGCGTTGAAGCTAACCAGCGCAGAACATGTAACGAAGCAGGCTGTGTCATATCCAGTAAATTTTCTTTCTAGCGAACTGTCTTCAGCCCCAATTGAAACTCAAAATTAGATTGACCATAATCCATAATAATCGGACCCAGAGTTGCTAGCCAGGATACCCCAAGCACCATATCCCATCCCTGGAACTCTAGCACAAAAAAATCTACACAAATTTCTTCTCCTTGGATATTCAGAGGAACGCGGCTCACTCTCCCAAAACAACGTAATTTCTCGCCATTCCTCACAAGCACCCCAAAATCAGGTACGACTTCCACAGTCAACTGAAGAAATTTAGCAGTACGTAGCTGTATAAAATTATGCGTACTACCTCTATCCAACAATACCTGGACTGGTGAACCACGAACGGATCCTAAAAAGTGAATCGTGGAAGGTGACGAACTGCCCGAAATCGCATAATTACATACGACCGAGCCCTCCGCTTCGTCCACAATGTCCTTCCCTTTATCGGACACTGTCAACGAACCATCAGTAAGTGCTGGCTCCTCCCAAGGCTCGATGTCATCTCCCTCCGAGAAAAACAACAACTGCGGTTTGGCTTTGCACTTATGGTCCCAGCTGTACTTCTCGTTGCATTGGTAGCACAACCCTTGCGCCCGTCGCTGAGCTACCTCCGCTGGTGTCAATCGCCGAACAGGAAGCTTGGTTCCCTTGAAGAGAGTCGCAGCATCTGAAGCAGAAACAATTTGCGAAGGAGATGGAATAAATTTGGGTGTTGGTAAGAGGTCAGGACCCCTAAGCTTGGGCCTCAAAGACACCCGCTCATTAAGAATTCGGGTCTCATGCAAATGGGCCAGGCGAATTGCTTCCTCCAAGTCTGGCGTGTCCTGCATCAAGATGGATGCCTTGATATCCGCTCGTAAGCCCGAAATGAAGCAACGTAGAACGAACCCGGCAGGTAAAAACATGGAACGATTTATCAAGGATTCAAACCTTACACGGTATTCTTCCACCGTGGACTCTTGACGCACCTTAGCCAATAATCCTTCCGGTGATTCTAAATCGCGAGAACAAAAGCTCTTTTTTAATGCGGCAAGAAACTCCTCCCAACCAGCAAGCAGACAATTACGATACATCCAATCGTACCAGTCGACCGTGGCATCGTCAAAATGGAAGGAAGAAATCGACAAATGATCTTCCTCCCGAATGTCATAAAACTCAAAGTAACGACACGCTTTGGAGATCCAACGATCGGCATTAGAGCCTGAAAAGCGAGACAATTCTACTGAAGCTAATTTGTGTCGCGTATGGTGAGGCGGACCCCCACCGAAAGAGCCCGAAGATGCTGCACCAACACCTGAACGGGACACGGAACTATCGCCCATGGTAGTGAACGAAGGGGATGAAACCGGGCGAGCTAAGAGCTGTTTTAAGAGCTGTTGTTGATCAGCTAGGAGCTTAGATTGGTCAGCAAGAGACGAAGCCATGGACGAGAAATCCGACGTCAAAGATATGAAATCTACCTGCAGTTTAGCTTGAGCCTCACGAATCGAAGTAACCTCTGTATCCAAAGCTCGGAATCGAGTATTATACTCTGTCATCTATGCAGAGATCAATGAAAGCACCAATGGAGTAATGGTAGTTACAAAGCTGACTGTTATTGAATAATGGTTGGTTACAGTTTGAAGAAGAGAATTCTCTAAGAAGAAAACGGACTACCAATGAAGATGAGAAAAGAGTTTCAACATATTCCCTAACTAACTCCACTAACCGCCCTGTACTTATACCCTGCTACCTCGACTAAGCAATCACGCAACAGCATTAAACTCAGTCATCACAAAGTCCTTGTAACGAGTTGGCAGACCTGTTGCTCGAGTACCTCTCCTCGCTCCCCGAACCACTCCAGGTTGGGTACTACTTGAAGCGTTCTTCTCGGATATAACATATGCTGATAACGAGAATCAATACTAAAAAAAGAATAGAGTAAAAAAAATAATCAATAAAAACTCAAAATTGAAAAAATTAATATAAAACAAAGTAGTATAAATTAATCTAAAATATATTTCAATTTTGAAATTTTTTTATAAAGACAACATGGGCCAAACTTAAATTAATTCCGTGTCCTATTAATTTTAACTTAATTATTATTTTATTATATCTAAATTTTAAAAAATTAGATTCAGTATTTTAACTATTCGGATTCCTCCTTAGAATAATATTTTTTCAGTTGTCTACAAAAGTTTGTGAGCTATAATATTTTATCGTAAGAAAACTATGACGGATTTTATTTAATGTATAAAAATGATGTATGAAACATATACTTATTAGAGATATCCAGTCCTATCCCTATCTACGGTCCCATTTTCATCCATGGCCGCTGTCTAGTAGGTTGTGCCCTAATTCGATTATGAACTGGATAAATGGACTGATCCCGTAAGCTAACTTCTATGGGGTGTGAGTTGTGACACAATCCCATTGAAACGGGGATGCAAGTTCCAGGAAAAAGAGGCAAAGACTTTGCTAGTCAATAGTCTACGAATTCCCCTACCCCAACCAATTAGCAAGTTAACATCGATCCGGGCATCAAATTCTTCATCAGACCCAGAGAACACGCAATTGTTTAGAAAAAAAGGTCCCTTTTGATAATATATAATAGTACTTTGGCGAAAGATACAAGTAAAATAAGCTCTCGCTCCCACCACACAATATTCTTTTGTATATGCAGCCAAGGCCGCGACAGCGATGAAAGCTCGTCTGTTTGTGCTCGCCGTTCTGTTTCTCTTTGGGGTGCTTGGACCTTATCAAGGAACAACCTGTCATGGCAGGAGCACTGCGCCATCCATGCACTTGCTTAAAACGGCGCACTCAGGAATGAGCTTGGAGGTTGCCAAACTCGGTCTTTATAAAAGAAGAATGCCACGACCACCACCTCCTCCAGAGTCAAACGAAATGCAACACCAACTTGTTCCACCCTGTCACGGGACTAGAGTTTTGCGGAATAGAAACTCTCCGTGCGGCCTTAGACTATCGCTCTTGCAATAGACTAAGTAAGCCTTCCTCACAAAGCTAGCTAGAATGCTAAGCTTAGAACACAACTGAAAAGAGAGAGACACACAAGAGAATGGAGAGAAAGCTCTAAACTCTCAATATTGCAAGTATTGCTGGATCATTACAAATGAGGGGAGGCACCCCTTATATAACCTTTACAACTCCCCAATGATTGGTGGAGATCAAGCCGTATGATCTAACGGTTATATACAAAAGTAGAAAGCACAAACACGGATCCCAAGTGCATTCCTTGATTCCCTCTCTTAGAGAAAGCACAAACACGGATCCCAAGTGAGCTCCTTGATTCCCTCACTTAGTGGGGAACATAGTGGGAAACATAGTGGGGAACATAATGGGGAAAGATTCCCTCATTGATTAGTGTGATCCTTGATTTGGGAGTCGGGTCCCACACGATACCGAATGACTCGTAGTCTGATAAGCCGAATGACGCGTAGTCTGATATTCGGTCGTGACATTCTCCCCCACCAAACTCGTCAACGTCCTCGTTGTGTGCTGCCTTAAGAACTCGTTGATTTCGTCTTCGTACTGCCAAAGATCGAAATCTTTCTCCCAGCTTGTCTTGCTAGGAGGGTCGCCTCTCCATCGAACCAAGTACTCCACATGGTTCATGTGCTTCCCACTCTTTTGCACCATCCGCCTTGATAAGATCTCTTCAAGCTTCTTATCATGGGCATTGGTCACAGCTGTGGGAGTTCTTTTGGACTTCTCCCTCTCCGGATCTTCCTTGTCTTCTTGGCATGGCTTCAACAAGCTCACATGGAAGATGGGATGGAACTCCAATCTCGGTGATAATTCCAGCTTGTATGACACCTTGTCGATCCTCTTCAACACCTTGAAAGGACCCTCGTATCGTCGCACTAGCCCCTTGTGCAACTTGGCAAAAACTCGGCTTTGGTGAGGCATCAGCTTCACCAACACAAGATCCCCTTCTTCAAACTCCAAGGGTCGCATCTTTGTGTCTACCCCTTTTGCCTTCCACTTTGCCTCCTTGGAAAATTGCACTCTTGCAATGTCCTTCTGCTTGTCACACTCCTTGACAACGCGGTAGGAGGATGGATTCGGCCTTTGCTTCACTTGTTCTGCCATGGCCTGAACTTGGGGTTTATGTTTCATACCCCCTTGGATCCTTTCCACTAAAGGACTCTCCGGTTGGCTGATGGCTGCAAGTGTTTTTGCCTTCAGCTCCTTCTCTCGAGCAACAGGCACCACGCAACACTGGCTCCCTTCCGAAAGTATGAGGGTGTTGGTGCAAGACACTAGGACTGCTCTCGTCTGATCCAGGAATTGCATCCCTAACACAATCGGAAAATCATCCATAGGAACAATGGAGAAGTCAAGTTTACCTTTCCATTGCCCCATTTGTAGCTCGACCCCTCGGGCTACTCCAAAGATTGGCTGGGCTTTAGTGTTCACCGCCTTTAGCCAGCCTTTCTCTTCTTGGAACTTGATGCCAAGTCGTTGTGCTTCCTCCTTCTTCATGAAGTTGTGAGTAGCACCGGTATCGATCAATGCACGGGACTCCCTCCCTTGCACGATGGGTCTAGCAAACATTCTCCCAGCTTGCTCCACCTTGGCATCTTTAGTTGAGGCTTTAACAGCACTCAACAATTGCATGGAACTCATCCTTGGTGTTTCCATCTCTTCGACCTCCCTTGCCATGGCTGCCAATTTGTTCCTCTTTGGGCAATCTACAGCTCTATGTGGCCCCTCACATAGAAAACATGAGAGCTTGGGTCTCTCTTCCTTGCCCCGATTTTCACCTCCCCCGTGTGTGGGTTTGGCTGGACGAAATGACTTGTAAGGCTTGAAGGACTTGAAAGGCTTGTCCTTCCACTCCTTGGCTTCGTGGACTGCTCCCCCACCTTTAGCCTTGTAGTCACGGAAACTCATAGGCTTAGGTGGGCTTGTACCCTCGGGCTTCTTCTCAAATTCTGCCAAGGATTCAGCCTCAGAAATTACATCGTTGAGCTCCTTGACATTGCGTCGATGAAGCTCCAACTTGGCCCAACTTTGTAGGCCTCCCAGAAACACATACATGGCCTCCGTCTCGGGCATGTCTGGGATCTCCAACAAGACTTCCGTGAACTCCCTCACGTAGTCTCGGATGTCGCCCTTGTGGGACAACTTGCGAAGCTTCTCCCTCGCTTCTAGCTCCACATTCCTCGGTGAGAATTGTGCTTTCAGGAGCCTTTTGAAATCTGCCCACGTCTCCAACTTCAAGGTGCCACGCTCGATTTGAGCATGCTTCATCCTCCACCAGGTTGTGGCACTATCGGTTAGATATAGTGGGGCTTGGGAAAGTCGATCTCTATCGCTCTCCATGCCCACCCCTTGAAAGTATTGTTCAAGGTTGAAAAGGAAGTTGTCCACTTCCTTGGCATTCCTCGTCCCACCAAATGACTTTGGCCTTGGGACATCCAGCTTCAGCTTGGGTTTGGCAACCCCTTGCGCATTTCCTTTCTTGCAATCCTCCCTGATTCCAACCAAATCATCCTTAAGTGAAGAGATCTCGGCAAGAAGATTTACCTTGAAGTCATCTAACTCTTCCCTCCAAGAGTGGATAGCAATGAGGGCGCCTTGCATCTCCTCACGAAGCTCATTCACGTCCCCTGACTCGAGCTCGGTTATGCGTTGGCCATATTCCTCAAGCGTATCTTTGTCATCGGCAATCTTCATCTCCATACGAGTGATCCTTGCCTCCAATGATGACAGATGATCAACAGTTTTCATTCTTTTCTTGGGTTCGGGAGCACGTTGGGGTAGTCTCCCCACACGGACCTCCTCGACCTCCTCTTCAAAATGGATGTTGGCATCAGAAGTAGTAGGCATCTCCATTTCTCTCTCAAAGGATTTGAGTCGTGGCTCCGCTACCAACTGTCACGGGACTAGAGTTTTGCGGAATAGAAACTCTCCGTGCGGCCTTAGACTATCGCACTCGCAATAGACTAAGTCAGCCTTCCTCACAAAGCTAGCTAGAATGCTAAGCTTAGAACACAACTGAAAAGAGAGAGACACACAAGAGAATGGAGAGAAAGCTCTAAACTCTCAATATTGCAAGTATTGCTGGATGATTACAAATGAGGGGAGGCACCCCTTATATAGCCTTTACAACTCCCCAATGAATGGTGGAGATCAAGCCGTATGATCTAACGGTTATATACAAAAGTAGAAAGCACAAACACGGATCCCAAGTGCATTCCTTGATTCCCTCTCTTAGAGAAAGCACAAACACGGATCCCAAGTGAGCTCCTTGATTCCCTCACTTAGTGGGGAACATAGTGGGAAACATAGTGGGGAACATAATGGGGAAAGATTCCCTCATTGATTAGTGTGATCCTTGATTTGGGAGTCGGGTCCCACACGATGCCGAATGACTCGTAGTCTGATAAGCCGAATGACGCGTAGTCTGATATTCGGTCGTGACAACCCGCACGCCAGATCTTTTTTTCTCCTCCACCTCGTCCACATCCTCCTCCACCCGGCGTCAAAAACTAGAGAAGGTTATATGTAGAATCTATATCTTTCTCGAAGAGGTCTCCATGGCAATTCTGCTACAAACTCTTACAGTAGTTAAAATTTAATTAATCCGATGTTTGCATTCCAGAATAAAATCTTTTGACGGTGAATAATTGATTTGAGATCTTGAAATAATTAGTATTAGTAGTGGATTGTCAAACTATGTTTCTTTAAGTTTGCTTCATTTCTCCCCTTCTAGGAGAGCTCAAAAGCATGCCTCAGGTAGTTTTTATTGTCTTTGTATAAGTTTTTTCTAATAATATAATCGGTTTCTTAAAAAAAAATATATTTGATTTATTAGAAAATAAATGGTTAAATAATATTAACAGTGACCAAAATATTTATTTAGAAATTGGAAATTATTTAGTACAAGTAATTTTGACAAATTAAATTTGTAGAAGATAAAAGAAATTAAATATTTAATATTATAAAAAAATTATTAGAGATGTGTTTATTATTGCGATATCTATAATTGTTCTGAATATACTTTTAGTAGCATAAAGATTGTGGGTGCTTTATTTTTTAAGTAGGTATGTTGGTCACAATCATCATGAGTTCTGATCGTAACAAAATTTATTAAAAAATGGTTAAAGTATGGATTTGTGTATAAAATCAAATAAGAAATTCTATTAAAATAGGTGAATTTTTTTTATTTTTTATAAATTTAATTATCATTATTATTTTAAAATAATATATATATATGTATATGTATAAAATTTTCTTATATAGCGGAATTTATTTCAATAATTTCAGGTAGTTATATGTAAGAGGATGTTGATTCTAAAAGTGTTAATTTTAAATGTTATTATAATAATTTAATTATATATATTTAAAAAATTGACTATAAAAATTGAAGATTATTAGAAACCAAGATGAAGATCAGTTATTTTAAATATAAGATTTAGTTTAATTTTAAATTATTGTTTATTTATCAATATGGATTATGGATTGTCATATAATAAATATTCATTTTTCATTATAAGTATTTTTTTTAAGGATTATCGTTTGAAAAAATTATTTGAATACATTAGTTTATAAATAACAAGAACTTAATAATTATATTTTAAGCTAAATATATATTTAGTCTAATTCATGGATATAAGTTTTGACCAAAATTATCAAAATAACTCGAGATCAATAGTATACCAATCCAATATAGAATTTTTTTATATTTTTTTATTTTCTGGGTCCCAAGAATAGCTGTATCATGACAATACGCTATGCCTTTCCATCGTTCCTTGAAATAAAATTACTCTGGGTGGAGAACAACGAGGCAAAGACTCTGCAAGTCAAGGATCAACTATTCACCTACTCCCATCAATTCACGGCTTTAAAATCTTCGTTATACAGAATCGAAAGCTACTTGGCGTTCGTAAGGTTCTCCAGCTCCCACCACCCATTGTTTTGATTGCGCAGCCCAGACCACTGTAGCCATGGAAACTCGTCTGTGTGTGCTCGCGGTTCTTCTTCTCTTTGGGGTGCTTGGGCCCAGCGGAACAACTTGTCATGGCAGGAGCACTGCATCCATGCAGTTCCTTAAAACGGGGCACTCAGGAATGGTCTCGGAGTTTGTCAGATTTGGCCATTTTAAGCGAAGGATTCCAGTAGGACGTGTACCTGCTCCAGTGTCTAACCAAGTCCATCACCAATATGCACCTGTATCACCAGAAGCACCATATCCACCTCCTCCACCTGGGCCCAGATACTAAGACCTCCAATTTAGCTTCTTCTTTTTTCTCTTGTTTCTTCGATCGGCGCTATTCTAATGAAGCATATTAGTTCTGTACGTATTAATCTTAACATGTATGATCGGCCATTACGACCATTGGTCGATATTGATGGAGAATTTCTTAAGGAGCAAAGAGATATGGAATTTGGTGAATAAAGGGATTTTGTCACTAGTAATAGGAACTTCATCAGCAAGTTAGACACAAAGGAAGAGCATTGAGGAAACTAAGCTCAAGGATCTAAAGGTCAAGAATTTTCTGTTCCAAGCAATTGACAAAGAGATCATGGAAACTATTCTTGACAAAGAGATCATGGAAACTATTCTTGGCAAAAGTACGTCAAAGGCAATCTAGGATTTGATGAAGCAGAAGTACTAGGGATCCACTAAGGTGAAGAGAGCACAGCTGCAGGCATTGAGAAAGGAGTTTGAAATGCTGACTATGAAGGAAGGAGAAAAGATATCATAACTTTATTGCACAAACTCTAAGAGTGGTGAGCAAGATGAAGGTGCATGGTGAAAATGTGCAGCCAAGCACAGTGGTGGGTAAGGTTTTGAGATCTTTGACTCCCAAATTCAATTATGTTGTTTGTTCAATTGAGGAGTAAAATGATTTAGATACCATGACCATTGATGAGCTCTATGGAAGTCTTCTTGTTCAAGAACAGAGAATGCAGGGGTGTCAGGAGGAAGAATAAGCCTTAAGAGTCTTTTATGATGATAAGCTAAGAAGAGAAAGAGGAAGAGGCTCATTCCGAGGAGGTCGAGGTAGAGGAAGAGGGAGGTCATCTCAGAATAAAGCCACAATAGAATGTTTCAATTGTCATCAGTTGGGACACTATCAATATGAGTGTCCTGATTGGGAGAAGCAAGCTAACTATGTTGAACATGTAGAAGAAGAAGAGCTTTTGTAGATGTTTTATGTCGATTCTTATCAAATCAAAAGAGAAGAAGTCTGGTTCTTTAACTCTGGGTGTTCCAATCACATGACCAAAAATAAAGAATGGTTCTCAAAGCTGGAGGAAAGATTTAAACAAACAGTAAAGCTTGGTAATGACACTAGGATGGTAGTGGAGGCTAAAGAAAGTGTACGCTCTCAACTAAATGACATCTTTCAGGTAATTTCAAATATTTTTTGCATACTTGAGTTGAAGAGCAATTTGTTGAGTAGAGGACAACTTCAGGAGAAGGGTTTAGCTATTTTGATTCAACAAGGGACTTGTAAAGTCTATCATCCTAGAAGCGAGTTAATTATGCAGACTAACATAAGTGGAAATAGAATGTTTTATCTATTAGCATCTTTGGGATCGACAAAGAGTTTTATGTGTCTTCAAGCTAAAGCTTTGTCTAAGAAAGAATCACATTTGTGGCATTGTCACTTTGGTCATTTGAATTATACGTGGTTGAGAACACTTACATACAGAAAGATGGTAAATGGTGTGCCTCTGCTCAAAGTTCCAAAGATGTGAAGCTTGCTTGGTTGACAAACAATAAAGAGAATCTATACCAAGGCATAGTTCGTGGAGAGCATCGAAGCATCCAACACTGATAAAAGGTACATCATAAGTTTTATTGATGATTTTTCACGTAAAACTTGGGTTTATTTTTTTACATGAGAAGTCAGAAGCTTTTGTTGCATTCAAGAATTTCAAAGCATGTATTGAAAAGGAAGTTGGTGCATATATAACTTGTTTGAGAATAGATAGAGGAGGTGAGTTCAACTCCAATGAATTTGGAGAATTCTATAAAACTCAAGGTATAAGCAGGTAGTTGACAGTGGCATATACTGCACAACAGAACAGAGTTGCTAAAAGGAAGAACAAAACAATCATGAACACAGTACGCTCAATGTTAGCTGAGAAGACAGTTCCAAAAATGTTCTGGCCCGAAGCTGTAAAGTGGTGTGTGCACATTCAAAATAGGAGTCCAATTGTGGCAGTAAAAGAAAAAATTTTAGAGGAAGCATGAAGTGGAGTGAAGCCAAACGTGGATTATTTTCAGATCTTTGGATGTATAGCTCATGTTCACATTCCAGACTAGAAAAGGAGTAAGTTGGATTGCAAGAGTAAGAAATGTGTATTCTTAGGTGTTAGTGATGAATCCAAGGCTTATAGGCTATATGATCCAGCCACTAAGAAGATTATCATTAGTAAGGATGTACCATTTGAAGAAGGAAAGAGTTGAGATTGAGGTGTTAGATGTGCTAGAAGATGATATAGAGAGAATTGAAGAGGACATCGAGGTGGAGAATACTGAGAATGTATAGGGTAGCAGTAGTAGTTTAGATAATTTACCTCCAAATAAAGTAAAAAATGATGAAGTTGCAGTTGAAGGGAGAGGTGACAGAATCAGAAAAGAACCGGTCTGGATGGAGGATTATGAAACAGGTGAAGGTCTTTCAGAAGAGGAAGATATGCATGCAATAATGATAGCAACCTCGGATGATCCATTCTTATTTGAAGAGGCAATCAAAAGCAAGAGGTCGAAAGAGGCTATGGCAGCAGAAATTAAAGCTACAAAGAAGAACAAGACTTGGGAAGTAGTGGATTTGCCTAAGGGTGCTAAGCCCATTGGAGTTAAGTGGGTTTTCAAGACCAAACTTACTGAAAAAGGGCTATCGAGAAATACAAGGAAAGATTGGTAGCTAAAGGTTATGCATAGAAATATGGAGTAGGTTATACCGAAGTATTTTCACTAGTAGCAAGACTCAACATCATTCGAGTACTTGTAGTAGCAACATACTGTGGATGAGAAGTTTTTCAGCTTGACGTTAAGAGTACTTTCCATCGCGGTGATCTCAAGGAGAAAGTATTTGTGCACCAGCCTAAAAGATTCATTAAAGAAAGAGAAGAATGAAGGTTTTACAAATTAAAGAAAGCATTATATGGTCTCAAGCAAGTACCAAGGGCATGGTACAACAAAATTAAGGCTTATTTTTTGCGTGAAGGCTTTGAGAAATGTTCTAGTGAGCATACTTTGTTCACCAAGTCAAAAGGAGGTAAAATTTTGATAGTAAGCCTTTATATTGATGATTTAATTTTCACTGGAAGTGACATGAGCATGTGCAACGAGTTTAACAAATCAATGATGTTGGAGTTTGATATGTCTGATCTGCAAGGAATGAGAAACTTTCTTGGAGTAGAAGTGTTGCAAAATTCGAATGATATTTTTATTTGTCAAAGAAGATATGAGTGAGAGGTGTTAGCAAGGTTTGCGATATTTTTTTTTTTTGAAGAATTATCGATATATATATATATGTAAGAAGAATACAAGGAGTCTGTACAAGGAAGTATTGTAACTACACAATGGCCAGTGAGCATCCCCATCAGCTTGAGGGTAAGATAAAATCCACAGAAACCCACCAATGGCACCACTATCTGCAGACCTGTACAATTGAACAAAATGCCAGCACAAGTGACACCATGAAGCAAACAGACCGCTGGATATGTGTACCCCAAGATTACTGTGGATTCCGGAGCAATGCATACAAATAAAGATGCCCAAATTCACACTTGTCCATCTTGGACCTCTCCAAATGCTCAGAACAATCTGCATGAAAATACAGCAGTTCCAGGACAAATCAATGCACAACATAATCAAGTGAACAGCTACAGAGACACCACAGAGACACCACAGGAAGCCACCGAGAATTCAACAACCAGCACACACACACATTAAGCAAGCTGACGGTGGGTGATAATGGCATCAGGCGGGAATCTAGGTAGCCAGTAAGGACAGAAAATCACTGGAAGGTAAGACATCCAGACTATCTAATGCAACATCCGAGAGATTAGTTTGTGCCCAATAAAATCCATGACGCATACCATTATAATACAAATCATTGGCACTGCTTTCTTCTCCACGAAAAATTGTGTTATTCCTGCCCAGCCATATACTCCAAGCACATGAGAAGAGCAACACATACCAGAGACCTCTCCAGCGAGAGGGGATGGGAAAGCCGTGCCACTGAATGAATAAGTCAGCGATAGAGTGTGGCTGGACCCAAACAAGTCCCCACTGGCGCATCAGCAAGGACCAAACAGACCACGCCTTCCTGCAATCCAAAAGAATGTGATTCGAATCCCCTTCCACGCAACCGCATGCGTCACAATATTGCTCAGATGCCGATAGAATACCTATCCGAGCCAGGTATACTTTAGTTAACAGCTTCTCCCTGCACGCTAACCACAAAAAGGTTTGCCATTTGGGAGCACCCTTAAATCGCCATACATTAGGAATTTCCTTTTCACCATGCAAATGGGAATTCGCCTCCAGTGACTGGTAACATACCTTGGTTGAGAAAGGTACCAACTGATCTCCCCACATGAGGCAGTCAGTGCTTACCGGATTAGGCCGAAAGCCTTCCAACATCGCAAGCAAGCAGCTGGCATCCTCTGCCTCCCAAATAAATAAGGTACGACGCCAAGAAAAATTCCACTGCCAGATGTTATCAATTAACTCCCCAAACTGCAGCACTGATCCCTCCTTCTCCATGGATAATGCATATAATCTGGGGAATACCACACACAAAGGAACGGGCCCAGACCAAACATCATGCCAAAATTTAATAAAGCATCCGTTACCCAATTGCCAGTGAAACAGCGAGGAGAGGCATCGGCCATTTAGCAGGGTTGATCGGCTGATCTTCACAATTCCATTCCAAGTACTGGAAGCATTTCGAACCGCACATATTAAACCTTCTGGGTGTAAAGTGGGTCTATACTTTTGCATGATGACTTGACTCCACAATGCATCCGGATTATTCACAAGACGGTGGCACCACTTCATAAGTAAGGCGGAATTCTTGAAGTCCAGGCAACCCACACCAGCACCGCCATTATCAGTGGTTCGGGTAACCAATGACCAGCGAACTTTACAAAGACATCGCTTGTCCGCATTCCCCGCCCACAAGAAAGTAGTTGGGAGTCTCTTGTATTTAACTGTGACTCGTCTCGACTTAATGTATGCTATAAGTCTCATCAGCAGGTACATGTCTAGGCCAACCATGTCACATTGGTTGGCAACCAAGAGGATTCTAAGATATGTGAAGGGGACAACTAAGCTAGGCATTTTCTATAAGAAGGAAGAAGGCAACTTAAAACTCTTGGCATTCACGGACAATGGATATGCCAGTGTTCTTGATGATAGAAAGAGTACTTCTGGATATATGTTCATGATAGGGTCTGGAGCTGTATCATATGGTCTTCTAAAAACTAACCAATGGTGACTCTATCTACCATTGAGGCCGAATATATTGTAGTAAGTCTTTTTGCATGTCAGTGTATATGGCTCAAGAGAATTATAGGGAAGATTGGAATGGAGGAGAATGAAGGTACCATAATTCAATGTGATAGCAATTCTGCCATTCAATTGGCTAGGAATCCAGTTTTTCATAAAAAGAGTAAGCATATTCATGTGAGATTTCATTTCTTGAGAGATTTGATGAATGATGGTGTTGTGGAATTGAGGTATTGGAATTCTCAAGAACAAATTGCAAATTTGATGACAAAGCCATTTAAGCTGGAGCACTTTGAAAAACTTTGTGGTATGATTGGAATGGTTATTGAAGCTAAATACATATGTTTTTAGTTAAGAGAGAGAATGTTAGCTATAGGAATGTTAGCTATAGATTCATTGTTTCTGTTTTTTATTTACTGTTTCAACTAGGAGATATAAAAAGACTCTTTTCTAGCAACAACACATGTTTGTATAAGGTAGAGTTTGTTTTTTTTCTTTTTTGTAAAAGACTATAAATAAAGGCTAGTCTATTTTGAATTATATATCCCTCCATTCACTTTTTTAACTTTCTAATTTGTGTTTAACAACAAACATGACTCTCGCCTCACTATTTTAAATAAAATAAATAAATTTTAATTTTTAAAATTAAAAAATAAAACTCACATATTTTTATAATTGAATATCAATTTTATTGAGACATTGATCCCACAAAAAGAAAATTCTCTGATTCCCTGATGATGGAAGACCCTCCTGTGCCTAACTCGCCTCCGGACAATAGACCACCGGCTGGGTTTAGGAAAGCGTCATTAGCTTCTGCGCAGCCTTCCCTCTTCTCAAGAAGTTGGAGACGCATTACTATCTGAAAATGATGCTACCATGGATGTTGACGATGAAGCCGTGGCACTCCCTTTTAGGATGCGTCCACTGTATACTAACCGACTGAAAACAGAAAGAGGGAAGAGCCAAAGAGTCTTTGAAGAGGATACTGCGAAAAAGGTCAACCAGGGCACGTACCGATCAGCATTGTTGGGAACACGTTCTGGACATTCGACAGAGGATCGTCATTGAAGAACAAGACATAGTTCGAATCTATGGTTAACCGTACATCAATTGTGAAGATCCTGGATAAATCACTCAATTCACATCTCAAGATGTTATCTGGAGAGAAGATTATCTCTTACGATGGATGACTCTTACCAATTTAGTTTCAACTCTTAGAAAAAGACAGTGATAATAGTTCGAATCCTAATAATTGTGGTTAGAAATTAAATATGGCTAACTAAATACAGCTCATGACTATGAAAAATCCCTCTTAAATGACCCTTGGACGGTCTGTGTCCCTGGAATAGCTGTATGACAATAGCAAAGGAAATTCGAGATGTAAGAGGGGAACAAAGAGGCAAAGACTTTTTGCAAGTCAATGATCAATTATTCACCTAACTCCCATTAATTCACTGTCGGTATGCGGGCTTTAAAGTCTTCGTTATATAGAATCAAAAGCTACTTGGCCTCTGTAAAGGTCTCCTCCCACCTTCTATTCTTGTGATTGCGCAAGCCCAGGCCAATAGCAATGGAAACTCGTCTCTGTGTGCTCGCGTTTCTGCTTCTCTTCGGGGTGCTTGGACCCAGCGGAACAACTTGTCATGGCAAGAGTACTCCATCCATGCATTTGCTTAAAACGGGGCACTCAGGAATGGTCTCGGAGTTTGTCAGATTCGGTCAGTTTAAGCGAAGAATTCCAGTGCGACGTATACCTGCTCCAGTGGAGAACGGATTCCATCACCAAGATGCACCAGCCATACCGAAAGTAAAACTATCTCCTCCGCGACCATATTCACCTCCTCCTCCTCCACCTCCTCCTACATGCTAAGACTTCCAATTTAGCCTTTTTTTTGTTTTCTTAATTCATCATAACATGTATCAATTGAAAATTCAAAAACAGATCAGTTCTTTATTCATTCGCGATATTCTCTTATTTATCAATAAAATTTGAGAAGTGTGATTGAATGATAATTTATCTATTTTTAAATATCAAGAATTCAAATTTTGATTTTAGATAACAAAAAAGGATTATTGTCGATACACCTTTTATCCTTGTGTTTACAAAGATTGTTGTCGAAAAAACAAAGCAACGAATCATGGATTGTGGTACAAGAAGCACCACCGAACTAAAATGGACCAAATGAAGAAGATGATTATCACGACCCGGCTCCCGGACCCTTGGCCCAGTGGGCCTGGACATGTATGTGTGCGTGATGGATCACAATTGCAACGTTCAGTTGGGCTTTTAACCATAGGGCCCAAAAGATGCATCTTGTTACAAATGATACTATCACACAACACATATAAGCCCAAGACCTCCCCCGCTCCTTTCCGATGTGGGATTGGGTAACCTGACCCCCTACGGGCTGGGTCTCACAATTAAATTGATTTATTATGTCCATCCCGATGGGTTTTTGGTAGGCATTGTTAGCCGCGTTGTGTTACGAATTGTTGAGTTATAACCGATTGGGCTGGAATCATGTTTTACGTTATAAAAAAAATCAAATGTGTAATTCCATATTCTTCGGGTTGCTTCAGTTACGTCCTTGCTCGTATAGTAAACCATTCCTTCTCTCCCCAGTATGTGTTCTCATTTCCCCGTAGGACATATGATGCTGTGACTCCTACTGAGATTTTTATACCACCCGTTGATGTTTCCCCCTTTTAAGAGTAGTTCGTGAGCCGTAGACAGCGTTTTGAGGTGTGAGAGCTTCCTACGACTTGTTGGACTATCGCACCTGCACATTTTACACGGTTTTCTTTTCTGGCATTTCCTGTTTGACTCGTTTTGAAGTTTTGACTGACATTATATTTTTATGCATTTATTACTCTACTGGATACGGTTTTTATGTGCCGGGCTTTAAGTCCAGTTTGTGATTTTGGGCTTGTGACCGTATGGACCCGTTTTCTGTTTTGGATATTTTTGTCGATTCGAATAAAGTCTTCCGCTGTGGTATTTTGTTCACTTCGATTTTTATGCCAGATGTTTGTTTCTTATTTGACATGCTCCAATTCTTGAAATATTAAATACGTTTGTTTTGGGAATCGCGTTTGAAAAGTCTTCTAAGCCTTGTGGGATTCGGATTGGTCCACGTGTTGGGCTTGTCCGGGTTTCACGACGGTAAGGGCCTAGTTTTCGGGTTTGGGTCCTTACAAGGGTGGTAGCGGAGCCTGGTTTTACAAATCGGTTTCAGAAATATTTTCGGAAAATATGTTTTAAACTCACTTGCACATGCATAGTCCAGCGTCATATCGTTAAGTTGATTGTTTGAGTTCATAGGCTTACATTTTGTTGTTGTTGTGTTAGACCCCAGAGCGAATAGGTTGTTTGTGGGCCCCAACATTGCAATTAGTGCAGATCGTTCTTTGTCATCCTTGGTTCCATCAATCGCGGTTTTAACCCCATTCGCTGAGCAGTACGTAAATTTCGAGATCGAAATTTTTGTAAGGAGGGGAGGATGTGAAACCCCGTCCTAGTCGTATGTCCAGTCAGCCTTGTTTTAGTGGTCCACGTGTATGTTTGACGTTTTGACTGGGACGGAGATCGAGACGGTAAAAATTACCGTTTTTCCCCTATCGGACCTGAACTTGTTTCCGGGCCTGTTTATTTCCCCTAAGGCCTTCTTCGTACCTTTTTCTTATTTCCGGGCCTGTTTATTACCCTAGGGCCTTATTCGCACCTTTTTAAGCCCATCTGCTTACCCTAGCCGCTGCCACTGCTTTCGTTTCAGACAGAAAACCTGTGTCCGTTCGTCCTCTGTTCTCTTTCTCACACTATTGTCAATCTGCCGCCACCAATTTTCTTTGTTTGGTGTGCCTTCCTCCGTACAACCCAACGATCGCCTTTAGCCCTCTTCCGTTTTTCACTGTTGGATTGTTTGTCAGTTCTATAGATCGGTGAGGGAACGGTAGGAATTTTCTATCCCGTATTTTAATTTTGGTATGTAATTGTTTGTTCTGATAGTGGTTTGATTCAGGTGGATCTGAATCTGGGTATCACGATAAGGGCAAAGGAATTGCCACCAATTCATCTGCACGCCAGGTAGGAGACTACGTCTCATAAGTTTGATCGGAAAATTCCTTTGTTTCTAAATCATCTGATTATTTAGAGGCGTGTTATCTTGTTCTTTTCATGGATGCTCATCTCTTTATTCGTTGCCTTGATGCTTTTCCTGTCTTTTATTCCCTTTCGGTGCGCGTTGGTCTCTTCCTCTTTGCTACACTCTTGCTTTGCTCCCTTGTTGATGCGCCTCTCCTGCTCACGCAGCCTAATTGTCTCCTTATTTAGTCACCATAGCCACTGGCTTGTCTGCTTAGTGAACCATCACCGTAGCTTACTAGCCCCAAAAGATTATTGCAGTGTTTCTTTTAATTCTTTTGTCTTGTAGTACTTTCTTTTAATTCCTTTGTCTCGTAATGGATCCACAATGTAAGCATTTGGCTCTCTTCCCACTGCAGTACTGCTTCAGTGTCAACCTCAAACTCTTTGTCCTTGAAATGTAGGTGCGCTCCAAAGCTCCAAATTTTTATGCAGACCAATAACCTTTTATTTTCTATATTTTCCCTCAACTTTCTCATCAGTCGTTCCTTTTAAGGCTCTGCCGATCCCTCTCCACCTACTCGTCAGGTTTTGGTTTTGTGTAATAGGCTTTTGACTTCTAAGCCTTCGTTTTCTTCGCCTTCGCCTTCTTCGGTTTGGTATTGTATAAAGTTGGTGTCTTTTGACTTTCGTTACAGGATTTTATGTAAATAAGGGTAGCATCTTTGTTTCCTAAGTCTAAAAGGCCTCATCATTTTCACCGTAAGAAGGTCTTCTTCTTTTTTTATTTTATTTTATTTTTGATCAGCACCAATGCGGACATAATCCATCGTCGCCTTTGCACTCACTTTTGGCAGCACAAAGCCTTCCCTCCTCCTTTGATTTTATTTCCACCTGAGCAGCATTTAACCATCTTGTCCCGCAGCTTTTGTTGACTTTTTGGTTCCTTTCTTGCATCCTTATAAGCCTGCGCAAGAAGCCAACGTTTGCCCCTTTCTTTTGTTTCTTTTGTTTTTGTTAAAAACAAGTTTAATTGCCAATCACTTAACCACCTTGTCTGCGCGCAGCCCTTGTTGACTTTTGGGTTCCTTTCTTGGAGCCTTATAAGCTTGCGCAAGAATTACTTTTGTTTCTTTTGTTTTTTTTGTTAACAATTTTAATTACCAAAACTGAATTAATATCATGCGCAGCCTTCATTCCAATTCTGATATAATATCATGCACATTCTTTGTTCCAAATCTGATATAATATCATGCGCATCCTTTATTTTTCCTTTAATTTGCCAAAGCTAATATAATGTCATGCGCAGCTATGGTTTCTCCCTTATGCACATGTTTGTTTCTTCCGCTAAAAGCAAGGAAGGGGCTTCTTTATTTTCTACGTACACATTTGATGATAATAAGCTTGCGACAGCATTTCTATTAAGTTGTTTCAACTATAGTATTAATATCAATCCTTCACCGCCACTCTTCCTTTGTTCCCCAATAATGTCGTTGCTAGTGTTCTTCCTTTTCCCCTTAGAAATTCAGTTTGGGAGCTTAGCCTAAAATAAATAAAGTATAGTTTTTATTATTTATAGTTATTTTAGATCCCAAAGGAATAATACTGGTAGATTTTGTAAATAATAATTGTGGGTTTAATGTAACTATAAGTTGGGTTATGATGGTATATTCGAGGATGTGTGGTTTAGTCAAGTATATTGATTTATAAACCTACGGTTTTGGTATTTGGTTTCTATTAAGTATATTGATTTATAAACGTAGTACTTTTAGAACTGCGACGTTTGTCAAAGTTTATTATTTCATAAACATTCTATATGCCTCAGTTTGATATCTATAGTTATTAAATGTTCGCTTGGCCAATGCGAGGTGAGTATACGGAATCCCAGTGATAGGGGAGAGTTGCTTACCTGTTCGGGAGTCGTATGAGTGTTGTATTCGTTGCCTGCCATGTCTTCGCAGGTTGGTTCATATTAAGTATTGAGACGGGTATGATACGTGTTGTGTTTTCTCTGCCTAGTCTCGGACAACACTGGCAGTAAAGGTTACGTGTATATTTATTATTTTCTTAACAAAATAAATTAACACTGCCAGTGGGCTCCCAGTTTCCCTTTAGCGGGGGTTACTCGAGGAGTGATTTATTATGTCCATCCCGATGGGTTTTTGGTAGGCATTGTTAGCTTCATTGTGTTACGAATTGTTGAGTTATAACCTATTGGGCTGGAATCATGTTTTATGTTATAAAAAAATCAAATGTGTAATTCCATATTCTTCGGGTTGCTTCAGTTACGTCCTTGCTCGTATAGTAAATCGTTCCTTCTCTCCCCAGTATATGTTCTCGTTTCCCCATAGGACATATGATGCTGTGACTCCTACTGAGATTTTTATCTCACCAGTTGATGTTTCCTCCTTTCAGGAGTAGTTCGTGAGCTGTAGACAGCATTTTGAGGTGTGTGAGCTTCTTACGACTTGCCTGGACTATCGCACTTTCACATTTTACACGATTTTCTTTTCTGGCATTTCCTGTTTGACTCGTTTTGATGTTTTGACTCACATTATATGTTTATGCATTTATTACTTTACTGGATACGGTTTTTATGTACCGGGCTTTAAGCCCAGTTTGTGATTTTGGGCTTGTGACTATATGGACCCGTTTTCTGTTTTGAGTATTCTGTCCATTCGAATAAAGTCTTCTGCTGTGTTATTTTGTTCACTCCGATTTTTATGCCAGATGTCGGTTTCTTATTTGACATGCTCCAATTCTTGAAATATTAAATACATTTGTTTTGAGAATCACGTTTGAAAAGTCTTCTAAGTCTTGTGGGATTCGGATTGGTCCACGTGTTGGGCTTGTCCGGATTTCTCGGCGGTAAGGGCCTAATTTTCTGGTTTGGGTCCTTACAATGATATTCCAATTTTCACACTAGGTAAACAAATCAACAGTTAAATTTGGACAGACAAATACCTCACCACTTCAGAATCGCCAACTAAATTGAACAGAATAAGTGGGATATGTCCTCTTCCGATGAGCATACCGCGGACGGAAAAGGAATGTTTTTGTAGAAAGTCCCCCGAGTAAATCCACAGCCTACTACCTCTGCTCTCACTCGATCCACCGGTCTTTCAGGCCCGCGTTGGCGGCAATTCACTCTTAACCATGAGACTGTCAGCTCCTCCCCTGCTCGGCGACGACGTCGTCTTTCTTCCCAGGGGACTCCTTTGTTCCATTGTTCCTTTGTCCTTTGTCCTTTGTCCTTTGTCCTTTGTCCTTTGTCCTTTCATTCATTTGTTTTATCCGTTAATGATAAAATTTATTTTAATTCCAAAATCTTCACACCAAACATGCTGTCGCTTTTTCACGGGTCTTTACTTTGGGCTTCACACTCAGCTGCCAAATTAGTTTGATATCAGATTCAAATATTTTTCGTCCATGTTTGGTTTAGATAAATAAAACCCAACTAAATCCTAAAGCCCATCATCATAAATCCTTAAATCTATTATAATAAATATATATAAATTTATTGACTAAAAGATATCTATCTATACTAATAACTAATCATTTTTTATTACATCATAAATCTTAGTTAGAAATATATATCTAATTAATTCGAATTAAGTACCAAATTCTAATATTTCATTAATATTATGTTTGGTAAACAAAAGGAATGAGATTAGTTATTTTGGGATACATTAGTTATACTAATTCTATATTTAGTTTTGTTTGAAGAAAAAATATCTCTAACTCCCCGTTAAAAATATATCTATGTTATAGAATATAACAATAAGAAGAATTAAGGAGAAAAGAACAAGAGAGAAAACTAAGAACAATATAGGGAGTATAAGATCATATCAAGTACTCAAAACAAGTGTGTACAAAGTGAACAATGTTACCTCCTATTTATAGGTAACATGATAGGGTACATGAAGAGACATTGGAGGATAAAGAGTTTTGTAGTTACAAAATATTCATTACACAATTGAATAGACATAATAAGTTTTTTTGTCTTTTCAATTGCCAAACATTTGATATTCATAACACTCCCCCTTGAATATTTTGAATATTAAGAATGTGAGTATAAAATCAGAATACTGCCTCATTAAAAACCTTACCAAGAAAAACCCAATGGGAATAAAAACTTGGTGAACGATAAATGAGTGCAGTGCATACTTCTCCTAATTTAGTCATCCCTTTAAATCTTTCAAAAGTTGCATTTTGCTCTTTCGAACAAGTTTTTCAAATGTTGATGTGGGAAGAGCTTTAGTAAATAAATCAGCCAGGTTATCACTTGAGCGTATTTGTTGGACACTGATTTCCCCTTTGCTTTGAAGATTATGAGTAAAGAAGAATTTTGGTGAAATATGTTTTGTCTTGTCACCCTTTATGTAGCCTTCCTTCAATTGAGCTATACAAGCAACATTATCTTCATACAGTGTAGTTGCAAGTTCTTTATCACTTGATAATCCATATGCTTCTCTTATGTGTTGTGACATTGATCGTAGCCAAACATATTCACGACTTGCTTCGTGAAATGCTAAAATCTCTGAATGGTTAGAAGAAGTAGCAACCAAAGTTTGTTTCACCGATCGCCATGAAATGGCAGTATTACCTATAGTGAATAAATAACCTGTCTGCGATCTGGATTTATGTGGATCTGACAAATATCCTGCATCTGCAGAGCCAACTAAATCAAAAATGGATAAATTTGAATAATATAAACCCATATCCATTGTCCCTCGTAGATATCTAAAAATATGTTTAACTCCATTCCAATGTCTTCGAGTTGGGGAAGAACTATATCTTGCTAGTAAATTTACTGCAAATGATATATCAGGTCGAGTGTTATTAGCAAGATATGTAAGTGCACCAATAGCACTAAGGTATGGAACCTCAGGACTTAAGAGGTCTTCATTTTCTTCACGAGATCGAAAAATATCTTTTTCACATCAAGTGACATCACAAGCATTGGTGTACTTAATGGATGAGCTTTATCCATATAAAATCTTTTAAGAACTTTATCCACATAATTTGATTGATGAATAAATATTCCTTCACTTAGATGCTCAATTTGAAGACCCAAACAATATCTTGTTTTTCCAAGATCTTTCATTTCAAATTCGTTTTTTAAATAGCTGATAGTTTTATCTATCTCTTCATGAGTTCCAATGATATTTAAATCATCAACATAAACAACTATTATAACAAAACCAGATTCATATCTTTTTATAAAGACACATGGACAAATTGGATTATTCTTGAAATCTATTTTAATCAAGTATTCACTAAGGCAATTATACCACATCCGTCCAGATTGCTTTAATCCATATAGAGCTCTATTTAACTTTATTGAATAAATTTCTCTGGAATTTGATGTATTTGCATCTGGAAATTTAAATCCTTCAAGGATTTTCATATATTTATCAACGAGTCATACAGATAGGCTGTAACTACATCCATTAGACGCATTTCAAGTTTTTCATGTACTGCCAAACAAAGTAAATATCGCAATGTTATTGCATCCACCACTGGAGAATACGTCTCATCATAATCAATACCCGGTTTTTGGGTAAAACCTTGTGCGACGAGTCTTGCTTTATATCTCACAACTTCATTTTTCTCATTTATTTTTCGCACAAATACCCATTTATATCCCACCGGTTTTACACCTTTTGGTGTATGGACTACAGGTCCAAAAACTCCACGTTTTTCAAATGACTTTAATTCTGATTGAATTGCGTCTTTCCACATTGGCCAATCATTTCTATTTTTACATTCCTCCACAGAGGTAGGTTCAAAATCCTCATTTTCTTCCATAATATTTAGCGCTATATTATATGCAAAAATATTTTCGACAAGTATTGAGCTTCGGTTCCATCTTGTTCCTGTAGTGACATAATTAATCGAGATCTCTTCATTCTCTTGTGGTTCTTCCAGAATTTTATTAATTATGTCAACTGGATTTTCCAAAACTATATCCTCCTCATGACCATCTTGTGTAGTTGCTCCTTTCTTTTTCCGAGCATTTTTATCTTTGGAACCGAATGGTCTTCCACGTTTCTGACGTGGTTTAGACTCACTAGCAACTTTAGATTGTCCTTCAGGGACATCAATTCTTATCGGAGCATTTACAGCTGGAATATGAGACCTAGTTATTCTTTTAAGGTCAGTAAATACATCTGGCAGTTGATTTGCAATCGTTTGTAAATGAATTATCTGTTGAACTTCATATTCACATTGATTTGTTCGAGAATCAAAACTAGATAATGATAATTCATTCCAAGAGATCTTATTTTCCAACTGTTTATTTTCTCCCCCAAATGTTGGAAATATAGTCTCGTCAAAATGACAATCAGCGAATCTTGCCGTAAATAAATTTCCAGTTAATGGCTCAAGATATTTGATGATAGATGGAGACTCATATCCAACATATATTCCCATTCTTCTTTGAGGACCCATTTTTGTACGTTGTGGTGGAGAAATTGGAACATATACTGCACAACCAAAAATTCTTAGATGAGAAATATTTGGTTCCTGACCATGAACCAATTGCATCGGAGAGTGTTCATGATAACTTGTTAGCCTAATACGTATAATTATTGCTGCATGTAAAATGGCATGTCCCCAAACATAAACTGGAAGTTTGGATCTCATAAGCATAGGTCTTGTAATTAATTGTAAGCGTTTTATAAATGATTCTGCAATACCATTTTGTGTATGAACATAAGCAACAGGATGTTCAACATTTATTCCAATAGACATGCAATAATCTATAAAGGCTTTTGATGTAAATTCACTAGAATTATCCATTCGAATAGATTTTATTGGATAATCAGGAAATTGAGCTTGCAAATGAATTATTTGTGCAAGCAATCTTGCAAATGTCATATTGCGAGATGATAATAAACATACATGTGATCATCTGGTTGATGCATCGATCAAAACCATAAAATTTCGAAATGGTCCACATGGTGGATGTATAGGCCCACAAATATCTCCTTGAATTCTTTCTAAAATTTAGGAGATTCAATTCCAATTTTTGCTAGTGATGGCCTTATTATTAATTTGCCTTGAGAACAAGCAACACATGAGAATTCATTATATTGAAAAATCTTATCCTTTTTCAATGGATGACCACAAGAATTCTCTATTATTTTTTGCATTATTGTTGAACTGGGATGGCCTAACCGGTCATACCAAATTTTAAACACATCATTAAACTGGTGGATTATGATAGAATGAGATTCTATCATTGTAATACTTGTGTAGTACAATCCGGTAGAAAAAGTGAGTAATTTTTCTAATATATATTTTTTACCTGAAATTATAGAAGTTATGCAAAGATACTCAATGCTTCCTTCGTTCATTGTCTCAATATGACATCCATTCAAACGAATATTTTTAAAACTTAACAAGTTTCTTTGAAATTTAGAAGAGTATAATGCATCTTCTATCATTATTTTGGTGCCACCAGATAGAATAATATTTGCTCTTCCGGAGCCTTCAATCAATCTTGTACTACCACTTATGGTATATACATTGGTTTTTATATTATCCAAATAAGAGAAATATCTCTTATCTCTCAATATTGTATGCGTTGTGGCATTGTCAACCAAACATATTTCCTTGGCGTTCATCTTAGAGATATCCATGCCAATATCCATTCTCTTCATTGAATAAATAAAATGAATAAGAAAATATAAAATAAATTTAAATATAAAAATAAAATATAAATAAATAAAACAAAATAAATAGACTTTTATTATAATAAAACAAGAGAACATGATTGAAATTTGCATAATTATAAAATTAAAATCATTCATGATTTCTTGCACTTTCATCATTTGGATCATTAAGAAAATCAGAAACATCCAAGTGCGTTATATCCTCAAGGCCATTAGCAAATTCAGTGAAATCATCTTGGACAAAGTTTGTCTCCACATCCTTGCCTTTAGACTTCAAAGATTCTTGATATAGGTCAGCAAAATATTTTGGTGTACGACAAGTACGTTGCCAATGACCTTGCATTCCACATCGATGACAGTTACTAATTGTAACTTTTTTCTTTATGCCACTCATTATTTTTCCAGGTCCTTCATCCTTTACAACTTTCGGATTTTGGAAGATAAATTTACTGGATTGACCACCACCATAATGAAATTTATTATAACCTCGTCCTCGTCCTCGTCCTCGTCCTCGTCCGCGGCCTCGACTACGACCACGACTATGGTTATGAGATAGCATCACATTCACTTCAGGGAATAGAGCAGAACTAGTAGGACAAGATTCATGATTTCTCATCAACAACTCATTGTTTTGTTCAGCCACCAAAAGGTATGAAATCAACTCAGAATATTTTGTGAAACCTTTTTCACGATATTGCTATTGTAAAAGCACATTTGAAGCATGAAAAGTAAAGAATATTTTTCAAGCATATCAACATCAGTAATATTTTCTCTACATAATTTTAATTGTGAGCTGATTTTAAATAATACAAAATTATAGTCAGTCACAGATTTAAAATCTTTTAAACGAAGATGCATCCAATCATAACGAGCTTTTAGAAATATCACTGTTTTCTAGTGACTATACCTTTCTTTTAAATTTTTCCAAAGATCTGCAAGATCTTTTACTGTGAGATATTCGGATTTCAATCCTTCATGGAGATGATGACGAAGAAAAATCATATCCTTTGCCTTATCTTGATTCGATGCTTCATTTGGTGTTTTGATTGTCTCTCGAAGTCCTTTGACATCCAAATGAATTTCAGCATCCAATATCCAGGATAAATAATTTTTTTCAGTAATGTCAAGAGCTTCAAACTCAAGCTTTGCAATATTTGCCACTGTAAAACTATAAAATATTAAAAACACATAAAATTAATCACATAATAAGATAAGAAATAAATTTCTAAATTAAACATAAGAAATAATCTATAAGAATAATAACATAAGAAATATTAATAACATGTAATGATGGTAATATTATGATTATATTAGCATCATACAAATAAAACAATCAATAACTTAAATTTCTAAAACAAATATAAAAAAATCAAATTTAAGAACATACAATATGAAACAATAATATTACAACATGATTATATCTAAATAATTATAAAAATATACTCACCCAAATATACCTTTGTAGAAACTAAGATTCTTGTTTGTTCTTTGTGAAGAACTCTTGTAAGACTCTTGATTCTCCTTTTGTTTATAAGAGTATCGTGCTGATAACGTGTTATAGAATATAACAATAAGAAGAATTAAGGAGAAAAGAACAAGAGAGAAAACTAAGAATAAGAGAGAAAACTAAGAACAATATAGGGAGTATAAGATCATATCAAGTACTCAAAACAAGTGTGTACAAAGTGAACAATGTTACCTCCTATTTATAGGTAACATGATAGGGTACATGAAGAGACATTGGAGGATAAAGAGTTTTATAGTTACAAAATATTCATTACACAATTGAATAGACATAATAAGTTTTTTTGTCTTTTCAATTGCCAAACATTTGATATTCATAACAATCTATTCTTTTTGTTTGTTCTCTCTTTGCTGCCTTGTCTTGCTCCCATATCTTATTTCTTTATTACATAATTTTTTTGTCAAATATTAAGGTAATTTTTTTGTCAAGTTGTTGTAGTTTTATTCTCTGTCCACGAGTGCATGTGTGAAGTTAAGGAGGTAGTTATGTATCCTTGGGAAGCATAGGTCAAGCCACAGTGGTTTATACCATGTCACAATTTTGTAGTTTTATTATCATCTTCTTTCTCCTTTTTTACTTTCCAACCATTAATTCTGTATTAATCTTAGTTTGTATGATCAGAAATCTAATCACAGATCAGTTCTGTATTCATCTTGATATTCTTCTAGCTACGAAAGCCAGAACGATGAGGGATTGGTACGAGAAGCATCACATCCAAACCAAAGTGGACCAAACGAAGAAGATGATATTCCCATTTTTCTGATATTTTATCACACTGGATAAACAAATCAATGGTTGAATTTGGAAAGATATATACCTCAGCACTTCAGAATCGCCATCCAAATTGATCAGAGGTAGTGGGATATGTCGCCCTCTCATTGATTACAAAGTGAGCATAATAGGTCCACTGATGTGATCATACCGTGCGGGCAAAAGGAATGTTTTTTAGGATGTCTCCCAAGCAATAAAACCAAGAGAAAAATTGAATCTTTTGGTGGAATAAACTTCCATCAAATCTCAATAATACGAATTGAATTATAATATTTATTTTAATAAAAATTAAGATTTAAATTTTGATTTTGGATATGAAAATTTAAAAAGAAGTATCGGATAATTGGTGCACATGCACATCCATTTACCTCTATTTACGTATACGCGTATCTTAAAGGTGAATTCTTGGTTTGGTAGACTTTGCATACTGTTCACCAAAGTATATACTAAAATTTTGATTTTTTTTGGAATTATAGATAAAATTTATTTTAATACCTTCAAAATTACTCTCTCCTTACTATTTTAAATAAAACGAATAAATTTTAATTTTTAAAATTAAAAAATAACGCTCACATATTTTTATAATTAAATATCATTTTTATTGAGACATCGATCCCACTGAAAGAAGATAAGACTCAATTCTCTGATCCCCTGATGATGGAAGACCCTCCTGTGCCTAACTCGCCACTGGACAATACCACCGGTTGGGTTTAGGAAAGCATCATTAGCTTCTGCTCAGCCTTCCTCTCCTCAAGAAGTTGGAGGCGCATTACTATCTAAAAATGATGCTACCATGAAGGGCAGCTTTCAGGTGCAACACCGGCACTAATAGAAAATATTTTTTAAAACTTAAGAAAGAAAAAAAATATATATTTTACTTCTTTCAAGGAATTTCTATTAGTGCCGGTGGTAAGTATCATGGATGTTGCACCTGAAAACTGTCCCTACCATGGAATGACGATGAAGCCGTGGCACTTCATTTTAGGATGGGTCCACTGTATACCAACCGACTGAAACAGAAATTGTCATGACCCGGCCCCTGGACCCTCAGCCCAGCGGCGAGACGTGTATGTGTGCATGATGGATCACAACTGCAACACTCAGCTAGGCTTTTAACCACAGGGCCCAAAAGATGCATCTTGTTACAAATGATCCACTCACACAACACATATAAGCTCAAGACCTCCCTCGCTCCTTTCCGATGTGGGATTGGGTAACCTGACCCCCCTACGGGCTGGGTCTCACAATCTCCCCTCCTTATAGACCTCGTGTCCTCACGAGAGGAGCCAAACGTAACTGCCTTGGGCCCAAACTCACGGGCCCAAACATGAACACACAACACGGCCCAAGCCCACCCGGAAGAGGGAACGAGATCGGCTCCGCTACCATTTGTCATTACCCGGCCCCCGAACCCTCGGCCCAGCGGTGAGACGTGTATGTGTGCATGATGGATCACAACTGCAACACAATAAAAAGTATGTTTCGTGGACTTAGATAAAATCAGGCTTTGGATTTATATCTATTTATTTTGGGACTTTGGTCAATGATATGTATTAGTGGATTTCATAAATAGTATTGTTCGGGTTTTAGTATGATTATTAACTGAGTTTATACTTGGGCATATATTTGAGGTTGTGTGATGCATGTGCATGTTTTACACTCGGTTATAGAAGTATGGTTTAGACATGTATATTGTTTCATAAGCCTATGGTTTTGGTATTATGGTCTCTATTCAGTATATTGATTATTAAACGTAGTATTTTTGAACCTGTGATGTTTGTCAAGTTTATTGCTTCATAAACATTTTATATGCATCAACTAGTAATTAATTAATCAAAATCGAACATGGTGACAAGTATTGTTACAATTCTTCGGGTAATGCTATAGTAGTAATAGACCCCAGAGCGAATATGTGGTTTGTGGGCCCCAACATTGCAATTAGTGTAAATTGCCTGTTGTAATCCTTGTTTCCATCAATCGTGGTCTTAACTCCATTCATTGAGTGATACGTAAATTTCGAGGACGAAATTTTTGTAAGGAGGGGAGAATGTGAAACCCCGTCCCAATCGGGTGTCCAATCAGTATAGTATTAGTGGCCCACGTGTACGTTTGAAGTGTTGACCGGGATGAAAACTGAGATGGTAGAAAAATTACCGTTTTGCCCCTATTAGACCCAGGCTTGTTCCCGAGCCTGTTTAATATCCTTAAGGCCTTTTTCGTAGCCCTCTTGTAATTCCAAGCCCATTTAATTATTCTAAAGCCCTATACATTTCTTTTAACCCTGTTAGCCTACCCAAATCCCTACCACTGTCTATTCCAGTCACAAACCTGTAACTGCTTGTCCCTGTTCTTTCTCTTCCTTACGTATTTGCAATCTATTGCCTGTAACCCCATTCTTTCTTTTTCTGTTGGATTGGCTGTCAGGATTGTAGGTTGGTGAGGGTACGGTAAGGCGTATCTTTTTGTATTTTTAATTAGGTTCATGATTTTGTCTGATTGGGGTCTAATTCAGGTGCATCTGAGTCCGCGTATCGTGACAAGGGCAAAAGGATTACCGGTTGTTCATCTGCACATCAGGTAGGAGTCTATGACTCATAAGTTTGATCGGCGAATTCTTTTACTTCTTAATCCGTTCTTTTACCTGATGTTTATTGCTTTAATCGGTTATTGTCTTCCGTCTTCTTATGATGCACTGATCTTTCTTTCTCTGTACCCATAACCCCGTGATGCGTGATTTGTGTTGTGTGAAATTTGCTGCTGCGGGTTTATTCAAGATATCGTTTCTTTCTTATATCTGGTGATGCTCTAATACCGTAGTCTTGTTATTAGTCCTACTTTTATTCTGTAGTGTGCTTGAAGCCTCGTCTCGTAGTGGAAATTAGGGTTTCGATTTGGTGCCAATTTGGGTATTAGGTCTGTCGTTTTCCCCTTTCTTTTTCTCAATCGTTCCTCTCAACTGCCCTCCTCCTGTCGCGAATACTTACTTGTGTTTTTATCTTCTACTTCCTGTTCCTGTTTTGCCTCTTCGTTGCCTTGCCGATTCTACCATTAGCTGGTCCCTGCGTCACCTTCTTCTTCCTGCTGTCACCCCGATCTCCCTCCTTCTTTTTCTTGTTGAGCGAAGCGTCAGCTCGCACCTTTGTTCCCAGTTCGTGTCTTCGCTCCCAGCTCGCACCTCCCTCCTCAAATCACTTCTTCGATTGTGCTCTGTACCCAGCTCGCACCCCCTCCCACAGAATCGTGCTCTCCTCCCTTCCGTTCGCACAAGCCGGGCTCGTACTCCCTTTCGGCTCTTCGATTTCCTCACTCCGGTCTGTGCGTTACCCAGCTGATGTTCTTGGGTCCACGATTTCTTTTGTTCTGCGCGCACGTTCACTTCCTTCGAGTGTTCTCCACACTCCTTCTTTTGTTGCATTCTCTTCTTCCCTTCATGTTGATTTTCTTTGTTGAGTGCTGCGGATTGACATCTGCTATATCTTTTTCCTTGATTGAGTTGAGGTATCTGTTGCTGCTCTGTTTTGGCCATCCAGTCCTCTTTGCTCGGTGAATCCCTGTACTCGTCGTGCTCTATCCTTCGTTCCAAGTGCGGCTGTGTTCTTCTGGGTCTATTTCTTCTTTCCGTGTGCTTCGTACCAGGCGTGTACCGGCCTCGCTTCCAGCAAACTTTCTGTTCTTCATTTTCTTCCAGTTCGTGCGATTGTGTGTCTTCCTTGTTTCCGTTCATTTCCGGTACATTGAGCTTGATCTTCACCGAATTCGGGCAACCCGGATTCGCGGCTCTTCTTCCCCAGCGATGTCATGTTCTTCACTCTCAATTCGCGGGGTGCAGGCCTTGTCCTTCCCAGCAATGTTCTCGGTTTACTTTTCTTGTTCCTGCACACTTAATTTCCTTTTTCCTCTGTATTACGGGTGGCTTGCTTCTGTTTCAGCAGCAGCATCGATTTCTTTTGTATGTTCTGTGCTGTGTTGTTGATGTTCTTCTCTAATTGCGGTTCCAGCTTTGCCATCCTGCCATTCGAATCCCTCTTATCTTTCGTCCGTTTATTTCTTCTTTTCTCCTCGTTGCAGGTGGTCTTCCGGTTCTTCATGGCCTCTTTTTTGTTCACGTTTCCTATCCTTTGCATTCTCATACGAGAGTGATTAATCAAGCTATTAATTAATTAACCAAAAATGGACCATAGTAAGTATGATCAGGTGATAGTATTTGTTTCGGGGAATGATATTTGGTTCTTGCCTATTTGTTTCGGGTAAATTATTTAACTTGTTGTACTCTAAATAATTCAGTAATGTTGTACTCTAAATAATTCAGTAATGTTATACTCTAAATAATTCAGTAAAAGTGTATAAATCAAATATGGAATTATTTTAACAGGTATAACTATAAGGTTCTTACAGTTTCTATTAAACGTTTTAAGAACGGGTATGATCTTAAATCAATGTGTGTTATCAGTTGATAATTACAGTATGTAAACGTTCGCCTGGCCAATGCGAGGTAAGTCAACGGAATCCCAGTTACAAGGGAGAGTTGCTTACCTGTTGGGAGTTGTATGGGTGATGTTACATATACCCGCCACGTCTTCGCAGGTTGGTTTGGATCGTATGTTGAGGCAGGTATGATGTTTGTGATGTTTTCTCTGCCTAGTCTCGGACAATACTGGCAGTACGGGTTATGTATTTTGTATTGTTTTAAAATAAATTAACCTGCCAGTGGGTTCCCGGTTTCCCTTTAGCGGGGGTTACTAGAGGAGTGTTTTACGTTGTCCACCCCGATGGTTTTTGATTAATAATGTTAATAGTGTTGTGTTATGAACCGTTGTGTGATAATTTATTGGGTTGGGATTCTGTATTAAGAAATTGAATGTGCTAATTCCTTATTCCTCATGTTTGTATCATGATCCATTCCTTGCCCTCCCTTGTTGTATTCCAATTTGCCCGTAGGACATATGATGCTGTGACTCCTACTGAGATTTTATAATCTCACTCGTTGTTGTTTCCCCCTTTCAGGAGTAGTTCGTGAGCCATAGACGTTACTTCAGGTGTGAGTGCTTCCTACGACTCAGCTGGACTATCGCACCTACACGTTTTACACGGATTTCTGTTTCTGGCATTTCCGGTTTGACTCGTTTGTTTCTTTACGGAATACCTGACAAATTGAAAACTGACATCTAGCATAAAACGGAGTAAAACAAATATACAGCGGAAGACTTTCTTTACTGGAAATGAAATACCATAAACGAAAACGGATCCAAACAGTCAAAGCCCAAAATCACGAAATGGGCTTAAAGCCCGATACGTAAAAACAGGTATTCCGTAAAGAAACAAACGAGTCAAACCGGAAATGCCAGAATTGGAAAACTGTGTAAAAAAGTGTAGGTGCGATAGTCCAGCTGAGTCGTAGGAAGCACTCACACCTCAAATACTGTCTACGGCTCACGAACTACTCTTGAAAGGAGGAAATACAACAACGGGTGAGATTATAAAATCTCAATAGGAGTCACAGCATCATATGTCCTACGGGCAAACTGGAATACAACAAAGGAGGGCAAGGAATGAATCATGATACAAATAGAGGTGTAGCTGAACAAACATGAGGAGTAAGGAATTAGCACATTCAATTGCTTAATCCAGAATCCCAACCCAATAGATTATCACACAACGGTTCATATCACAACACTATTAACATTATTAATCAAAAACCATCAGGGTGGACAACGTAAAACACTCCTCTAGTAACCCCCGCTAAAGGGAAACCGGGAACCCACTGGCAGGTTAATTTATTTTAAAACAATACAAAATACATAACCCGTACTGCCAGTGTTGTCCGAGACTAGGCAGAGAAAACATCACAAACATCATACCTGCCTCAACATACGATCCAAACCAACCTGCGAAGACGTGGCGGGTATATGTAACATCACCCATACGACTCCCAACAGGTAAGCAACTCTCCCCTGTAACTGGGATTCCGTTGACTTACCTCGCATTGGCCAAGCGAACGTTTACATACTGTAATTATCAACTGATAACACACATTGATTTAAGATCATACCCGTTCTTAAAACGTTTAATAGAAACTGTAAGAACCTTATAGTTATACCTGTTAAAATAATTCCATATTTGATTTATACACTTTTACTGAATTATTTAGAGTATAACATTACTGAATTATTTAGAGTACAACATTACTGAATTATTTAGAGTACAACAAGTTAAATAATTTACCCGAAACAAATAGGCAAGAACCAAATATCATTCCCCGAAACAAATACTATCACCTGATCATACTTACTATGGTCCATTTTTGGTTAATTAATTAATAGCTTGATTAATCACTCTCGTATGAGAATGCAAAGGATAGGAAACGTGAACAAAAAAGAGGCCATGAAGAACCGGAAGACCACCTGCAACGAGGAGAAAAGAAGAAATAAACGGACGAAAGATAAGAGGGATTCGAATGGCAGGATGGCAAAGCTGGAACCGCAATTAGAGAAGAACATCAACAACACAGCACAGAACATACAAAAGAAATCGATGCTGCTGCTGAAACAGAAGCAAGCCACCCGTAATACAGAGGAAAAAGGAAATTAAGTGTGCAGGAACAAGAAAAGTAAACCGAGAACATTGCTGGGAAGGACAAGGCCTGCACCCCGCGAATTGAGAGTGAAGAACATGACATCGCTGGGGAAGAAGAGCCGCGAATCCGGGTTGCCCGAATTCGGTGAAGATCAAGCTCAATGTACTGGAAATGAACGGAAACAAGGAAGACACACAATCGCACGAACTGGAAAAAAATGAAGAACAGAAAGTTTGCTGGAACCGAGGCCGGTACACGCCTGGTACGAAGCACACGGAAAGAAGAAATCGACCCAGAAGAACACAGGCGCACTTGGAACGAAGGATAGAGCACGACGAGTACAGAGATTCACCGAGAAAAGAGGACTGGATGGCCAAAACAGAGCAGCAACAGATGCCTCAACTCAATCAAGGAAAAAGATATAGCAGATGTCAATCCGCAGCACTCAACAAAGAAAATCAACATGAAGGGAAGAAGAGAATGCAATAAAAGAAGGAGTGTGGAGAACACTCGAAGGAAGTGAACGTGCGCGCAGAACAAAAGAAATCGTGGACCCAAGAACATCAGCTGGGTAACGCACAGACCGGAGTGAGGAAATCGAAGAGCCGAAAGGGAGTACGAGCCCGGCTTGTGCGAACGGAAGGGAGGAGAGCACGATTCTGTGGGAGGGGGTGCGAGCTGGGTACAGAGCACAATCGAAGAAGTGATTTGAGGAGGGAGGTGCGAGCTGGGAGCGAAGGCACGAACTAGGAACAAAGATGAGAGCTGACGCTTCGCTCAACAAGAAAAAGAAGGAGGGAGATCGGGGTGACAGCAGGAAGAAGAAGGTGACGCAGGGACCAGCTAATGGTAGAATCGGCAAGGCAACCAAGGGGCATAACAGAAACAGGAAGAAAAGGATAAAAATACAGGTAGGTAATCCGGCAGTTGTGTGGAATGATTGAGAAAAATGAAAGGGGAAATAGAGCAGACCTAATACCCAAATTGGCCCAAATCAAAACCCTAATTTGCACTACGAGACGAGACTTCAAAGCACACTACAGAATAAAAGGAGGGCTACTAACAAGGCTACGAAATTAGAGTATCACAGGATATAAGAAACGATATCTTAAATAAACCCGCAGAAGCAAAATTCACACCACACCAAGCACGCATCACGAGGTTATGGGTACAGATAAAAAGAAAGACCAGTACATCATAAAGAAACAGAAGCCAACAATCGATTAAAGCAATAAACATCAGGTAAAAGAACGGATTAAGAAGCAAGGGGATTCACCGATCAAACTTATGAGTCATAGACTCCTACCTGGCGTGCGGATGAACCTTTATCACGATACGCAGACGCGGATACGCAGATGTACCTAAATCAGACCCCAATCAGATAAAAATCATCAACCTAACTAAAAATACAAAAAGATACTCCTTACCGTACCCTCACCAACCTACAATCCTGACAGCCAATCCAACAGGAGAAGAAAGAACGGGGTTACAGGCAATAGATTGCAAATACGTAAGGAAAAGAAAGAACAGGGACAAGCGGTTACAGGTTTGTGACTGGAATAGACAGTGGTAGGGATTTGGGTAGGCTAACAGGTTTAAAAGGAACGTATAGGGCTTTAGAATAATTAAATGGGCTTGGAATTACAAGAGGGCTACGAAAAAGGCCCTAAGGATATTAAACAGGCTCGGGAACAAGCCTGGGTCTAATAGGGGCAAACGTACACGTGGACCACTAATACTATGCTGATTGGACACCCGATTGGGACGGGGTTTCACAGAAATAATGAATAGCCAAAGAACCTTTAAAGAGGATATTGCGAAAAAGGTCAACCAGGGCACGTACCGATCAGCATTGTTAGGAACACGTTCTGCATTGTTAGGAACACGTTCTGGATATTCGACAGAGGATCGTCATTGAAGATGAAAAGGAACAAATTATAGTTTTATTGTTCTGTGTTAACTCTTTGTACAGGACTGTAATATATATTACAATGTGCATGGATGAAAATGGTGATTTGGACATTGTTAATGACACCCAACTTGTTGACCAATCATTGAAAATGCTCCCGATTTAGCACTTTAGTGAACACATCTGCTAGTTGTGACTGAGATGAAACATGTTGCGGTTGGAGGAGTTTAGATTGGATATGTCACCGGATGAAGTGACAGTCGATTTCTATGTGTTTAGTTCCTTCATAGAAGACTAGATTTGCAGCAATGTGTAGTTCTTCTTGATTACCACAGAAAAGATTTACTGGTGAAGAATCTTTCACATCAAGTTCAAAGAATAAGCGAACAAGCTACATAATTTCACTAGATGTGTTTGTCATCGCTCCATATTCCGCTTCTACTGTGGATCGAGATACAATGGTCTATTTCTTTGATCTCCAAGAAATAGGTGCTGACCCAATAAAAATTATATATCCAGTTGTAAATCTTCTTGTTCTTCAACATCCTGCCCAGTCAGCACACAATAGGCATATAGATTCAACTTATTGTTTGAAGGGAAGAATATGCCTTATCCTGGTGCATTCTTAAGATAACGAAGTACTCTAATAGCAGCATCAAAGTGGCACTACTTTGATTCCTGCATAAACTGACTTAGTAGATTTACAGATTGATTGATATCTAGTCGTGTTATTATTAAATATAGCAATCGACCAGCCAATCTTCGGTATTTACATGGGTCTTCATAATTGTCTACTTCATCAGCATCAAGTTTATGTTGTGATTCCATGGGTGAAGGACTTCTCCATGATCGAGCTACAAATGGGAGAATGGAAAGGTAAACTTGACTTCTCCATTGTTTCCATAGATGATTTTCCGATTGTGTTGGGATGCAATTCTTGGACCAGACGAGAGCATTCCCATTGTCTTGCACCAACACCCTCATACTTTCGGAAGGAAGCCATTGTTGCGTGGTGTCTGTTGCTCGGGAGAAGGAGCTTAAGGCAAAAACACTCGCAGCCATCAGTCAACTAGAGAGTCCTTTGGTGGAAAGGATCCGAAGGGGTAGGGAACATAACCCCCAAGTTCAGGCCTTGGCAGAACAAGTAAAGCAAGGGCCGAATCCATCCTCCAACCGTGTTTCCAAGGAGTGGGACAATTAGAAGGACCTTGCAAGAGTGCAATTGTCCAAGGCGGCAAAGACAAAGGAAAAGTGGGCAAACACAAAGAGACGATCCTTAGAGTTTGATGAAGGGGATCCTGTGTTGGTGAAGCCGATGCCTCACCAAAGCCAAGTGTTTGCCAAGTTGCACAAGGGGCTAGTGCGACTATACGACGGTCCCTTCAAAGTGTTGAAGAGGGTTGGCAAGGTGTCAAACAAGCTTGCAGTCATCAAGACTCATGATAAACACCTTGATGAGATTTTATCAAGTCGGGTGAACGGGAAGCACATGAACCATGTGGAGTATCTGGTTCGTTGGAAAGATGACCCTCCTAGTGAGATTAGTTGGGAGAGCGAATCTGATCTTTGGCGACATCGAGACGAGATCGATGAATTGTTGAGGCGGCACACAACGAGGACGTTGTCGAGTTTGGTAAGGGAGAATGTCACGGCCGAAACTCAGACTACGAGTCATTCGGCTTCGTGCGAGACCCATCCCCAAAACAAGGAACATGTCCCCTAAATTAAGGAACACGTCCCCCACCAAGAGAGAGAATCAAGGAGGGAATCAGGGAACATGTTCCCCATTGAGAGAGGGAATCAGGGAACTCAATGGGAATCTGTGTTTATCCTTTACACTTTTGTATATACACCGTTAGATCGTACGACTCGATCTCCACCATTCATTGGGGAGTTGTAAAGGCTATATATGGGGTGCCTCTCCTCATTTGTACACTATATCTAGCAATTCTTATAATATTGAAAGTTTAGAACTTTCTTTCCATTTTCTTGTGTCTCTCTTTTGGGTTGGTTTCTAAACTTAGCATTCTAGCTAGTTTTGTGAGAAAGGTTGACTTAGCCTATTGCGAGTGCGATAGTCTAAGGCCGCACTGAGAGTTTATATTCCGCAAAACTCTAGTACACTGACAAATTCCACTTCAAAATTACCCTTTTCTTCTTCCAGTCTTATTTCCCAAAATTGCCCCTTACCTCACTGTTTTATTTCCATCTTTGCAAGTGTCCCAACGGTCACTTTTGACAGTTTGGTTCGGCTAAGGACAGACAAAATGACAAAAAGAGTCAGCCTTCCACCATGGGGCTGACATGCCAATTCGCCTAAATAATGGAAGGCTAAATGGTTGTTTCGTCATCTTTGTGTGGGTTTTTTGGGTAGTTCAAGACAATAATAATGGAAATTGAACTAATTAGAACAGAACAGAACAGAGCACGAGAAAGCAGAGGAAAGCAAGTAAGAAGATGACATATATCAGAGTCGGTGACTTGTGATTTAGTGTAACTGATTGGGTTATACGCAGCGGATACTGTCACCTTTGAGGGTAAAAGAGAGATACTGAGTCATGGGAGAGTTGCCCAACCGGGTTTCAAATAATGATTCTTGCGGATTGTACCTTGTATAATACAGTATGGTTGTACTCCTGAAGTTTAGTAGGAAAACTTGGGAGGTAATGGGTACTTGTAATTTAATCTGAACGTACTTGAAAGCATCTAGTTAGCTAAGAAGGATTGTTATTTTTGCCCTTTTTAATGAAAGCTGTGGGTATTTTCGGCATGATTTTATGTGAATTTGGCTTGCCGGTCTTTTACAGACTTGTCTTGTTTCCAAGGCCTTTTCTACTCCCCAGAGGCTGCTCCTTTACTTCAGAACTTCTGCATATACCATATTGATGCACCAGGGCATGAGGTTAGTGTCAGACTAGTTTCTTGGCTTTAACAGTTTATTTTCGTCTACCACTGCTGTGCACTTGAAGTTATACCTATAAAGCTTCTATTCACCTTTTGTTCAAGAGTTCTTACAGTTGGATGCAGATGTCATCTCTTCAGATATTCCATTACTTAAAGTGGATGACTTGGCTGACCAGGTTGCTGAAGTTCTAGATTTCTTTGGGTATGACAGTTGTGGTTGATCATATGTTTCTGAATGAAGGGATTTAATTGCCTGTGACACTGCTTCCTATCAAGATTTGGTTTATATTTATATGAATCTTAGTTGATAAAGGCTACGATGTTCTTCTGTAAATCAGGCTGAAAGAGGTTCTATGCTTAGGCGTCACTGCCGATGTCTACATCTTTACTCTTTTTGCTGTAAGTTTTCTGCAGTGGTTTTCACCAATCAGTTTCTCCTCCTTATGTTTATATCCTTATGGAGTTTGGTTTATCTTTCTGATGCAGATGAAGTCTAAAAAACGAGTTCTTGGGTTGATTCTTGTTTCCTCTATCTGCAAAGCACCTTCTTGGACTGAATGGCTTTACAATTAGTTTCAATTCTTCATCTCCTTGACAGACCAACTGAAATGAGAAGAAAACGATGGTTGTGGTACTTACTCTGGACATGACTCACTAGCTTGATTGTTTTTCTGATGGCATTTCTGTATCTCTGATGTTTCAGGTCTTGATGAAGTTGTTATACTTTTGTGGCATATTGAAGGAATGCCTTCTCCAACTTTACTTCAGTAAGGTGCCTTAGCTGGTCCTGCCTTAAAATTTCTTTCCAATCTTTGTAGGTGTCCTAATTCTGAAATTCTGGAAATAGGAAACAAGGTTCGGTGCACATTATGCAGAATCTGACATCATTCATGCTTGCAGGAGGGTACACAAATCTCAGTTTTGTTGGTTTATTTCCTGTTTTACTTTCTGGTTTACTGGTATGAATCTCAAGATAGACAACTCGCTAAATTCCTGTAGCCATTCTCTTTTGTAAAACCAGTATGTATTTATCTTCTGTGAGCAGGCAAAACATAGAACTGATATCAATTGCTTGTGAAATTTGGCCACAGTTACTGGATGAAGGGCAAAGTATGAATGGCATGCGCTTTCTTCAGGCCATAATGAGCAAGACACTGCCTGTTCTTCAATATCATTTGTCATATGCCTTGTCTCAGAGTTTCCTTGCATTCAATCACTAGGTGTCCTAGCTTTTCTATATATGAATAACTAGATTTGATGCGCCACCTACATGGAGTCAAATATTACCTAATCTCATATTGGGAATGGGTGGGGATGTCTTGGACTATGTTGAGTGAATGTATCATTTATAACAAGATATCAGAAATATAACCAAACGCTGCAGTTGTGATCTATAACGCACATACACAGTTATATATAGAAAATAAATTTGAATGTTATACTATATAATATTAATAACGTATAAATATTTAGAAAAAAAGAATAAAATCTGAACCTATTTGACAAATAGTGAATATTATATCATATTTTATCATAAAATACAAGTTTCATATAGTAATTTTTAATAAATAAAATTTAATACGTAATATTTATATTTAGAGAAGACATAAAAAATTTGAGTTTAGACAATTAAATTACAATATTAATTTGATTGTCCACTCGAATACTCATCATTATTAAAAAAAAAAAAGTTCACTTTTTCATTTCCTTCCACCATGGTATTTTTTAATCTAGAGTAAAATTTATCATACTAAATTTATTGTATCAAATAGATGAATATTTTTTGATAAATGGTATAGTAAAAATAATTTTAATTTATCAAATATATAATATAGTAAATTATTTAATTAATTCAATAATAAATTTATAAAAAATCATTTGATTTTTAACAAAATTTTGATAAAAAATTAAAAAAGTTAATTATCTTTTAAAAAATTATCTCTTATAGTAAAATTATTAATAAATTCTATAAAAATTATCCTAAAACTTCGGTACTAAAATTATCATCAGGTTATACATCTTTATCCTTGCCCTCTGATACAAACATCCAAATTTGTACTTCCAACAATTATATTCAAGGGAGAGTAAATCCATTCTCTTTTTTTTTCAACAATAAAGAATATCCCAATTGAACAATCCACTTTTTAGTCTATCTAGTTCTTTCCAGTAAGATCAATTATTGGTATATTAAATAATAAAAAACCCATAGACAGCAGCATATAGTGGCAAGCATGGGCCTAGCATTAGGAGGGCCTAGCTCATATTAATGAGAAAGTAGGGGAAGCTGTGCTCTTTTTGAGGCGCAAATCAAGGGAGGCAGCATCAATTCAAGTGTGTGTTGTCACGGTACTAGAGTTTTGCGGAATAGAAACTCTCCGTGTGGCCTTAGACTATTGCACTTGCAATAGGCTAAGTCAGCCTTCCTCACAAAGCTAGCTAGAATGCTAAGCTTAGAAACCAACCTAAAAGAGAGAGACTCACAAGAAAATGGAGAGAAAGCTCTAAACTCTCTTATTTGCAAGATTTGCTGGATATGGCGTGTCTACAATTGAGGGGAGGTACCCCTTATATAGCCTTTACAACTCCCCAATGAATGGTGGAGATCAAGCCGTATGATCTAAGGTGTATATATAAAAGTATAATGGACAAACATGGATTCCCATTGATTTCCCTGATTCCCTCTCTCAATGGGAAACATGTTCCCTGATTCCCTCCTTGATTACCTCATTGATTCCCTCTCTAGGTGAGGGATGTGTTCCTTAATTTGGGGGACAGGTCCCGCATGAAGCCGAATGACGTGTAGTCTGAGTTTCGGTCGTGACATTCTCCCCCACCAAACTCGACAATGTCCTCGTTGTGTGCTGCCTCAAGAACTCATTGATTTCGTCTTGGTACTGCCCAAGATAGAAATCTTTCTCCCAGCTAGTCTTGCTAGGAGGGTCGACTTTCCATTGAACCTAGTACTCCACATGGTTAATGTGTTTCCCACTCTTTTGCACCACACGCCTTGATAGGATCTTGTCTAGTTGCTTATAGTGGGCGTTGGTCACAGCTGTGGGAGCTGTCTTGGACTTCCCCCTCTCCGGATCTTCCATGTCTTCTTGGATTGGCTTCAACAAACTCACATAGAAGACTAGATGGAACTCCAATCTTGGTGGCAACTCAAGCTTATATGACACCTTTCCAACCCTCTTCAACACCTTGAAGGGGCCTTCGTATCGTCACACTAACCCCTTGTGCAACTTAGCAAACACTCGGCTTTGATGAGGCATCAGCTTCACTAACACAAGATCCCCTTCATCAAACTCTAAGGGTCGTCTCTTTGTGTCTGCCCATTTTTTCATCTTTTTTGCTGCCTTGGACAATTGCACCCTTGTAATGTCCTTCTACTCATCCCACTCCTTGGCAAAGCAGTAGGCGGATGGATTCGGCCCTTGATAACCTGTGGCAATCTTGCTAGGAGTATAAGGTTGTTGTCCATTGACAATCTCAAAAAGACTCGTACCTGTCGATTCACTCCTTTGCAAGTTGTAAGATAATTGAGCCACATCGAGCAATTTCACCTAATTCTTTTGGTTGGCACTCACATAGGGCCTAAGGTACAGCTCCAATAAGGCATTCACTCTCTTTGTCTGCCCATCGGTCTACAGTGGAAAAGTTAAATTTTGTCCCCAATAGCTTGAACAACTAGGTCCAAAATCTCCCCGTGAATCAAGTGTCTCGATCACTCACAATGGACCTTGGAATGTCCCAATACTTCACCATATTTTGGAAGAAAAGGTGGCTTGTCTCTTCTGCTGTGCATGCCTTGGTGGCTGGAATGAATACCGCATACTTGAAAAATCTATCCACCACCACAAGAATAGTTTGGTAGTTATCAGAATTTGGGAGGGATGTGATGTAATCTATGGAAATGCTGTCCCAAGGTCTCTCCGGTATGGGAAATGGCTCTAATAATCCAGGTGTCTTCTGTTGCTCAACCTTGTCTTGTTGGCAAACTAGATAGGTTTTTACATACCACGCCACATCGTCTCGGATGTTAGGCCAATAATATCCATCTTCCAAAAGTACGAGTGTTCGAATGATACCTGGGTGTCCAGCCCATCCTAAGTCGTGGCACTCCTTCATCACTTCCTTCCGAAGCTTGTCATGTAGAGGGACATACATGCGGTTGTCTTTGGTGAAGAGCAACCCATCCTCTAGCCAAAATTTGCGGGTCTTTCCATGCTTCACTTATTTTGCCAAGGCTTGAACTTGGGGACCATGCTCCATTCCCCCCGGATCCTTTCCACCAAAGGACTCTTCGGTCAACTAATGGCTATAATTTTTTTTGCCCTCAGCTACTTCTCTAGAGAAACAGGCACCACGCAACACTTGCTCCCTTCCGAAAGTATAAGGGTGTTTGTGCAAGACACTGGGACTGCTCTCATCTGATCCAAGAATTACATTCCCAACACAATTGGAAAATCATCCATAGGAATGATGGAGAAGTCAAGTTTACTTTTCCACTCTCCTATTTGTAGCTCGACCCCCCGGGCTACTGCAAAGATAGGTTGGGCTGTAATGTTCACCGTCTTCAGCCAGGCTTTCTCCTCTTGGAACTTGATTCTAAGCCGTTTTGCTTCCTCCTTCTTCACGAAGTTGTGAGTAGCACCAGTATCGATCAACGCACAAGACTCCTTCCCTTGTACAATGGGCCTTGCAAACATTCTCCCAGCTTGCTCCACCTTGGCACCATTGGTTGAGGCTTTAACGACACTCAACAGTTGCATTGAACTCATCCTTGGGGCCTCCATCTCTTCGACCTCCATGGCAATTGCTTACCGGCTTGTTCCTTATTGGGCACTCCAAAGCTTTATGTCGCCCTCCACATAGAAAGCATGAGAGTTTGGGTCTCTCATCCTTGCCCCGATTATCACCTCTCCTCTGTGTGGGTTTGGTTGGACGAAAGGATTTGAAGGACTTAAACGACTTTTCCTTCTCCTCCTTCGCATCTTGGACTGCTCCTCCATCTTTAGCCTTGTAGTCACGGAAACTCTTAGGCTTAGGTGGGCTGGAATCCTCGAGCTTCCTCTCGAATTCTGCCAAGGATTTGGCCTCCGTAATGGCATCATTGAACTCTTTGACTTTGTGTCGATGAAGCTCAAGCTTGGTGGAGCTTTGTAGTCCTCCCAAAAACATATACGTGGCCTCCTTCTCGGGCATGTCTGGGATCTCCAACAAGACTTCCGTGAACTCCCTCACGTAGTCTCGGATGTTGCCTTTGTGAGACAACTTGTGAAGCTTCTCCCTCATTTCAAGCTCCACATTTCTCGGTGAGAATTGTGCTTTCATTAGTATTGTTGCCTTGTTGGTCAGTTTTATCTTTGAAATATAATAATGATAATGTTATATCTGTTATTCCATACATGTTCATAAACATTCGGATCTGTATATCAAGAAATATGTATATTATATCTGTAAATGGAGCACGTAACAATTAATTTTATTCGTTGATCCCAAATTGTTTACTGTCGTCTTCATTATCTTAACTTAAAAAAGTTTTAAAAAACAAAATCAATGTAACAACGTAGCGCAGCAGCAAGAGATTGAAAAAAATGGGCTTCATATATCGTAGCCCATATTATTAGATGGGCCATGTGAACCAGAACATAGATTAACAGAGGATGACCCCGGACCTGTGAATCCTGTGAATCCTGTACACCTAGGCGACCCCTCTCCACTAGACCGATTTCTCTGGATATCTTGGTAATTTAACCCAAACTATGCGTTTGAGTCATACTCGATCAACGGAGTTTTAACCCGAATTGGATAATTAATGATAGGTTAAAATTCAAAATAATACGTATATGATATTGGGTTGTCGATGTATATAATAAATTAATAATAAATAATCTTAGGTAATCTAAAAATTATTGGATTTATTATAATTTTATATTTTAAAAATTTATTGAATCTTGGATAGAATTTAGGTCTAATCTAAAAATATAAATATAGGTTTGGGACTTGAAAAACACAATCTAACCCGAACCATTCTCATCCATACATGAACCTAAGATTTTTACTGTCTAACTCTCCAATGAAAATCGATTTATAAGCCTTTTGTCCATTATAGTACAAAAATAAAAAACTATTTTTGATCAATATTTTCCACACTCACTCATTACAAGTGAGGACATAGACAATAAAAAATATTTTTGGCTTGGAATAGGTCCCTAACAATTATAATTATTAGAATTCGAACCCAAAACATAATATTTGAAAGAAACATTAATTTATCAATATTAACACTTATAATCATCATTCCCAATTACATAAGTATAGATCTGAATCGATTAAAAAATATCACACCGAAGGTACTGATTATTCCCAATTACAGAGGGTTAGGTAGTCCTTTTCAAGAGACGGAATGTTAAATTACTATATTTAGATCTGAATCGAGAGTTTAATAAAAAAATATCTTATTTCTTAAAAAAATAAAACTTTTTAGAAAGACAAATGAAATAAATGATCAACATGAAAATGATAATTATAATATTGATATTCTCATCCTGTCCAACATCTTATTCCAATGACCAAATTCAATAAAGAAAATTTACTTCTTTTGTAACAATATCTACATACATTATTGTCATACATAGCATTAAACAAAAAGAATTCTTCAGAACTTTCAGCTTCGGAATACGGATCTCAAGGCCAGCAATGTTGGTAGGTTTGGAGATCTCATGTTGGAAAAAGCATTGGCTTGAAAGTTGAAACATCCATCTTTTTATGACATAAAATAAGATATTAAGAAAGATGCTGTATCCAAGTGGTGGATCATACATGTTCTCTCGTACATGTTCTCTTGTACATGTTCTCTACTCTTCTGCTGTGTATTTTGTTTCCTCCTTTGTCCGTAGCTCATCATAATTATAATCATTCTATTGTGCTTTCTTGCTTGCTTGTTTCAGTAGCCACTACTTCCAAAAATTTCTTTCTTCTTTTTATTTGTTTTGTCTTTGCTTGGTACGAGCCCAATGGCTTGCATAAATAAGTCTGCTTGCCTTTACGAATTTTCTTTCTTTTATAACAAATACAACATCCAGCCCAGGAGCCTCAGCTCAAATGACATTATCTCTTATGGGGTTCGAGAAGATCTGGGTTTAAATCTCCGATAAGTGTTTATAGGAGGGTGGGATGAAGCAACGGTAGAATCGAATATATTAAAAAAAAAACAAATACAACATCTCCAAACAACAAAGACAAATTTCCTTGTTTTATAACAAATTCAAGTTGCATTATTGTAATATTTATACAATAATATCATCTTCTCTGCTTTCGATGGGTTAAAAATTTTTCTTCAGAAAGTTGACCTGGAAAACGAATCATCGGCCAGCAATATTAAAAACCTTTTTTTTACCCAGTTGGCTTGATGTTTATGTACAAAGAATTTTCTATTTATTTGACAGCTCTAAGAGATAAGAATGCACCTGAATAAACAAAGACTAAGAGAAAAATCTTATTTGTTTATCTATAAGCATCAGCCTGAGTGATGTTTCTGCCTACCCTTCATAATCATTCTCTCATCTTCTCTACCTACTCTTCTGTTGTAAACTTCCTTTCTTCTTTAGTTTCCTCCATTGTCCGTTGCTCATGACTATAGTCATCTGCTGTTCGTTTTGCTTACTTTTTCAGCTGCAACTTCTTTTATAAACTTCTTTCTTCTTTTGTTTTGGCTCTGTGGAAACTGAAAAAAAAAACACTCGTTACTCTTTCTAGTCTTTGCCAGTTCTTCCTAATACTTGCTTCTTTCATATATTTTTGCCTTTGCAATATTTGAAAACAAAACCAAACAAAATCTTTGCTCTTTCATTTTTTTAGATTCGTTGCAAAACCTGCTCGTTCCAATTTTATCTACCCATTTTCTCTGCTTTTAATTATTGAGATCATAGAGAAGATGACGGGTGTAGAAGCCGCTCTTGCTTTCGGTCCTACAATTTTGGAAATAGCTTTTAGTTACACCATCGGTCCAACCGTACGTCACCTTCGTTACCCTTTCAAGTGCAATAGCAACGTTGCCAAACTGAGAGAAAGGCTTGATGAATTGGAAGATGCACAAGCACGTGTACAAAGTCGGATAGATTTGGAGGCAAGAAATGGGGCAGTGGCTGAGAAGTGGATGAGTGGATTCGTCAGGTGCAAAACTCTGTTGTTAGTTTGAGAGCAAGAATTGCTGAAGGGGAAGAACGAGTACAGAACAATTGCTTCTTTCGGTTGTGTCCAAATATCAAAGCACGCTATCGACTCAGCAAATACGCTGAGACAGAAGCACTCAACGTTGACGCTATGAAAAGAACAAGCGATGCATTCAAAACACTCACCTATCAACCTCCTCTGTCGACTGACTCCATGTATGCCAAAGATTATGAGGAATTTGACTCCAGGTTGGATATCTTTGAACGAATCATGGATGCTCTTGTCTCTTCCAGTTCAGAAATGATTGGGGTGTACGGAATTGGTGGTGTTGGCAAAACAACGTTGGTTAAAGAGGTTGCCAGGCAATCTAGGATGAAAAGGTTATTCGATGAGGTGGTTGTGGCTCGTGTTGACGAGAAGCCAGACTTAAAGAGTCTTCAAACGATCATGGGAGACCAACTAGGCCTAAAATTCCTTGAAGAAAGTATGGAGGCAAGAGCAAGTCGATTGCATCAACGACTGAAACAAAAAGATAAGATTCTTATTGTTTTGGATAATCTATGGAAAAAGTTTAGTTTGAAGGATGTTGGGATACCATTCAAGGATGATCACAAAGGCTGCAAGATTCTGCTGACATCCAGAGATCTCTATGTTTTGGCTAATGGGATGGGCTGCCAGTCCAATATTCAAATTGATGTTTTACCTCAAGAAGAAGTTTGGAATCTGTTCAAGAAAAGGGCTGGCAATTGTTTGCAAAATCCTGAATTACTGTCCATTGCGCAGATGGTTTCCAGTAAGTGTGGAGGCTTACCGCTGGCCATTTCAACGGTTGCTAGTGCTTTGAAGAATAAGAGTTTAGCACAATGGAATGATGCCTTGCGACAGCTGGAAAATCCTTCACCCAATAATTTCATTGAGATAAGAGTTCCATCGGAGGTTTATTGTGCTTTAGAATTAAGTTACAACCATTTAGCTTCAAAAGAACTCAAGTCAACTTTTTTTTTTGAAAGAGTATCGATATATGTATATTAAGAAGTATGAAAAAAACATAGAATCTGTACAAAGGAACCCAGGAACAGCATAGTGGCTAGAATGAAACCAACATATCCTATGACAAGGTTACAGGAGCCATCACATGGAAAAAACACCCCGTGGCTGTATATCCAGCCCCTTCAAAAACATTAACACCGACTATGCAGAGTTACAGGAAGAGATGTCAGTCCCAGGCAAACCCAGGAAGCGCCACAAGCAACAAGATGAGGGAACATGAAACCCACCGATGCCCGTGAAGTGCGCAACAAGCAACCACCCTATCCGTCCCACTACCCATGCACAAACCCACAGCGCCCCATTGTTCTGAAGGAAACGAGAGTAGCTGACAAAAAATCCCAGACGCAATTCCACCTCTTAATTCCAAGGAGCAGCTTCAAAACTCTTAATTCCAATATTCAGAAACAATGGCCAGAATGAAAACAAACAGATCCTATGACTGAATTACAGGATCCAGAACTTTCAAAACACCATTGCACTGCATATCCGTTAGGAGAGCAAAGCAAAACCTCCAAATCGGCAAACCAAGCGGTAAAAAAAAAACATCATTCCCAGAAGGAACCAGTGCGCACCTCAATCAGCTGTAAAGCTACTAAGAAACCAACTGATACCATAGCTGTACCGATACCATAAACAACCACAGCAAACAAAACACAACAAAAAGGCAGCTTACCGTTTCTTCAACCTGTCATCTACAGAAACCGAAGAGCAAGAAAGTCTCCCGAAGGTAAAAAGGACAAGCAGTCAGGGCAACCTCCCTTCAGGTTATGCTTAGCCCAATAAAAGCCATGACGAATGGCATTGTAGAACAGAGCATCCACCGGGCTAGACAGTTGTTGAAAAATCCGTGCATTGCGTCCTAACCATATACTCCAAGTCAATGCAAAAAGTAACACATGCCAAAGCCCCATCCACCTAGCTGGAATGGAGAAACCTCCCCACTGTAGGAAGAGATCGGTCATACATTTTGGCTGGACCCCAACATAAGCCCCACGTGTGGAAAAGAAGTGACCAACACAGCCATACCGGTCTGCAGTCGAGGAGGATGTGGTTTGAGTCCCCTTCTGGCAGGCCACATGCCTCACAATCACCATCAGAATCAGGTAATAAGCCTAGTCGAATGAGCCGCCCCTTAGCATTGATTTTCTCCCAACATGCAAGCCACATGAATGCTTGCCATTTAGGAGCACCCGGTCTTCGCCAAACATTTGGAATCGTTGGTGCACTAGACGTAACTGTAAGACCTTCCAAAGTACGGTAACAATGGCTGACAGAGAATGGCTGCATCTGTTCGCCCCATACTAACTCATCATCTTGAAAGAGGGACGGAACAAAAGCACTCAACAAAGCCTCTAGTCGATGAACTTCCCCCTCCTCCCAGACGAATAACCTCCTCCTCCATATCAATCTCCACTCCCAAGTCTGTCCAATGAAACCCCCGAATTGAAGGATTGCTCCTTCTTTGTCTAGCGAAAGATCATACAAACGGGGGAACAGGCAACATTAAAGGACGACTGCCACACCACCAATCACGCCAAAAAGCTATAGAGTTACCTTGGCCCAATCTCCAACGATGAAATTCTGAGAGGCACTGGCCGCTGGGGAAAGTAATCTTACTGGTCTGCACAATCCCACGCCAGAGAGAAGAGACATCGCTAACAGCACACTCGATGCACGCCGAGGTGAGATGAGGGCTATATTTCTGCATAATCACCTGCTTCCATAAAGAACACGTATCAGTGGCGAGTCGGACACACCACTTAGTAAGAAAGGCCTGATTTCTAAGCCGCAAGCAACCCAGGCCGACTCCTCCTCGATCTTTTGCACACACCACCGTGGACCAACTGACTTTGCACAAGCAACGTGAATCAGTTTTCCCCCGTCCATAGGAATCGTCTCATCCATTTTTCTAATGCCTTCCTAACAGCAATCGGCATTTGAAAGAAGGTCATATAGTAAACTGGAAGGCTGTTCAGCACAGTTTTGATTAATGTAATCCGGCCACCCAATGATAGTAATGATCCTTTCCACGAGGAAAGTTTTCCCTTGAATCTATCCAGCACCGTTTTCCACGTACTACTACGCTTGGGGTTCGCTCCAAGGGGAACACCTAGATACATGAAGGGGAACACCTGCTGCCGACAGTGCAACATAGATGCCAAATTCACTGCTTCAGACACAGAAGAATTAATACCAACGAGACCTGATTTATGAAAATTGATTTTTAACCCTGACAGCAACTCAAAGCAGCGCAGCAACCGTTGAAGACGCATAACCTCTTGTGGATCACCCTGACTAAAGAGAATGATATCATCAGCGTACTGCAGGTGCGTAAGAGTTAATCCGCCCATGATGATGCCCCTAAATACTTGGCGATCAGCTGCTTTAATCAACATCCGAGACAAAACCTCAGCCGCCAGATTAAACAACAATGGAGAGAGCGGATCTCCTTGTCTCAAACCGTGCTCCATCAAGAATTCCTCCGTGGGCGCCCCATTAATGAGAACAGCACACCGAGCAGATGATATACAGCTGTGAATCCAAGTCCGCTACCTCCTCCCAAAACCCATCGACGCCATAACATCAAGAAGAAATGCCCAATTCACCGAGTCATAAGCCTTTTGAAATCCAACTTTAGACACCAACCCTTGCGATGAGACTTCTTCATACTATGGATAACCTCGTTAGCAACCATGATTGAATCAGAAATATGCCGTCCTTCCAAAAAGCCAGTCTGGAAAGGTGAGATCAGTTGTTCCATCACACGTTTTAAGCCTCTTGGACAGCAGCTTTGCAATGATTTTGTAGAGGCCATTGATAAGGCTGATAGGCCTATAAGCATTAAACTCTGTAGCGCCGGATAATTTAGGGATTAGCATGATAAATCCATTATTTATCCCCCGAGGAAGAGTCCCGCTGGAATAAAATTCTGTCACCATTGCAACTATATCCTTACCCACAACCGCCCATGCTCGCTTGATAAAATAAAAATTAAACCCATCAGGTCCAGGAGCTTTGTGGACTCCCACAATCCAGACTGCACTTTTAATCTCATCCTCATCAAAGGGAGCTTGTAACTGAGTAGCCGCTGTAGAAGATAAACACGGCAATGGTAATCGACCCAGCCCCAACCAGCGATGTCCCTCATCCATAAAGAAACTGCGGAAGTGCTCAACTGCCGCTGTTTGGATTTCCGATGGAGTGGTAATCACCCTGTTCTGGATCCTGATGGATCCAATGAAATTAGAGTTGCGCCGGAGCGTAGCGCTTGCATGGAAAAACTTGCTGTTCTTATCCCCTAGCTTAAGCCAATTCTGCCTCGACCTTTGCCTCCACATTGCTTCTAACTTGTGTTTGAGAGCCCATTTCTGATCTTGTAACTCCTGATACCGACCAGTCAGTGTATACCCCACTGCACCTCGACACTGATCCAATGAGTCAATCTCTGCTAAAACATTTTTCAAAGTAGTGTCCAACGCCCCAAAATGATTCTTGTGCCACCACTGTAATTTTCGTTTGAGGAATGCAAATTTTTTAACCACACAGAAATCTCCTGGATAATATCTTGCTGCCTCCCTCCACATACTGTTCTACCAACGGAAGGAACTGTGAATCTTCCCACCAAACATCCCAGGTACGAAATGGCTGAGAACCCCACCTGAAAGAATCAGCCTTAAATAATAAAGGGACATGGTCAGAAAACCCCTTGTCTCCTGCGTTATAACCGATGGCGGCAAAATTGGGAACACCACAGTGGTGAGGCTAAAACTCGATCAATGCGGGATGCACTACGCGAATTATACCACGTAAAATCTTTCCCACTGAGAGGCATATCCACCAGACCGGAACTACTGATGAAGTTGAATAGCTGGTTAGCTGCACTAGGATTAAAATAAGTGCCAAGGCGTTCATCCGCTGTGAGTGACTCGTTGAAGTCACCTAGAATAATCCATGGGAGATTATCGACTCCTTTTCGCTGTGCTAAACTCCTCCCAAGCATACGGCGTCTGGCACAGTGTTTGGGGCATGTAAGCCAGCGCAAACAAAAGGAAAATCCAGAGCCAAAACCCGCATCTTCAAACACATCCAGCGATCAAATTTTCTACCCCCTGAACCTGCACTTTTAATTCATCCCACAAGCATACAATTCCCCCTGCCCTCCCATTAGCCTCAATGGCTTTCCCACTTGAAGGTATGTCCAGGCCATAAATGGGCTGCTATAGAGTCAGAAAAAAATTTCCCTCTTCGTTTCACATAACCACATAATAGTCAACTCCCAGAAGAAATAGGTTGTCCGGAACTTCACTTTTTTTATGTTTCTAGCGAACATGAGCGTTTAGAAATCCCTGATCAAATTTTAAAGAGACTAAGAATCTCAAAGTTTTGGATATAACTGGACTCTCTCTTCCGTTATTGCCCTCTTCTCTAGTTCAACTGCAGGACCTCTCGAACATTATGTCTTGATTTTTGCGAGTTAGAAGACATATCCATGATCGGGAAGCTTACAAATCTGGAAATCTTCAGCATTCAAGGGTCTGAACTTGAGTGTTTACCTCCAGAGATTGGGAAGTGATCTAAGTTGAAATTATTAGATTTGACTGATTGTTTTTTCCTAAAAATGATTCCATCAAATGTGCTGTCAAAGCTTTCAAACCTTGAAGATTTGCGTATGCAAAACAGTTTTGATCAATGGGGAACTTTAGAAGAACAGAAGAATGCTAGCCTTATGGAGTTGAAACATTTGTCCAATCTCACCAGTTTGGAGATTCATATTCGAGATCCCAAGATGATACCAGCTGGGTTTTTCTCTGAAAGGCTGAAAAGATACAAATATATGTAGGAAGTGATTGGGATTCCGATTCAGTAAGTACCTCATCAAAAATATTGAAACTCAAGCTGGATACAGACATTGGCAATGAGTTGTTTGGTGCCCGAATCTGGTGAGGACTGTTGGGAGGCTATATCTGGACCAAGTAAAGGGGGTTAAGAATGTCCTGTATCAGTTGAATTCAGAAGGATTTCCACTATTGAAGCATTTGCATATCCAAAATCATTCTGAAATTGAACATTTAGTCGTTGTTGAATCTAGTAATTGGCGTCGTTTCAACAATGCCTTTCCCATGTTGGAGTTTCTTGTCCTCAACAATTTGGGGTCATTAGAAACGTTTTACAGTGGAGAACTCAACAGTCAGTCTTTTGGCAGATTAAAATTCTGGAAGTGAGCAGATGTGACAAACTGAAGTATCTTCTCACTTCCTCTGTAGCAATGGGGTTGTCACAGGTTGCAGAAGATGGGCAGTGAGTGATTGCGGGAACCTGGAAATGATTGTGGCAGAGGAAAGTGAAGCAAATGATTCTATTTGCTTCAGCCAGCTATACTCCCTTATCGCTTGAAGGTTTGCCTCATCTGAAATGCTTTAATTCCTTGGTGAATGATCCATTAGTAACCAAGCAAATCATTGCAAAAGGATAGGCAGATGACTTCTCTGGTCATACGTCCCTTTTTGATGCAAAGGTAAGTGCTTAAACTTCGTTTTTTTCCCGCTAAAACTGGTATGAACAGAATGATGAAATAAAGCATATGCAGGTTACACTTCCTAATTTGGAATATTTAAGGCTTTCTTCCATTCAAGTGGAGAATATATGGCAAGACAGCCTGCAGATTTTTTTTTACTGGAACTCAGAAATTACAAAGTTTGATCATTGAAGATTGTAGAAATTTATGTTATTTGCTTTCTCCTTCAATGGTTCCAAGTCTTTTGCAACTGCAAGAGCTTGATGTAGTGTGAAGAAAGAGAAATGGGTTTAAGTCTGTTGCCTAATCTGCATTCTCTAAAGTTGAAAAGTCTCCCAAAACTTGCAAGTTTCTGCGTTGCAAACTTGATCGAATTGTCCTCCCTACAAGATCTGAAGATTCAGGGATGCCCTGCAATGATGGAATTTATCAGCAGCAATTTAGATTCAGATGGTTGCCAACTGACTTTCTTCGATAGAAAGGTAATATATTGTTTCAGTTCAGCAGGTTTTAAACTTTGTTTCAGATTTTAATTTTCCTGTATTCAAAGGGATTAGATCTTAATACTATTGGTTCGTCGTAATAATAAATTATAAAGCTAATGAATGTTATTACAGGTTTTCCTCCCCAAATTATAGATACTACAAATCAGCAACATGGAATAGGTTAGGATGATATGGCACACCCAATTCCACCCGAGTTCCTTTTGCAATCTCAAGATATTGAGGATCACCCATGTAAAAGAGTTGCTGTGCATTTCCCCTCCAATTCATTTTTCACACAATTCTGCCATCTCGAGGAACTGTCTACCTCAAATTGTGATTCACTGGAGAGGATTTTTTGATAAGCAAATGGTAATTTATTCACAAGAATCAGATTCGAGAGCAGCCTCGCAGTTACAGAGCATATTTATTAAGAATCTACCGAATTTGAAGTATATATGGAATTGGGATGAGACGGATGATCTCAAAGTATTTTATCCTTTCATAACCTTCAAACCGTTGAAGTTATAGATTGCCAGAGTCTTGAAGCACTCTTCCCTGCTTCTATTGCGAAGGGCCTTCCTTATCTTGAAGTGCTTATCTTAGCAAAGTGCAAGAGGTTAAAGGAAATTGTTGCCAAGGAAGAGGAGAAAGGTATAAATAAAGAGGTTCCTCTGTTTAAGCTCCAGCAATTGAGTCGTTTGCACCTCCAGGACCATACCGAACCTCTCCGTGTTCTACCCAGGAATACATATTTCAGAATGGTCGGCTTTAAAGAAATTGTTTTTCTATGGTCTCCAAAACTGAATATATTTGATGTGGACTCTTCAAGTATCACCCAACAAACATCAATTACTACAGCCCGACGATAGAGTGAAATCAGTCTCACAACAATTTTTTCCAATTGCAAAGGTACATACGATTTTACAGAAATGCTTTTCTAAAATTGGAATAACAATCCAAGAAACATAAAATTTATATATTTTACACTTATTTTAAAATTTTTGTTTAGGATTTACTATATATTGAAACTTGCTTTTGTTTCCATATTTGAAGATCCTTCCCAACTTGGAGACTCTGACGATATCTAGTATTGAAGTCAGGAAATCTTCCTGCTGGCTCTCTACACAAATCAAATCCTTGGTTTGTCTTTGGAATGTGATGAATCAACAGTCTTTCCATTTGACTTCCTCAATAAATTCCCTCGTCTGGAAGAACTTGTTGTCATTCATGGCAACTTTAAGGTTCTATTCCCTTGGAAGAAGAAGATGACGGCACCAATAGTATCTTCCAACAAATGAAACGTTTACATCTGGATTCTGTTGATGGTCTGAACCGTATATGGAATCCAGAATCCCAGTAGACCATCTTCAAAAATATGGGCAAGTTACAGATATGGCGTTGTCTCAATTTGATCGAGATAGCGCCCATCGCCCGCATCTTTCCGAAGTCTAACATTTTTAGAAGTTATGGAATGCAAAGAATTACAGTACATACTCTCACCGACTACAGCAAAAGTCTGGTGAAACTCACTCATATGCGTGTCCAATATTGTGATAAGGTGACAAATGAAATAAATGATCAACATGAAAATGATAATTATAATATTGATATTCTCATCCTGTCCAATATCTTATTCCAATGACCAAATTCAATAAAGAAAATTTACTTCTTTTGTAACAATATCTACATACATTATTGTCATACATAGCATTAAACAAAAGAATCTTCAGAACTTTCAGCTTCGGAATACGGATCTCAAGGCCAGCAATGTTGGTAGGTTTGGAGATCTCATGTTGGAAAAGCATGGCTTGAAAGTTGAAACATCCATCTTTTTATGACATAAAATAAGATATTAAGAAAGATGCTGTATCCAAGTGGTGGATCATACATGTTCTCTCGTACATGTTCTCTACTCTTCTGCTGTGTATTTTGTTTCCTCCTTTGTCCGTAGCTCATCATAATTATAATCATTCTATTGTGCTTTCTTGCTTGCTTGTTTCAGTAGCCACTACTTCCAAAAATTTCTTTCTTCTTTTTATTTGTTTTGTCTTTGCTTGGTACGAGCCCAATGGCTTGCATAAATAAGTCTGCTTGCCTTTACGAATTTTCTTTCTTTTATAACAAATACAACATCCAGCCCAGGAGCCTCAGCTCAAATGACATTATCTCTTATGGGGTTCGAGAAGATCTGGGTTTAAATCTCCGATAAGTGTTTATAGGAGGGTGGGATGAAGCAACGGTAGAATCGAATATATTAAAAAAAAACAAATACAACATCTCCAAACAATAAAGACAAATTTCCTTGTTTTATAACAAATTCAAGTTGCATTATTGTAATATTTCTACAATAATATCATCTTCTCTGCTTCGATGGGTTAAAAATTTTTCTTCAGAAAGTTGACCTGGAAAACGAATCATCGGCCAGCAATATTTAAAAACCTTTTTTTTACCCAATTGGCTTGATGTTTATGTACAAAGAATTTTCTATTTATTTGACAGCTCTAAGAGATAAGAATGCACCTGAATAAACAAAGACTAAGAGAAAAATCTTATTTGTTTATCTATAAGCATCAGCCTGAGTGATGTTTCTGCCTACCCTTCATAATCATTCTCTCATCTTCTCTACCTACTCTTCTGTTGTAAACTTCCTTTCTTCTTTAGTTTCCTCCATTGTCCGTTGCTCATGACCATAGTCATCTGCTGTTCGTTTTGCTTCTTTTTCAGCTGCAACTTCTTTTATAAACTTCTTTCTTCTTTTGTTTTGGCTCTGTGGAAACTGAAAAAAAAAAACTCGTTACTCTTTCTAGTCTTTGCCAGTTCTTCCTAATACTTACTTCTTTCATATATTTTTGCCTTTGCAATATTTGAAAACAAACCAAACAAAATCTTTGCTCTTTCATTTTTTTAGATTCGTTGCAAAACCTGCTCGTTCCAATTTTATCTACCCATCTTCTCTGCTTTAATTATTGAGATCATAGAGAAGATGACGGGTGTAGAAGCCGCTCTTGCTTTCGGTCCTACAATTTTGGAAATAGCTTTTAGTTACACCATCGGTCCCAACCGTACGTCACCTTCGTTACCCTTTCAAGTGCAATAGCAACGTTGCCAAACTGAGAGAAAGGCTTGATGAATTGGAAGATGCACAAGCACGTGTACAAAGTCGGATAGATTTGGAGGCAAGAAATGGGGCAGTGGCTGAGAAGTGGATGAGTGGATTCGTCAGGTGCAAAACTCTGTTGTTAGTTTGAGAGCAAGAATTGCTGAAGGGGAAGAACGAGTACAGAACAATTGCTTCTTTCGGTTGTGTCCAAATATCAAAGCACGCTATCGACTCAGCAAATACGCTGAGACAGAAGCACTCAACGTTGACGCTATGAAAAGAACAAGCGATGCATTCAAAACACTCACCTATCAACCTCCTCTGTCGACTGACTCCATGTATGCCAAAGATATGAGGAATTTGACTCCAGGTTGGATATCTTTGAACGAATCATGGATGCTCTTGTCTCTTCCAGTCAGAAATGATTGGGGTGTACGGAATTGGTGGTGTTGGCAAAACAACGTTGGTTAAAGAGGTTGCCAGGCAATCTAGGATGAAAAGGTTATTCGATGAGGTGGTTGTGGCTCGTGTTGACGAGAAGCCAGACTTAAGAGTCTTCAAACGATCATGGGAGACCAACTAGGCCTAAAGTTCCTTGAAGAAAGTATGGAGGCAAGAGCAAGTCGATTGCATCAACGACTGAAACAAAAAGATAAGATTCCTATTGTTTTGGATAATCTATGGAAAAAGTTTAGTTTGAAGGATGTTGGGATACCATTCAAGGATGATCACAAAGGCTGCAAGATTCTGCTGACATCCAGAGATCTCTATGTTTTGGCTAATGGGATGGGCTGCCAGTCCAATATTCAATTGATGTTTTACCTCAAGAAGAAGTTTGGAATCTGTTCAAGAAAAGGGCTGGCAATTGTTTGCAAAAATCCTGAATTACTGTCCATTGCGCAGATGGTTTCCAGTAAGTGTGGAGGCTTACCGCTGGCCATTTCAACGGTTGCTAGTGCTTTGAAGAATAAGAGTTTAGCACAATGGAATGATGCCTTGCGACAGCTGGAAAATCCTTCACCCATAATTTCATTGAGATAAGAGTTCCATCGGAGGTTTATTGTGCTTTAGAATTAAGTTACAACCATTTAGCTTCAAAAGAACTCAAGTCAACTTTTTTTTTTTGAAAGAGTATCGATATATGTATATTAAGAAGTATGAAAAAACATAGAATCTGTACAAGGAACCCAGGAACAGCATAGTGGCTAGAATGAAACCAACATATCCTATGACAAGGTTACAGGAGCCATCACATGGAAAAAACACCCCGTGGCTGTATATCCAGCCCCTTCAAAAACATTAACACCGACTATGCAGAGTTACAGGAAGAGATGTCAGTCCCAGGCAAACCCAGGAAGCGCCACAAGCAACAGATGATGGGAACATGAAACCCACCGATGCCCGTGAAGTGTGCAACAAGCAACCACCCTATCCGTCCCACTACCATGCACAAACCCACAGCGCCCCATTGGTCTGAAGGAAAACGAGAGTAGCTGACAAAAATCCCAGACGCAATTCCACCTCTTAATTCCAAGGAGCAGCTTCAAAACTCTTAATTCCAATATTCAGAAACAATGGCCAGAATGAAAACAAACAGATCCTATGACTGAATTACAGGATCCAGAACTTTCAAAACACCCATTGCACTGCCATATCCGTTAGGAGAGCAAAGCAAAACCTCCAAATCGGCAAACCAAGCGGTAAAAAAAACATCATTCCCAGAAGGAACCAGTGCGCACCTCAATCAGCTGTAAAGCTACTAATGAAACCAACTGATACCATAGCTGTACCGATACCATAAACACCACAGCAAACAAAACACAACAAAAAGGCAGCTTACCGTTTCTTCAACCTGTCATCTACAGAAACCGAAGAGCAAGAAAGTCTCCCGAAGGTAAAAAGGACAAGCAGTCAGGGCAACCTCCCTTCAGGTTATGCTTAGCCCAATAAAAGCCATGACGAATGGCATTGTAGAACAGAGCATCCACCGGGCTAGACAGTTGTTGAAAAATCCGTGCATTGCGTCCTAACCATATACTCCAAGTCAATGCAAAAAGTAACACATGCCAAAGCCCCATCCACCTAGCTGGAATGGAGAAACCTCCCCACTGTAGGAAGAGATCGGTCATACATTTTGGCTGGACCCAACATAAGCCCCACGTGTGGAAAAGAAGTGACCAACACCGCCATGCCAGTCTGCAGTCGAGGAGGATGTGGTTTGAGTCCCCTTCTGGCAGGCCACATGCCTCACAATCACCATCAGAATCAGGTAATAAGCCTAGTCGAATGAGCCGCCCCTTAGCATTGATTTTCTCCCAACATGCAAGCCACATGAATGCTTGCCATTTAGGAGCACCCGGTCTTCGCCAAACATTTGGAATCGTTGGTGCACTAGACGTAACCGTAAGACCTTCCAAAGTACGGTAACAATGGCTGACAGAGAATGGCTGCATCTGTTCGCCCCATACTAACTCATCATCCTGAAAGAGGGACGGAACAAAAGCACTCAACAAAGCCTCTAGTCGATGAACTTCCCCCTCCTCCCAGACGAATAACCTCCTCCTCCATATCAATCTCCACTCCCAAGTCTGTCCAATGAAACCCCCGAATTGAAGGATTGCTCCTTCTTTGTCTAGCGAAAGATCATACAAACGGGGGAACAGCAACATTAAAGGACGACTGCCACACCACCAATCACGCCAAAAAGCTATAGAGTTACCTTGGCCCAATCTCCAACGATGAAATTCTGAGAGGCACTGGCCGCTGGGGAAAGTAATCTTACTGGTCTGCACAATCCCACGCCAGAGAGAAGAGACATCGCTAACAGCACACTCGATGCCCGCCGAGGTGAGATGAGGGCTATATTTCTGCATAATCACCTGCTTCCATAAAGAACACGTATCAGTGGCGAGTCGGACACACCACTTAGTAAGAAAGGCCTGATTTCTAAGCCGCAAGCAACCCAGGCCGACTCCTCCTCGATCTTTTGCACACACCACCGTGGACCAACTGACTTTGCACAAGCAACGTGAATCAGTTTTCCCCGTCCATAGGAATCGTCTCATCCATTTTTCTAATGCCTTCCTAACAGCAATCGGCATTTGAAAGAAGGTCATATAGTAAACTGGAAGGCTGTTCAGCACAGTTTTGATTAATGTAATCCGGCCACCCAATGATAGTAATGATCCTTTCCACGAGGAAAGTTTTCCCTTGAATCTATCCAGCACCGTTTTCCACGTACTACTACGCTTGGGGTTCGCTCCAAGGGGAACACCTAGATACATGAAGGGGAACACCTGCTGCCGACAGTGCAACATAGATGCCAAATTCACTGCTTCAGCCACAGAAGAATTAATACCAACGAGACCTGATTTATGAAAATTGATTTTTAACCCTGACAGCAACTCAAAGCAGCGCAGCAACCGTTGAAGACGCATAACCTCTTGTGGATCACCCTGACTAAAGAGAATGATATCATCAGCGTACTGCAGGTGCGTAAGAGTTAATCCGCCCATGATGATGCCCCTAAATACTTGGCAATCAGCTGCTTTAATCAACATCCGAGACAAAACTCAGCCGCCAGATTAAACAACAATGGAGAGAGCGGATCTCCTTGTCTCAAACCGCGCTCCATCAAGAATTCCTCCGTGGGCGCCCCATTAATGAGAACAGCACACCGAGCAGATGATATACAGCTGTGAATCCAAGTCCGCCACCTCCTCCCAAAACCCATCGACGCCATAACATCAAGAAGAAATGCCCAATTCACCGAGTCATAAGCCTTTTGGAAATCCAACTTCAGACACCAACCCTTGCGATGAGACTTCTTCATACTATGGATAACCTCGTTAGCAACCATGATTGAATCAGAAATATGCCGTCCTTCCAAAAAGCCAGTCTGGAAAGGTGAGATCAGTTGTTCCATCACACGTTTAAGCCTCTTGGACAGCAGCTTTGCAATGATTTTGTAGAGGCCATTGATAAGGCTGATAGGCCTATAAGCATTAAACTCTGCAGCGCCGGATAATTTAGGGATTAGCGTGATAAATCCATTATTTATCCCCCGAGGAAGAGTCCCGCTGGAATAAAATTCTGTCACCATTGCAACTATATCCTTACCCACAACCGCCCATGCTCGCTTGATAAAATAAAAATTAAACCCATCAGGTCCAGGAGCTTTGTGACTCCCACAATCCCAGACTGCACTTTTAATCTCATCCTCATCAAAGGGAGCTTGTAACTGAGTAGCCGCTGTAGAAGATAAACACGGCAATGGTAATCGACCCAGCCCCAACCAGCGATGTCCCTCATCCATAAAGAAACTGCGGAAGTGCTCAACTGCCGCTGTTTGGATTTCCGATGGAGTGGTAATCACCCTATTCTGGATCCTGATGGATCCAATGAAATTAGAGTTGCGCCGGAGCGTAGCGCTTGCATGGAAAAACTTGCTGTTCTTATCCCCTAGCTTAAGCCAATTCTGCCTCGACCTTTGCCTCCACATTGCTTCTAACTTGTGTTTGAGAGCCCATTTCTGATCTTGTAACTCCTGATACCGACCAGTCAGTGTATACCCCACTGCACCTCGACACTGATCCAATGAGTCAATCTCTGCTAAAACATTTTTCAAAGTAGTGTCCAACGCCCCAAAATGATTCTTGTGCCACCACTGTAATTTTCGTTTGAGGAATGCAAATTTTTTAACCACACAGAAATCTCCTGGATAATATCTTGCTGCCTCCCTCCACATACTGTCTACCAACGGAAGGAACTGTGAATCTTCCCACCAAACATCCCAGGTACGAAATGGCTGAGAACCCCACCTGAAAGAATCAGCCTTAAATAATAAAGGGACATGGTCAGAAAACCCCTTGTCTCCTGCGTATAACCGATGGCGGCAAAATTGGGAACACCACAGTGGTGAGGCTAAAACTCGATCAATGCGGGATGCACTACGCGAATTATACCACGTAAAATCTTTCCCACTGAGAGGCATATCCACCAGACCGGAACTACTGATGAAGTTGAATAGCTGGTTAGCTGCACCAGGATTAAAATAAGTGCCAAGGCGTTCATCCGCTGTGAGTGACTCGTTGAAGTCACCTAGAATAATCCATGGGAGATTATCGACTCCTTTTCGCTGTGCTAACTCCTCCCAAAGCATACGGCGTTCTGGCACAGTGTTTGGGGCATGTAAGCCAGCGCAAACAAAAGGAAAATCCAGAGCCAAAACCCGCATCTTCAAACACATCCAGCGATCAAATTTTTCTACCCCCTGAACCTGCACTTTTAATTCATCCCACAAGCATACAATTCCCCCTGCCCTCCCATTAGCCTCAATGGCTTCCCACTTGAAGGTATGTCCAGGCCATAAACGGGCTGCTATAGAGTCAGAAAAAATTTCCCTCTTCGTTTCACATAACCACATAATAGTCAACTCCCAGAAGAAATAGGTTGTCCGGAACTTAACTTTTTTTATGTTTCTAGCGAACATGAGCGTTTAGAAATCCCTGATCAAATTTTTAAAGAGACTAAGAATCTCAAAGTTTTGGATATAACTGGACTCTCTCTTCCGTTATTGCCCTCTTCTCTAGTTCAACTGCAGGATCTTCGGACATTATGTCTTGATTTTTGCGAGTTAGAAGACATATCCATGATCGGGAAGCTTACAAATCTGGAAATCTTCAGCATTCAAGGGTCTGAACTTGAGTGTTTACCTCCAGAGATTGGGAAGTTATCTAAGTTGAAATTGTTAGATTTGAGTGATTGTTTTTTCCTAAAAATGATTCCATCAAATGTGCTGTCAAAGCTTTCAAACCTTGAAGATTTGCGTATGCAAAACAGTTTTGATCAATGGGGAACTTTTGAAGAACAGAAGAATGCTACCCTTATGGAGTTGAAACATTTGTCCAATCTCACCAGTTTGGAGATTCATATTCGAGATCCCAAGATGATACCAGCTGGGTTTTTCTCTGAAAGGCTGAAAAGATACAAAATATATGTAGGAAGTGATTGGGATTCCGATTCAGTAAGTACCTCATCAAAAATATTGAAACTCAAGCTGGATACAGACATTGGCAATGAGTTGTTTGGTGCCCGAATCTTGGTGAGGACTGTTGGGAGGCTATATCTGGACCAAGTAAAGGGGGTTAAGAATGTCCTGTATCATTTGAATTCAGAAGGATTTCCACTATTGAAGCATTTGCATATCCAAAATCATTCTGAAATTGAACATTTAGTCGTTGTTGAATCTAGTAATTGGCGTCGTTTCAACAATGCCTTTCCCATGTTGGAGTTTCTTGTCCTCAACAATTTGGCTTCATTAGAAACGTTTTACAGTGGAGAACTCAACAGTCAGTCTTTTGGCAGATTAAAAACCCTGGAAGTGAGCAGATGTGACAAACTGAAGTATCTTCTCACTTCCTCTGTAGCAATGGGGTTGTCACAGTTGCAGAAGATGGCAGTGAGTGATTGGGGAACCTGGAAATGATTGTGGCAGAGGAAAGTGAAGCAAATGATTCTATTTGCTTCAGCCAGCTATACTCCTTATCGCTTGAAGGTTTGCCTCATCTGAAATGCTTTAATTCCTTGGTGAATGATCCATTAGTAACCAAGCAAATCATTGCAAAGGATAGGCAGATGACTTCTCCTGGTCATACGTCCCTTTTTGATGCAAAGGTAAGTGCTTAAACTTGTTTTTTTCCCGCTAAAACTGGTATGAACAGAATGATGAAATAAGCATATGCAGGTTACACTTCCTAATTTGGAATATTTAAGGCTTTCGTCCATTCAAGTGGAGAATATATGGCAAGAACAGCCTGCAGACTTTTTTACTGGAACTCAGAAATTAACAAGTTTGATCATTGAAGATTGTAGAAATTTATGTTATTTGCTTTCTCCTTCAATGGTTCCAAGTCTTTTGCAACTGCAAGAGCTTGATGTAGGTGAAGAAAGAGAAATGGGTTTAAGTCTGTTGCCTAATCTGCATTCTCTAAAGTTGAAAAGTCTCCCAAAACTTGCAAGTTTCTGCGTTGCAAACTTGATCGAATTGTCCTCCCTACAAGATCTGAAGATTCAGGGATGCCCTGCAATGATGGAATTTATCAGCAGCAATTTAGATTCAGATGGTGCCAACTTGACTTTCTTCGATAGAAAGGTAATATATTGTTTCAGATTTTAATTTTCCTGTATTCAAAGGGATTAGATCTTAATACTATTGGTTCGTCGTAATAATAAATTATAAAGCTAATGAATGTTATTACAGGTTTCCCTCCCCAAATTAGAGATACTACAAATCAGCAATATGGAACAGATTAAGACGATATGGCACACCCAATTCCACCCGAATTCCTTTTGCAATCTCAAGATATTGAGGATCAGACATGTAAAAGAGTTGCTGTGCATTTTCCCCTCCAATTCATTTTTCACACAATTCTGCCATCTTGAGGAACTGTCTACCTCAAGTTGTGATTCACTGGAGAGGATTTTTGATAAGCAAATGGTAATCTATTCACAAGAATCAGATTCGAGAGCAGCCTCGCAGTTACAGAGCATATTTATTAAGAATCTACCGAATTTGAAGTATATATGGAATTGGGATGAGACGGATGATCTTCAAAGTATTTTATCCTTTCATAACCTTCAAACCGTTGAAGTTGTAGATTGCCAGAGTCTTGAAGCACTCTTCCCTGCTTCTATTGCGAAGGGCCTTCCTTATCTTGAAGTGCTTATCTTAGCAAAGTGCAAGAGGTTAAAGGAAATTGTTGCCAAGGAAGAGAGGAAGGTGTAAATAAAGAGGTTCCTTTGTTTAAGCTCCAGCAATTGAGTCGTTTGCACCTCCAGGACCTACCGAACCTCTCCGTGTTCTACCCAGGAATGCATATTTCAGAATGGTCGGCTTTAAAGAAAATTGTTTTTCTATGGTCTCCCAAAACTGAATATATTTGATGTGGACTCTTCAAGTATCACCCAAACATCAATTACTACAGCCGACGATAGAGTGAAATCAGTTTCACAACAATTTTTTCCAATTGCAAAGGTACATACGATTTTACAGAAATGCTTTTCTGAAATTGTAACAACAAACCAATAAACATAAAATTTATAAATTTTACATTTATTTTCAAATTTTCGTTTAGGATTTACTATATATTGAAACTTGCTTTTGTTTCCATATTTGAAGATCCTTCCCAACTTGGAGACTCTGACGATATCTAGTTTTGAAGTCAGAAAGCTTCCTGCTGGTCTCTTTCACCAAATCAAAATCCTTGGTTTGTCTTTTGAATGTGATGAATCAACAGTCTTTCCATTTGACTTCCTCAATAAATTCCCTCGTCTGAAAGAACTTGTTGTCATTCATGGCAACTTTAAGGTTCTATTCCCTTGGGAAGAAGAAGATGACGGCACCAATAGTATCTTCCAACAAATGAAACGTTTACATCTGGATTCTGTTGATGGTCTGAACCGTATATGGAATCCAGAATCCCAGTTAGACCATCTTCAAAATATGGGCAAGTTACAGATATGGCGTTGTCTCAATTTGATCGAGATAGCGCCATCGGCTGCATCTTTCCGAAGTCTAACATTTTTAGAAGTTATGGAATGCAAAGAATTACAGTACATACTCTCACCGACTACAGCAAAAAGTCTGGTGAAACTCACTCATATGCGTGTCCAATATTGTGATAAGGTGACAAATGAAATAAATGATCAACATGAAAATGATAATTATAATATTGATATTCTCATCCTGTCCAACATCTTATTCCAATGACCAAATTCAATAAAGAAAATTTACTTCTTTTGTAACAATATCTACATACATTATTGTCATACATAGCATTAAACAAAAAGAATTCTTCAGAACTTTCAGCTTCGGAATACGGATCTCAAGGCCAGCAATGTTGGTAGGTTTGGAGATCTCATGTTGGAAAAAGCATTGGCTTGAAAGTTGAAACATCCATCTTTTTATGACATAAAATAAGATATTAAGAAAGATGCTGTATCCAAGTGGTGGATCATACATGTTCTCTCGTACATGTTCTCTTGTACATGTTCTCTACTCTTCTGCTGTGTATTTTGTTTCCTCCTTTGTCCGTAGCTCATCATAATTATAATCATTCTATTGTGCTTTCTTGCTTGCTTGTTTCAGTAGCCACTACTTCCAAAAATTTCTTTCTTCTTTTTATTTGTTTTGTCTTTGCTTGGTACGAGCCCAATGGCTTGCATAAATAAGTCTGCTTGCCTTTACGAATTTTCTTTCTTTTATAACAAATACAACATCCAGCCCAGGAGCCTCAGCTCAAATGACATTATCTCTTATGGGGTTCGAGAAGATCTGGGTTTAAATCTCCGATAAGTGTTTATAGGAGGGTGGGATGAAGCAACGGTAGAATCGAATATATTAAAAAAAAAACAAATACAACATCTCCAAACAATAAAGACAAATTTCCTTGTTTTATAACAAATTCAAGTTGCATTATTGTAATATTTATACAATAATCATCTTCTCTGCTTTCGATGGGTTAAAAATTTTTCTTCAGAAAGTTGACCTGGAAAACGAATCATCGGCCAGCAATATTAAAAACCTTTTTTTTACCCAGTTGGCTTGATGTTTATGTACAAAGAATTTTCTATTTATTTGACAGCTCTAAGAGATAAGAATGCACCTGAATAAACAAAGACTAAGAGAAAAATCTTATTTGTTTATCTATAAGCATCAGCCTGAGTGATGTTTCTGCCTACCCTTCATAATCATTCTCTCATCTTCTCTACCTACTCTTCTGTTGTAAACTTCCTTTCTTCTTTAGTTTCCTCCATTGTCCGTTGCTCATGACTATAGTCATCTGCTGTTCGTTTTGCTTACTTTTTCAGCTGCAACTTCTTTTATAAACTTCTTTCTTCTTTTGTTTTGGCTCTGTGGAAACTGAAAAAAAAAAAACTCGTTACTCTTTCTAGTCTTTGCCAGTTCTTCCTAATACTTACTTCTTTCATATATTTTTGCCTTTGCAATATTTGAAAACAAAACCAAACAAAATCTTTGCTCTTTCATTTTTTTAGATTCGTTGCAAACCTGCTCGTTCCAATTTATCTACCCATCTTCTCTGCTTTTAATTATTGAGATCATAGAGAAGATGACGGGTGTAGAAGCCGCTCTTGCTTTCGGTCCTACAATTTGGAAATAGCTTTTAGTTACACCATCGGTCCAACCGTACGTCACCTCGTTACCCTTTCAAGTGCAATAGCAACGTTGCCAAACTGAGAGAAAGGCTTGATGAATTGGAAGATGCACAAGCACGTGTACAAGTCGGATAGATTTGAGGCAAGAAATGGGCAGTGGCTGAGAAGGAAGTGGATGAGTGTGGATTCGTCAGGTGCAAAACTCTGTTGTTAGTTTGAGAGCAAGAATTGCTGAAAGGGGAAGAACGAGTACAGAACAATTGCTTCTTCGGTTGTGTCCAAATATCAAACGCTATCGACTCAGCAAATACGCTGAGACAGAAGCACTCAACGTTGACGCTATGAAAAGAACAAGAGATGCATTCAACAACTCACCTATCAACCTCCTCTGTCGACTGACTCCATGTATGCCAAAGATTATGAGGAATTTGACTCCAGGTTGGATATCTTTGAACGAATCATGGATGCTCTTGTCTCTTCCAGTTCAGAAATGATTGGGGTGTACGGAATTGGTGGTGTTGGCAAAACAACGTTGGTTAAAGAGGTTGCCAGGCAATCTAGGATGAAAGGTTATTCGATGAGGTGGTTGTGGCTCGTGTTGACGAGAAGCCAGACTTAAAGAGTCTTCAAACGATCATGGGAGACCACTAGGCCTAAAGTTCCTTGAAGAAAGTATGGAGGCAAGAGCAAGTCGATTGCATCAACGACTGAAACAAAAAGATAAGATTCCTATTGTTTTGGATAATCTATGGAAAAAGTTTAGTTTGAAGGATGTTGGGATACCATTCAAGGATGATCACAAGGCTGCAAGATTCTGCTGACATCCAAGATCTCTATGTTTTGGGCTAATGGATGGGCTGCCAGTCAATATTCAAATTGATGTTTTACCTCAAGAAGAAGTTTGGAATCTGTTCAAGAAAAGGGCTGGCAATTGTTTGCAAAATCCTGAATTACTGTCCATTGCGCAGATGGTTTCCAGTAAGTGTGGAGGCTTACCGCTGGCCATTTCAACGGTTGCTAGTGCTTTGAAGAATAAGAGTTTAGCACAATGGAATGATGCCTTGCGACAGCTGGAAAATCTTCACCCAATAATTTCATTGAGATAGAGTTCCATCGAGGTTTATTGTGCTTAGAATTAAGTTACAACCATTTAGCTTCAAAAGAACTCAAGTCAACTTTTTTTTTGAAAGAGTATCGATATATGTATATTAAGAAGTATGAAAAAAACATAGAATCTGACAAAGGAACCCAGGAACAGCATAGTGGCTAGAATGAAACCAACATATCCTATGACAAGGTTACAGGAGCCATCACATGGAAAAAACACCCCGTGGCTGTATATCCAGCCCCTTCAAAAACATTAACACCGACTATGCAGAGTTACAGGAAGAGATGTCAGTCCCAGCAAACCCAGGAAGCGCCACAAGCAACAAGATGAGGGAACATGAAACCCACGATGCCCGTGAAGTGTGCACCAAGCAACCACCCATCCGTCCCACTACCCATGCACAAACCCACAGCGCCCCATTGTTCTGAAGGAAACGAGAGTAGCTGACAAAAAATCCCAGACGCAATTCCACCTCTTAATTCCAAGGAGCAGCTTCAAAACTCTTAATTCCAATATTCAGAAACAATGGCCAGAATGAAAACAAACAGATCCTATGACTGAATTACAGGATCCAGAACTTTCAAAACACCATTGCACTGCATATCCGTTAGGAGAGCAAAGCAAAACCTCCAAATCGGCAAACCAAGCGGTAAAAAAAAACATCATTCCCAGAAGGAACCAGTGCGCACCTCAATCAGCTGTAAAGCTACTAAGAAACCAACTGATACCATAGCTGTACCGATACCATAAACAACCACAGCAAACAAAACACAACAAAAAGGCAGCTTACCGTTTCTTCAACCTGTCATCTACAGAAACCGAAGAGCAAGAAAGTCTCCCGAAGGTAAAAAGGACAAGCAGTCAGGGCAACCTCCCTTCAGGTTATGCTTAGCCCAATAAAAGCCATGACGAATGGCATTGTAGAACAGAGCATCCACCGGGCTAGACAGTGTTGAAAAATCCGGTGCATTGCGTCCTAACCATATACTCCAAGTCAATGCAAAAAGTAACACATGCCAAAGCCCCATCCACCTAGCTGGAATGGAGAAACCTCCCCACTGTAGGAAGAGATCGGTCATACATTTGGCTGGACCCAACATAAGCCCCACGTGTGGAAAAGAAGTGACCAACACAGCCATACCGGTCTGCAGTCGAGGAGGATGTGGTTTGAGTCCCCTTCTGGCAGGCCACATGCATCACAATCACCATCAGAATCAGGTAATAAGCCTAGTCGAATGAGCCGCCCCTTAGCATTGATTTTCTCCCAACATGCAAGCCACATGAATGCTTGCCATTTAGGAGCACCCGGTCTTCGCCAAACATTTGGAATCGTTGGTGCACTAGACGTAACTGTAAGACCTTCCAAAGTACGGTAACAATGGCTGACAGAGAATGGCTGCATCTGTTCGCCCCATACTAACTCATCATCTTGAAAGAGGGACGGAACAAAAGCACTCAACAAAGCCTCTAGTCGATGAACTTCCCCCTCCTCCCAGACGAATAACCTCCTCCTCCCATATCAATCTCCACTCCCAAGTCTGTCCAATGAAACCCCCGAATTGAAGGATTGCTCCTTCTTTGTCTAGCGAAAGATCATACAAACGGGGGAACAGCAACATTAAAGGACGACTGCCACACCACCAATCACGCCAAAAAGCTATAGAGTTACCTTGGCCCAATCTCCAACGATGAAATTCTGAGAGGCACTGGCCGCTGGGGAAAGTAATCTTACTGGTCTGCACAATCCCACGCCAGAGAGAAGAGACATCGCTAACAGCACACTCGATGCCCGCCGAGGTGAGATGAGGGCTATATTTCTGCATAATCACCTGCTTCCATAAAGAACACGTATCAGTGGCGAGTCGGACACACCACTTAGTAAGAAAGGCCTGATTTCTAAGCCGCAAGCAACCCAGGCCGACTCCTCCTCGATCTTTTGCACACACCACCGTGGACCAACTGACTTTGCACAAGCAACGTGAATCAGTTTTCCCCGTCCATAGGAATCGTCTCATCCATTTTTCTAATGCCTTCCTAACAGCAATCGGCATTTGAAAGAAGGTCATATAGTAAACTGGAAGGCTGTTCAGCACAGTTTTGATTAATGTAATCCGGCCACCCAATGATAGTAATGATCCTTTCCACGAGGAAAGTTTTCCCTTGAATCTATCCAGCACCGTTTTCCACGTACTACTACGCTTGGGGTTCGCTCCAAGGGGAACACCTAGATACATGAAGGGAACACCTGCTGCCGACAGTGCAACATAGATGCCAAATTCACTGCTTCAGACACAGAAGAATTAATACCAACGAGACCCTGATTTATGAAAATTGATTTTTAACCCTGACAGCAACTCAAAGCAGCGCAGCAACCGTTGAAGACGCATAACCTCTTGTGGATCACCCTGACTAAAGAGAATGATATCATCAGCGTACTGCAGGTGCGTAAGAGTTAATCCGCCCATGATGATGCCCCTAAATACTTGGCGATCAGCTGCTTTAATCAACATCCGAGACAAAACCTCAGCCGCCAGATTAAACAACAATGGAGAGAGCGGATCTCCTTGTCTCAAACCGCGCTCCATCAAGAATTCCTCCGTGGGCGCCCCATTAATGAGAACAGCACACCGAGCAGATGATATACAGCTGTGAATCCAAGTCCGCCACCTCCTCCCAAAACCCATCGACGCCATAACATCAAGAAGAAATGCCCAATTCACCGAGTCATAAGCCTTTTGGAAATCCAACTTTAGACACCAACCCTTGCGATGAGACTTCTTCATACTATGGATAACCTCGTTAGCAACCATGATTGAATCAGAAATATGCCGTCCTTCCAAAAAGCCAGTCTGGAAAGGTGAGATCAGTTGTTCCATCACACGTTTAAGCCTCTTGGACAGCAGCTTTGCAATGATTTTGTAGAGGCCATTGATAAGGCTGATAGGCCTATAAGCATTAAACTCTGTAGCGCCGGATAATTTAGGGATTAGCATGATAAATCCATTATTTATCCCCCGAGGAAGAGTCCCGCTGGAATAAAATTCTGTCACCATTGCAACTATATCCTTACCCACAACCGCCCATGCTCGCTTGATAAAATAAAAATTAAACCCATCAGGTCCAGGAGCTTTGTGACTCCCACAATCCCAGACTGCACTTTTAATCTCATCCTCATCAAAGGGAGCTTGTAACTGAGTAGCCGCTGTAGAAGATAAACACGGCAATGGTAATCGACCCAGCCCCAACCAGCGATGTCCCTCATCCATAAAGAATTTGCGGAAGTGCTCAACTGCCGCTGTTTGGAATTCCGATGGAGTGGTAATCACCCTATTCTGGATCCTGATGGATCCAATGAAATTAGAGTTGTGCCGGAGCGTAGCGCTTGCATGGAAAAACTTGCTGTTCTTATCCCCTAGCTTAAGCCAATTCTGCCTCGACCTTTGCCTCCACATTGCTTCTAACTTGTGTTTGAGAGCCCATTTCTGATCTTGTAACTCCTGATACCGACCAGTCAGTGTATACCCCACTGCACCTCGACACTGATCCAATGAGTCAATCTCTGCTAAAACATTTTTCAAAGTAGTGTCCAACGCCCCAAAATGATTCTTGTGCCACCACTGTAATTTTCGTTTGAGGAATGCAAATTTTTTAACCACACAGAAATCTCCTGGATAATATCTTGCTGCCTCCCTCCACATACTGTCTACCAACGGAAGGAACTGTGAATCTTCCCACCAAACATCCCAGGTACGAAATGGCTGAGAACCCCACCTGAAAGAATCAGCCTTAAATAATAAAGGGACATGGTCAGAAAACCCCTTGTCTCCTGCGTATAACCGATGGCGGCAAAATTGGGAACACCACAGTGGTGAGGCTAAAACTCGATCAATGCGGGATGCACTACGCGAATTATACACGTAAAATCTTTCCCACTGAGAGGCATATCCACCAGACCGGAACTACTGATGAAGTTGAATAGCTGGTTAGCTGCACTAGGATTAAAATAAGTGCCAAGGCGTTCATCCGCTGTGAGTGACTCGTTGAAGTCACCTAGAATAATCCATGGGAGATTATCGACTCCTTTTCGCTGTGCTAACTCCTCCCAAAGCATACGGCGTTCTGGCACAGTGTTTGGGGCATGTAAGCCAGCGCAAACAAAAGGAAAATCCAGAGCCAAAACCCGCATCTTCAAACACATCCAGCGATCAAATTTTTCTACCCCCTGAACCTGCACTTTTAATTCATCCCACAAGCATACAATTCCCCCTGCCCTCCCATTAGCCTCAATGGCTTCCCACTTGAAGGTATGTCCAGGCCATAAATGGGCTGCTATAGAGTCAGAAAAAATTTCCCTCTTCGTTTCACATAACCACATAATAGTCAACTCCCAGAAGAAATAGGTTGTCCGGAACTTAACTTTTTTTATGTTTCTAGCGAACATGAGCGTTTAGAAATCCCTGATCAAATTTTTAAAGAGACTAAGAATCTCAAAGTTTTGGATATAACTGGACTCTCTCTTCCGTTATTGCCCTCTTCTCTAGTTCAACTGCAGGATCTTCGGACATTATGTCTTGATTTTTGCGAGTTAGAAGACATATCCATGATCGGGAAGCTTACAAATCTGGAAATCTTCAGCATTCAAGGGTCTGAACTTGAGTGTTTACCTCCAGAGATTGGGAAGTTATCTAAGTTGAAATTGTTAGATTTGAGTGATTGTTTTTTCCTAAAAATGATTCCATCAAATGTGCTGTCAAAGCTTTCAAACCTTGAAGATTTGCGTATGCAAAACAGTTTTGATCAATGGGGAACTTTTGAAGAACAGAAGAATGCTACCCTTATGGAGTTGAAACATTTGTCCAATCTCACCAGTTTGGAGATTCATATTCGAGATCCCAAGATGATACCAGCTGGGTTTTTCTCTGAAAGGCTGAAAAGATACAAAATATATGTAGGAAGTGATTGGGATTCCGATTCAGTAAGTACCTCATCAAAAATATTGAAACTCAAGCTGGATACAGACATTGGCAATGAGTTGTTTGGTGCCCGAATCTTGGTGAGGACTGTTGGGAGGCTATATCTGGACCAAGTAAAGGGGGTTAAGAATGTCCTGTATCATTTGAATTCAGAAGGATTTCCACTATTGAAGCATTTGCATATCCAAAATCATTCTGAAATTGAACATTTAGTCGTTGTTGAATCTAGTAATTGGCGTCGTTTCAACAATGCCTTTCCCATGTTGGAGTTTCTTGTCCTCAACAATTTGGCTTCATTAGAAACGTTTTACAGTGGAGAACTCAACAGTCAGTCTTTTGGCAGATTAAAAACCCTGGAAGTGAGCAGATGTGACAAACTGAAGTATCTTCTCACTTCCTCTGTAGCAATGGGGTTGTCACAGTTGCAGAAGATGGCAGTGAGTGATTGCGGGAACCTGGAAATGATTGTGGCAGAGGAAAGTGAAGCAAATGATTCTATTTGCTTCAGCCAGCTATACTCCTTATCGCTTGAAGGTTTGCCTCATCTGAAATGCTTTAATTCCTTGGTGAATGATCCATTGGTAACCAAGCAAATCATTGCAAAGGATAGGCAGATGACTACTCCTGGTCATACGTCCCTTTTTGATGCAAAGGTAAGTGCTTAAACTTGTTTTTTTCCCGCTAAAACTGGTATGAACAGAATGATGAAATAAAGCATATGCAGGTTACACTTCCTAATTTGGAATATTTAAGGCTTTCGTCCATTCAAGTGGAGAATATATGGCAAGAACAGCCTGCAGACTTTTTTACTGGAACTCAGAAATTAACAAGTTTGATCATTGAAGATTGTAGAAATTTATGTTATTTGCTTTCTCCTTCAATGGTTCCAAGTCTTTTGCAACTGCAAGAGCTTGATGTAGGTGAAGAAAGAGAAACGGGTTTAAGTCTGTTGCCTAATCTGCATTCTCTAAAGTTGAAAAGTCTCCCAAAACTTGCAAGTTTCTGCGTTGCAAACTTGATCGAATTGTCCTCCCTACAAGATCTGAAGATTCAGGGATGCCCTGCAATGATGGAATTTATCAGCAGCAATTTAGATTCAGATGGTGCCAACTTGACTTTCTTCGATAGAAAGGTAATATATTGTTTCAGATTTTAATTTTCCTGTATTCAAAGGGATTAGATCTTAATACTATTGGTTCGTCGTAATAATAAATTATAAAGCTAATGAATGTTATTACAGGTTTCCCTCCCCAAATTAGAGATACTACAAATCAGCAACATGGAACACTTGAAGATGATATGGCACTGCCAGTTCAACCCGAATTCCTTTTGCAATCTCAAGATATTGAGGATCAGACATGTAAAAGAGTTGCTGTGCATTTTCCCCTCCAATTCATTTTTCACACAATTCTGCCATCTTGAGGAACTGTCTACCTCAAGTTGTGATTCACTGGAGAGGATTTTTGATAAGCAAATGGTAATCTATTCACAAGAATCAGATTCGAGAGCAGCCTCGCAGTTACAGAGCATATTTATTAAGAATCTACCGAATTTGAAGTATATATGGAATTGGGATGAGACGGATGATCTTCAAAGTATTTTATCCTTTCATAACCTTCAAACCGTTGAAGTTGTAGATTGCCAGAGTCTTGAAGCACTCTTCCCTGCTTCTATTGCGAAGGGCCTTCCTTATCTTGAAGTGCTTATCTTAGCAAAGTGCAAGAGGTTAAAGGAAATTGTTGCCAAGGAAGAGGAGGAAGGTGTAAATAAAGAGGTTCCTTTGTTTAAGCTCCAGCAATTGAGTCGTTTGCACCTCCAGGACCTACCGAACCTCTCCGTGTTCTACCCAGGAATGCATATTTCAGAATGGTCGGCTTTAAAGAAAATTGTTTTTCTATGGTCTCCCAAAACTGAATATATTTGATGTGGACTCTTCAAGTATCACCCAAACATCAATTACTACAGCCGACGATAGACTGAAATCAGTTTCACAACCATTTTTTCCAATTGCAAAGGTACATACGATTTTACAGAAATGCTTTTCTGAAATTGTAACAACAAACCAATAAACATAAAATTTATAATTTTTACATTTATTTTCAAATTTTCGTTTAGGATTTACTATATATTGAAACTTGCTTTTGTTTCCATATTTGAAGATCCTTCCCAACTTGGAGACTCTGACGATATCTAGTTTTGAAGTCAGAAAGCTTCCTGCTGGTCTCTTTCACCAAATCAAAATCCTTGGTTTGTCTTTTGAATGTGATGAATCAACAGTCTTTCCATTTGACTTCCTCAATAAATTCCCTCGTCTGAAAGAACTTGTTGTCATTCATGGCAACTTTAAGGTTCTATTCCCTTGGGAAGAAGAAGATGACGGCACCAATAGTATCTTCCAACAAATGAAACGTTTACATCTGGATTCTGTTGATGGTCTGAACCGTATATGGAATCCAGAATCCCAGTTAGACCATCTTCAAAATATGGGCAAGTTACAGATATGGCGTTGTCTCAATTTGATCGAGATAGCGCCATCGGCTGCATCTTTCCGAAGTCTAACATTTTTAGAAGTTATGGAATGCAAAGAATTACAGTACATACTCTCACCGACTACAGCAAAAAGTCTGGTGAAACTCACTCATATGCGTGTCCAATATTGTGATAAGGTGACAGAAATAGTGAAAAATGAGGGAGATGGATTCGATGACATCATTATCTTCACCCAGTTAGCAAGATTGGAACTTGTTCGCTTGCCAGAGCTCAGTTGCTTCTGCTGTACAAAACACACCTTGAAATTCCCATCGTTGGTTGAGCTGGTTGTGGAAGAATGTCCTAAGATGATGATTTTCTCAGAAGGACACTTAAGCACACCAGAATTGGAGAAAGTGAACTTGGCTCTAGCTGACGAAAGTTCATACCGTTGGGATGGCAATCTAAATCGCACTGTGGAATTGTTGTTTCAAGAAAAGGTAAATAGCAGGAAACTAATCAAAATTTTGAATGAAAGCTGCATGATTCATCTGTATTTATAAAATGTATTTTAAAACCTTCCAAAGCGTCACCAGAGCTAGCTAGTATGATAACCTCTTTTTATATTTCAGAATGCCATCCAAGAAGGCATTCTAGGTGAGACGAATGCTCCTTTTTCAAGTCTGGAAAAAGTCTGTTAATTAGGACAACAGTGCTTGGGACTTTGCTGGCTGCTTACAAGGGTGTGGCTGAGGAAGTTGGTGAAGAAGCATGTGATGAGTTGTGTGGTGGAGCCATGTCCCTTTTTATTGCTTGTCCTTCCTGAATCGACTTTAATTGGTAAGAGTTATGGCGTGATTTCCATATAACAGATTGTTTTAAATAGATTGTCCCTCCTGAATCAACTTAGGAAATTTAGCTTCAATCACAATATATTTGTTCCCCTTCAAACACTGCTCTCTGTTTCTGAGTTTCCTTCCTTCTGTTAATTTAGCTGCAAAAATTGGACATCAGTGATTGCGAAAAGGAGCCGAGAGTGAACTTCAGAGTAGGAAATTGGAGTTGTTTGGAGTCAAGATGAGAGATTTCCACGTTCAGTTTTGGTGAGAACGGGCTACAAGTAACCGATACACAAGCAGACGTGCGCAGAATTTGGCTGTTACTTGTGTATCTCACTGTCTCGTGGAGTAAAAGTTTGATGGGGCAAAGCTTGAGATTGGGGATTGATAATTCTGCAAATCAATGTCTGTGACAGGTTGATATTAAGCCCTGGTTGTTTTCGAGAAGAAAAGGGTCTAAAAGCTTAGAAGTGTTTTTAAACTTGAGCAATTGGCTATATGGACGAGTAAGACACTGCCTGTTCTAAAAGTTACTGGATGAAAGGCAAAGTACGAATGCCATGCGCTTTCTTCAGGCCATGAATGTGTAAGACACTGCCTGTTCTTCAATATCATTTGTCATATGCCTCCTCTCAGAGTTTCCTTGCATTCAATCACTCGGTGTTCCGGCTTTTCGATATACGACTAACTAGATTTGACGCACCGCCTATACTTGTGAATCTTGAACAATTTGAAGCAAGTTCATAGAATCAAATTAGTAACTATAGCATATAAGCATGCCTTAGTTCATTATCCTTATTGAGCAGGAGGCAAGACCTTACTGTTCCGAGATGAATCTTTCTACATGAGTGCCAAAATGAGCAAGAAAACATGTGCTCTTGTCGAGGTATGACGGTGCTCGTAGTATAGAGTAACCGGAATCGGATGGTTATATATATAGGTAGTTATGTTAGTTATAGGTATATATATAGACAGTAACCGGAACCGGAGGTCATATATCTCAAATATGTATGAGGGATATTTTTATTTCTAAATATATGAAGATAAATTTAAATTTTATATTATATAATATTAATTATATTAAAAATATAAATACATAGAAATAAAATAATAAAATAATAAAATAATAATGATATTTTATTATAAAATACAAGTAATTTTTTAATAAATAAAATTTAATCCTAATATTTATATTTAGAGACATGAGTTTAGACAATTAAGTTGCGAGATTAATTTGATTGTCAAAATACCAAAGTTCACTTCATTATTTCCTTCCACCATGGTCATTTTTTATTATTTAAGAATAAAATTTATTATACTAAATTTACTGTATCAAATAGAAGAATATTTTTGATAAATGGAATAATAAAAATAATTTTAATTTATCAAATATATAATATAGTAATTATTTGATTAATTTAATAATAAATTGATAAAAAGTAATTCGAATTTTGTCAAAATTTTGATGAAAAATTTAAAAAATTAAATTATTGATAAATTAAAAAAATTAGTTATCTTGATAAATTTTGTAAAAATTACCATAAAACTTCTATACAAAAATTATCCTTTGCCGCCTCAGACACAAACATCCAAATTTGTACTTCCAACAAGTATATTCAAGGGGGAGTAAACCTATTATTTTTCTTTCTTTTAACAATAAAGAATATCCCAATTGAACAATTCACTATCATTAACCCTTAATGGTATGAACAAAACAGCAAAATTGCTCAAATGGTCAGAAATGTCCTTTGGATTCGACCTGACAACTAGTTCTGTTATAACAGAAAGACACTGCTGCGTTTAGTCCAGCTAGTTCTTTCCAGTAAGATCAATCATTGGCATATTAATTTTTTAAAAAACACCCATAGACAGCAGCTTATACTGGCAAGCATGGGCCTAGCATATACAAGAGTTTGTAAATATAATCGTGACGGGTCAAGCCAAGTGCAACCCAGCTCACATTCATGAGAAAGTAGGGGAAGCTGTGCTCTTTCTGAGGCGCAAATCAAGGGAGGCAGCATCAATTCAAGTGTGCGTGCTCTTGGTTGGATTGCTTTTCGTGTAATAAAGCTTCTACGTTCTACGTACGCTTTTCTGGCAAATTTGTTTGGTGAAATTGGTGGGTTTGTTAATTCAAATGGAAACCCCCTCGGAATATAAAAGCTCAGGAAAGAAAATAGTAATCCTTGATGGCACCAAGCTCATTCCCCTTTGCCATTAATGGAGCATCAGAGTACGATTGGTGGCTACGCATCAGAACTTCAGTTTTGTCTACCTTAATGAACTTAGCTTTCATTTTCCTGTCCTCTGTTTCAAGTCTTGTGTCAGGATAATATTCTATTTAAACAACAATTCTCCCCAGGAAGAAAAGACAAACCACCATGGAAATCACTTGCTAACCTGCTGTGGACAGCCTCCTCCTCCTTCATTCTTCCAATCAAATTGGATGTACGCTCAAAGAAGACAACACCAGTACTAACCAAGCATCATGATTCCAGCATGTTTCAGTAACCCCAACACACTTTCAGGTAGCTCTCAAGTTCCTGAATTCCTAATTACTTGCATTTACCAAACTCAGCTCTGCAATTCTCCAGCCTTTCTCACACTCACCTGGTCAAAGACGGTCTTTTCTCACAATCTCACCATCTATGCTTTATATTCTTTCTCCATCACCGTTTCCATCCACCCATCTTCCTTCTCCTTCTTTAGAAACCGAGCAGGGTCGAAGTCCATCTACTTGGCCAACCACCATTACCAAAGGATCAAGCTGTATTGGGACTTTACTCGGGCTAAGTTCAGCCACAACTCGGCTGAACCCGAGTCTTGTTTTTATATTGCCATTGCTGAAGGTTCAAGTTTTGAATTCTTTCTTGGTGACCTTCACGCAGAGTTGACTCGCCGGTCTGGCCTGATCATGACTCCCCAAATCTCCGAGGCAATTCTACTGTCTCAAAGAGAGCATGTCCTCGGATGGAAGAGTTATGTGTCAAGGGCTAAGTTCATGGGGTTCAAGCATGAGCTTGGGATAGAGTGCAATGGGGGTGCTCTGATAGTAAAAGTTGATGGTGAGATAAGCCTTGTTGTTAAAAGGCTGGCATGGAAATTTAGAGGCAATGAGAGAATCTCTGTTAATGATATTGAAGTAGAATTCTTTTGGGATGTGTTCAATTGGGTCAAAAACAATGGCAACCACAGTAGCAGTAACATCCATAGCCATAGCTCTGCTAATGGACACGGTGTGTTCATATTCCAAATTGGTGACTGTGGAGTGTGGCCTGAAATGATCGGTCCAGGGAAGAGGCTAATGAAGAAGAGTTTGTCAATGGTGGGGCCCACATCATCACAGGCGATATGGTCAGTATCGCCATCACCGTCGTGCTCAAGTGTGCTGCAATGGGCAGAGGAGAGCAGCGACTGTGGGAGGAGTTCATGCTCGTCATCTACCAGCAGGTCTGGTGGGAGCAATGGTGGGTTCTCTTTGCTGCTTTATGCCTGGAAGATGGACTGAATGCAGAATTGTTATCCAAGATTTGTAATCACATTTTTCTCTTAATCTTTCTTAATGATAGAATGTTTGAATTTTTTCTGAACATGAATCCCATGGTGGAATGCATAAGGTTTTTGTTTGAAAAGAGAAGAATATCCCGTCAATTACAGAATTAATCTCGACAATTAGATAGATATCCTACCAACAAGAGAAGGTTCTTCTCAACCTTTATTTTGAATTTCAAACTCCACTTGGAACAATGATTTAGGGGCCATAGAGAGTAGAAACACCCGCCCCCCGGACCTTCACCCCAGTTGAATTTCAAGCATCTTTCAGGTTAGCCTTTTGATATCCAGTTGGAACAATGATTCTATCTATCAGTATAAATAATTACATTGTATCTGTCAAGACCCGACCCCCGACCCAGCAAGCCCGGACTTGTTTGTGCACATGAGCCCGGACGTGAAAAGATGCATCTTGTTACAAATGATACCATCACATAACACACACAACACATGGTGTAACAGGAGGAACGCAGGGTAACAAACAACCATGGTCAAGAAAATTTGGAACTGTTTGATATGAGAATGATTAGGGTTAAGTACATAACCAGTATCGGATATATAAATGAAGTTTGCTATGTCGTACGTTAAGACAGTATGAGACTTGAAAGCCACTTACCTGCTCTGAAACCCTTTTGATGATTTCCTCATTTGGTAAGGGCATGCAAGGATCTCCTGGGGTCAACATGCAACTGGAAAATAGAATTATAGCATAGCAATGGCAGTTGGTGATTCTTTTTTTCTGTTTATTGGAGCAAGGAACCTTGTCCTTCAATGTAGTAATGTTCAGGGGAAGTCAGTGCCAGGTCTGAAAAACAACAAAAGTCTGCATCTGGTGTGTATAGAAGGTTATCCAAACCTGCAGCTTGCCTCAGTTGCTTACGATGAAGAAATGAAGCAAACATAGCCATGTCAAAGACTAAGTAGACAGAGTGGATAAGGAAAATCCTGTTTTTCAACAATGGGAATGTTGATATAGGTAAGGGATTCGCCTTGATCGCTCCAGATCCTGTAACTTTGTGACCCAACCATTGTACCTTAGTTGTACTATCACTACAGGAACTCCAGATAGCTCATAAATGTTATCAAAGTATTTTGATTCCCTCCACCGGGAAGGAAGTAATCTTTTGATTCCAGGGAAATCACAGGCAGCCATGAAATGTAATCATGGCTGAACAGAAGTTATCAAAACTGAAGCAAAGATTAAGACTGGAGAAGGAAATCCAAACTACAGCCAGCAACATAAGCAGTAGCACAACATGTCAAATGAATTCTCTCACTTCACAAAACCTCCCCCCACTCTCTAAAGACCATCCAATCAGTGTACCCAAACAAAAACACAATGTCTGTCCCGCTACTCCCCATAAGCTTCAAGGTAGAGGTACCTTTGAGGTACACAACGCCCCCCCTCCGTCTACTCCAGTCGATCGAGATAGGTCCAGACCTGATCCTTCACAGTGGAAACCAGCGAAGGTGCTCAGTACAGATAGATACATATCCTACTTCATAGAAGACATTCCAGAGGAATGGAACTCTAGCAGGCTTTTCAAGGAGATTGCTGAGATTGAACCTGTAGCGGATGTGTTTATACCGAATCGTAAGTCCAACAGGGGGCTACGTTTTGGTTTTGCAAAGTTTGTAAGATGTGGGGTTCAGGAGGATGCCCGACAGAGGAGGCTTAACTCTGTACTCGGTGGCCATACCAGGATGCGTTTTAATGTAGCGCGATATGGTGTTAAGGAAAGTTCACGTATTACTGCGATAGATGGTAAGGTACATAGGAGTGCAGCAGTTGCATTACGAAATAAACAACCGGTTGAGAACAATAAGTCCTGGGGGGAACGCGATAGAAGAACTTATGCAGAAGTAATAAAGATGCCAAGGCATGCAGAATCTGTGGGCATGACAGTGGAGATCATTTCTAATAATAGCATTCAGGAGAAGTTGCAGAGGAGCGCTGTCGGGTCTGTCTGTGGAGGATTTTTGGATAAGGAATCTATACCTATGGGCAGTAGCATGTGCAGCTATGGGGGGACACCGTAGCCTTCTTACCTTTGCAACTGCAGAGTTGATGAGACATGAACTGGAATTCAATATCAGATATTGGCAAGGTCTGTTTTTTTATATTCATCCTTGGCAGCCAGAGGATACAGTTACCAGAAGGATATGCTGGGTGAAGGCAGTTGTTCCTCTACACGCATGGTTCGAAGAAGCTTACAGGAAAATCATTCAGCCAATAGGAACCCTGGTGCAGGTTCACAATAAAACAGCAACTTGGGAATGTGTAGATGCAGTTGTTCTGCAAGTGGAAATTACCAGTTTGTCAGAAATAAAGGAAAGCATGAAGTTGCTGGTTGATGGAAAGCTGTTTCCGGTGAACATTGTGGAAGTTCAGGATGGAGATTTTGTGGAGCCCAAGGTAAGCAAAAATGCAACAGTTGAGGGTGGGTGCAACAGTTTGTCTGCCCATAGCCATCATCCTTTGGCAGATGAAAGGAAGGAGAAGCCCGAGGAAGACAAAGGAAGCACATTCTCTGCAGAGACAATGGGAAATTGTCGGCAGAATGTGATGCAGGACAAAGGTGTGGAAAAGGGTAGGACAGGTGGATTTAAAAGGGGTGATGCGGGACATGCTAAAACATCACAAGGTTTAGTGGAGACACAGTACACTCCAGTGGATACTTTACCCCACGTGATGCAGAATAAGGGAGGACTATCTAGTCCTTCTATGCAAAGTGGGAGATATTTGAGTAATCTCACTGTTCTTGAGTTGTTTAAGGTGCCAAGGGAAGGGATTAGTGAACAGAATCAGCATTCTCGCAGAGCACTTTCAGAGTGCTTACCTCAACATGCTGCAGAAGAGTTGGTTGATTTCACAGAGCTGTATGAGGATATGGCTTTTGCTAGGATGAGGAAGGCAGGTGCCAAAGCCTCATGCATTGGAGTTAAAGGCAGGGCAGCTGATAATAGAATTGGCAAACAGAAAAAGCTTAAACATCTCAAACCTACAGGCAGCCTATCTTCAGAGCGAACCAGTCAGCAGATGGCGTGCCCAATTTCCCAAATGGTCGATGATCCCTCCTTCTTAATGACTACTCAAGAGAAGGACGATGGTGTACACGATGGTGCACTGCACAGGACTTGTTCAAGCACCCCTGAAGAAAGTTGTCCAATTGAAGCGGAGGCCCAACAGTCATTGGAGGTTTTGGAAACACTTGGTCTCAGTCGTAAGCAGACGAAAACAGCCATTCTGCGAAGCCTAAAGACCAGGATTACAGAGGAAGGCAAGGAGTGGCAAGCTCACTGCACTTAGCAGTGCAGTATAGGTTAGCTCGCTCATGGGGTCTTTTATTCTTTGAGATGATTAATTTGGCCATGTGGAATATAAGAGGATGTCGTGGTAAGATGAAGGGACAACAGATTAGTAATCTGATCAATAAGGAGCAGCTGAGTGTTCTATTTTTATGCGAGACAAAAAGGGAGAGTTTTTCTGATTGTTTAGCAGGCAGATTATGGCGTGGACAGCATATTAAGTGGGCTGCTATTGATGCCCATGGCAGGGCTGGAGGTATCGTTTGTCTATGGGATGATGAACAGGTGCAAAGTACTAGTATAGAAAAATTTGATAGGTGGTTATTATTGGAGATGAGAATACGGGTTTCAGGGTTTTGTTTCATCTGTGTGGGGTTACATGCACCTAATGTGGCAGCTGAGCGGAGTGTTTTGTGGGAAGAGATACAAACCAGGAAGTCTACGGACACAAGGCCATGGGTTGTCCTAGAAGATTTCAACGAGTCAGTACACAAAACGGAGAGGATTGGCAGAACTTTTAATTGTGCAACAGCTCGCAGATTCCAGACTTTTATAAATCAGATGGGGCTGCTCGATATGCCCCTTTTGGGCAAAGATTTTACATGGTTTAATGCCCAAAGTGCTTCAAGAATTGATTGGGTTCTGGCATCACCAGCGTGGTGTCTGCATTTTGGTAGTCATAGGTTGTATGCTGGTGATAAGGGTCTATCAGATCATGTTCCAGTGATTTTGAAAGCTGACTCCTATTTTTGGGGTATTAGGCCTTTCCGATCATGGAATGTATGGTGGGAGGAAAAACAGTTTATTGGTGTGGTTGAGAAATATTGGCAGGAGGCAGGCATACGTTTCCCTGGGGATTTCAGTGTAGTTAAGAAGTTGGCTTTTATGAAGAAACGGTTAAAGGTATGGCATAGAGACATTTTTGAGCAGCTGGAAACTAGGATGAAGTATCTTTTGGCAGAGCTTGACTCTCTTGATCAGAGTCGAAGGGATTGGGGTGATGCATCGCGAAGACGGTATGAAGAATTACAGTGTCAAAAATGGGAGTTGAAGAAGAAGTTGGAGGCTATGTGGAGGCAGAAGTCTAGACAGCAATGGCTCAAACTGGGTGATAAAAACAACAAGTTCTTCCACTCTTGTGCTTCAATACGATGCTGTTCTAATTTTATTGGGACAATAAAGATCAACGGCTTGGATAGATATATGCCAGACGAAATTAAAACTGAAGCGGTCAGACATTTCCAAACGGTTTTTTCATGCGAGGGTAACAGATGTTTAGGACTGGGCCGAATCAATCTTTCTAGGATCTCTCCTGTTGCAGCAAACATGCTTGAAGGCCCTTTCCTGGAGGAAGAAATAAAGAGAGCTGTCTGGGATTGTGGCAGTCATAAGGCCCCTGGGCCAGATGGATTTAATTTCTATTTTATCAAGAAAGCTTGGAATGTAATCGGTGCAGACATACTAAAGATGGTGCAGGAATTTCATTCCAGCGGAGATCTGCCTCGCGGTATCAATAATAGCTTTATTATGCTAATCCCCAAGGTCCCAGGAGCAGCTGATTTTAATTCAGACCGGCCTATTAGCCTCATTAATAGCTTGTACAAAATCATTGCCAAGCTCCTATCTACACGGCTCAAGTGAGTAATGGACCAGCTTATTTCCCCGTTCCAAACTGGTTTTATGGAGGGGATGTATATAGCTGATTCCATCATGGTAGCCAATGAAATTATCCATACCATGAAGAGTCCCAAACAAAGAGGATGGTGTTTCAAATTAGATTTTCAGAAGGCATATGATTCAGTGGACTGGGTTTTTCTACTAGAGGTAATAGAGCAGATGGGGTTCGGCGTTCAGTGGCGAAGCTGGATTCAGAAGTGTATATCCACAGCTCGCTGTGCGATACTTATAAATGGGACACCTACAGAGGAGTTCTCCATGGGTAGAGGGTTGAGACAAGGAGATCCATTGTCTCCGTTATTGTTTAATCTAGTGGCGGAAGTCTTGTCTCGCCTGATTGGTACAGCAGCTGAGTGCCAATTGATCCAAGGAATAAATGTCGGCAGCTTACAGCTAACACACTTGCAATACGCTGATGATGTAATTCTTTTCAATCAAGGTGATCCGCAGGGGCTATTTGGTTTTAAAAGAATATTGAGATGTTTTGCGTTATTGTCAGGATTAAAGATTAATTTCTTCAAATCCGGTTTGGTGGGAATCAATGTGCCAGTTGGGGAGGTTAGTAACATGGCGGCTACACTTCACTGTCAGCTCCAGACCTTGCCATTCCAATATTTAGGGGTGCCTCTTGGAGCTAATCCAAGACGCCAAAGCACCTGGTCTACGGTGATCGCTAGATTCAAAAGTAAACTAGCGGCATGGAAGGGCTCTTTGTTGTCAATGGGGGGCCGGCTCACATTGCTGAAGTCAGTATTGAATAGTCTACCGCTCTATTATATGACCTTTTTCAGGATGCCTGTGGGAGTGCGGAAGGAGTTGGAAAAATGGATGCGGCGATTTCTATGGACAGGGAAGGTGGATAAGCGATGTTTGTGCAAAGTTAGCTGGTCAGTGACAGTAAGAAAGACAGACAGAGGTGGAGCTGGATTGGGATGCTTGAAGATGCGAAATAATGCTATGTTGATGAAGTGGAGTTACAAATTGGCTACAGATACTTGCTCATTGTGGAGTCAGGTTATAGCACAAAAGTATCAGCCTACATTGAGGTACGAAGGTATTGTTAGTGCTGTAAACGAAAGATCATCCATATGGAGGGGAATTGTACGAACAAGCAGCTCAACTTTTCCAAATGGTCAGAGCCTCTCAGCTTTTTACCATTGGCGATTGGGCAAAGGGGATTCAATTGCCTTTTGGTATGATGTTTGGTGCGGTACGATGCCTTTAAACATAATCTTTCCTCGCTTATATGAGTTATCACTTGATAAAGATGGACCAGTGTGGCGGTTTGGGACACTGATTGGAATGGTTTGGAGGTGGGCTTTCATGTGGAGGAGACGGCTATTTGCGTGGGAGGATGATGAAGTTGAACGATTAATGTCCATGCTGGAAGGGCTCAGACCGTCACCTGCAGATGAAGATATGTTGTTGTGGGGAACGCAGTTGCGCACTTTTGAGTTCGCAATTGTTACAACTCACTGGTAGAGTGTTTAGTCCCACCGATTGCGCAACAAATCCCAAATGTCTGGAGCAAGCAAGGAGCTTCCAAATGGCAAGCGTTCATGTGGCTTGCGTGCAGGGAGAAGCTTACGACCAAAGGACATCTAAGCAGACTTGGTCTATTACCTGATTCTGATCGATATTGCAATGCTTGCGGAGCTGTAGAAGGGGATTCCAATCATATTGTGCTTCATTGTAGGAAGGCATGGATATGCTGGTCGCTATTGTTTAAGCACTGGGGCTTAGTTTGGATCCAGCCACGGTCTATGGCAGATTTATTTGTGCATTGGGATGGTTATCCAATTCCCCGACGATGGAAAGACTTGTGGTATGTTCTGTTATTTTCTCTTGCGTGGAGTATTTGGCTGGGCAGAAATCACAGAATCTTCAGGAATGAAGATAGTAGTGCTGATGATATGTTTTATAATGGTCTGCGGCATGGTTTTTATTGGGCAAAGACTAATCTTAAGGAGGTATGCATGGACAGTCTGGATTTGTTACCCTCAGGAGATTTTGTTTCTTTGCTGGGTCCATAGATTGTTTAGCGAATAATGTTCAGCAGCTCCTGCAGGAGGCTCAGAATAATGAAAGGGTCTAAAGCCTGAGACGTGGGATGTGATAAGCTTGATTTGCTGCAAAGATCTGTTGATGATAGAGCAGAAGAAATGATCAGCGAAGGGATTAAATGATCACGCAAGTAGATTCTCTGGAGTAGGAAAGTTCAGACTCTGTAACTCATCATAGGATTTGTCAGTTTCATTTGGTTCATTGAGCTGGTACAATGTTTCATTGTCCAGCTCCCCTGTATTATTACTTAATCCTTAATACATCTCGATATTTCTTCAAAAAAAAAAAAAAAAGCTATTCATGTATCTCAGTGGCCTGAATCAAGCTGCGACAAACTTGTATTCATTTGATCAAGGATGAATTGCTGCATATAGACTTTATGAGATGATAAGTCGATCATCCTCCACAGTTAATCAGGATGGAAACACCCTTGAGCCTGTGTAAGGGAATATTGAGTTTCGGAATGTTTATTTTAGCTACCAATCCTGAGTGGATTTTACCTTACTGTACCAGCTAAAAAGGCTGTTGCACTTGTTGGCAGAAATGGTTCTGGGAAAAGCAATGAAATTACCATTATAATTGTAGTAAATGGTGAATATGTAATGTATTTGTTCTAAAAATATTCGTTATATGATCTATATGCAGGATGCTATTGAGAAATTACAATGAGACTAACACTTTCCAAATTGAAAAGGATTCTTTTGCAAGCCAAGTACTGGTGGGTTAGGGCAAGTACTGGTTTTGAATAGGGCACCCTTGATTGGCAAGTACTGGTGGGTTAGGTTGAGGTGTAGTGAGGGGATTGGGTCGGGAATTGTCTGTGGATGAAGTGATTAGGTTTAGGGTGTGCGGGATGTGGAAGGAGGTTCTCGAGCGCCCCATTCCTCTGAAAACGTTTTTTTGGTCTCTATCTATTTCAGTTGTTATCACTAATTTATATATGCTTCATTCCATGGTTTTAAAGCTTACAGCCAAACATGCTGACCTTCCATCTACCCTGTCTATCTTCAGCAACTTCTTGCTCGGTGAAATATTTTCACAGGTACTGAAAGCTTCAAGCTGGTGTTCTTGTGTGCTTATGGAATCTATCATAATTCATACGTTGGGTGCTAACCTTCTTAATTCTGTCCAAACAGGATCCTTTTAAAAAAAAAAAACATTTAACTACTATCCAAACATTTATCATCACGGACACGGTGATGGTCGCCAACGAGATCATCCATTCTATGCAACTGTCCAAAGATCCGGGATGGTGTCTTAAACTGGATTTTCAGAAGGCCTATGACTCAGTGGACTGGAATTTTATGTCCGAAGTTCTGGACCAGATGGGTTTTGGGGTACAATGGTGTCGTTGGATGACAAAATGCTTCTCCTCGGCCCGCTGTGCTATGCTCCTCAATGGCGTGCCTACAGAGGAGTTTAATTTGGGCAGAGGTCTGCGGCAAGGCGATCCCTTGTCCCCACTATTATTCAACTTGGCTGCGGAAGTTCTGTCGCGCATGCTAAGTCGAGCTGCTGACTGTCAGCTCTTCTAAGGTATCGGTACTGGCAACTTGCAGCTCACGCATTTGCAGTATGTGGATGACATAATTCTCTTCTGCAAAGGCGATCATCAGGGTATAGTTAACATTCAAAGTATCCTCAGGTGCTTTGAACTGCTATCCGGGCTCAAGGTCAATTTCTTCAAATCTGGTCTGGTAGGCATCAACATCCCCACATCAGCGGCTGCAGCCTGTGCTGCATCATTACATTGTCGCCAGCAGTCTTTGCCTTTCACTTATCTTGGAGTGCCCTTGGGAGCCAATCCTCGTCGCCGTAGTACGTGGATGTCGGTGGTCAAGCGCTTTAAAGGAAAGCTGGCTTCCTGGAAAGGCTCTTTACTTTCATTGGGGGGTAGAATTACCCTGATCAGGTCTGTTCTCAGAAGCTTACCGGTGTACTATATGACCTTCTTCCAGCTGCCTGCAGGAGTGAGGACAGATTTAGAGAAATGGACTAAACGATTTTTGTGGGGTGGGACAATGGACAAACGTTGCATGTGCAAGGTGAAGTGGACAACGTGTGTGCGGCCAACTGATTGCGGGGGCGCTGGTTTAGGCTGTCTAAAGTTGCGAAATCAAGCTCTACTCACCAAGTGGAGTTTGCGGATTGCTAATGACACTTGCTCCCTTTGGAGCAGGATAATCACGCACAAGTACAGCCCTAAGCTACGTCCTGCTGGGCTTGTATGTGATGGTAGCAGGTTCTCTTCCTTATGGGCTGGCATAGTCCGCAACAGCAAAGTGGTATTGCCTAATGGCCAATGCATCTCTTCTTTTTTCCACTGGCGACTGGATGACGGGGAATCTATTGGCTTCTGGGATGATGTCTGGTGTAGTTCATCTCCTTTGCGTGACACATTCCCCAGATTGTACGCCCTCTCCCTGGAGAAGGAAGGCTCAGTTCGGCAATTTGGTTTGTGGACCAACGAGGTATGGTGCTGGACTTTGATGTGGAGGCGCAGCTTGTTTGTATGGGAAGAGGAAGAAGTGGGGCGATTGCTGGCCCTTCTGGAGGCTTACAGGCCGAATTCTTTGGAGGACTTGACTCTTTGGGGGCCTCAGCTCAGACCTTTCTCGGTGAGCATCTGTTACCAGGATATGGTGGTGCTAACAGCTAGGACTGGCGAGCCATCGATTCCTAATGTCTGGAGTAAACCAGGGGCACCCAAATGGCAGGCTTTTATGTGGCTCGCATGCCAGGAGAAATTATCGGCAAAAGGATACTTAAGTCGGCTTGGTATTATCCCTGTTTCGGCTGCACTTTGTGAGGTATGTGGCAGGGTGGAACAGGACTCTTATCACATTTTGATTGAATGTAGGACAGCGTGGGAGTGTTGGTCACTGCTCTTTAAGCACTGGGGCTTTTGTTGGGTCCAGCCACGTTCTTTGGTGGATATGTTCGAACAATGGGAAGGTTTCCCCATCCCACGTCGTTGGAGTAAATTGTGGTACGTCCTGCTGTTCTCATGTGCATGGAGTATATGGTTGGGTCGCAATAATCGTATCTTCAAAGGAGTCGACAGCAGTGCAGTCGATGCCTACTATGCAGGCATGAGACATGGTTTCTTTTGGGCCAAAACTAACCTATCGGAGGTTAATGTGGACAGCCTTGACGTTCTTCCCTCCGGTGATCTTGTATCCTTACTAACTACGTAGTTGTTGGCGGATGGAAGTCACTGATTTTGGTGTAATTATTTGGAATCTGTTATTTTTCTTTTTGGTAGCCAGTAGTGATACCTTTTCATTATCCTGCTAGCTTACGATATGGTTGCTGTTGGGCTAGATTTACTTTGTTGAATGCTGATGTTGATATTTTGGGATTGATTGCTTCCGGTAGTTTCCTATCTGTGTTGGGTGCCTGGGTAATGGACTGCTTTGTGGAGGGAATGTTTTTGTTTTGTTTCCCCTGGAGTTCACTAGTTTGATTACTGGCATGGTCATTATTTTCTGGTGTATGGTGCATTTGGTTGGGTTGTACCAGCAGGTTTTAGAGATGCAGTCAGCAGGGCGGCAGCTGTGTGTTCCAAGGGTCTGCGGCTGGCGGTTTATGTAGTCCAGTTTAGTTTGGTCCTTGATTGCATTGCTTGTTGGGGCTCATGTTCTTGTACTGATCTTAGCATTTGGAGTTCTGAAACTAACAGATCCTGTCACTTACTCACAGGATCTATTTGTTTCATTTTGTCCATTGATCTGATACACTCATTCATTGTATAGTTCTTTGGCATTTTGCCTTTTATATATATCGATATCTTCTTCAAAAAAAAAAAACTACTATCTTATTATATAAATTCACAAGACTAAATCAGGAAAATATCCACTATAGGGTGTCTATAGCTTAAAATATAATTTAGTACGACCTTATTAAAATTAGATATATATATTCTTCAAATTTAATCACATAATTAATATATGACTCATATATTCTTCAAAGAATATCAGATTTCTTTTAATTTCTTCCTAATGGAAGTTGAAATTCCTTGACACACACACACAAGATGGGAAGTGAGATATCACCGAAATGGCTTCTCTCACCTCCCAAAACCTCCCACCTCTCCCCAATCCCCATCCCAACATTACACCCACTCAGAACACACAAATTTCCCCACAGATTCCCAGTTCGGTTCCTCAGGAGGACCTGGGTCAGGCGGTGCAATCTCGTTTCAAATGGGATCCCGCCAAGGTTTTCAGTGAAGATAGATATATTTCGTATTTTATTGATAACATTCCAGAGGGATGGAGTTCAAATAGATTATTTCGTGAGATAGCCAACATAGAACCTGTCGCGGATGTATATATTCCAAATCGCAAGTCCAGAAGTGGGGTGAGGTTTGGTTTTGTGAAGTTTGTGCGCTGTGGTAATCAGGAGCAACATCGACAATGGAGGCTATCATCCATTTTAGGGTCCCCTACTCGCATACGTTTCAGTGTGGCAAGATTTCCAGCTAGAATGGGGCAACAAGTGCGAGTAGCTGATGGTGGTGATCGAAACAAAGCGACTCAGTCGCGGGGCACACAGATGGAAAATCCTAAGGTGGTCAGGAGTGAACGTGATGGTCGTTCGTTTGCTGATGTTACTACATGGAAGTTTCAAATGGATACGGTAGAGACCAGCATAGTGATTCCCGCTCACCCAGGAAATCTTGATAAGCTACAGCGGAGTGCTGTGGGTTTCCTTCGGGGGAACCTTACTGAGGAGCTGAACTTACCTCAGGATGTTGTGTGTATATCGATGGGGGGGTCTCAGAGATTGATCATCTTCCCCACGGCTGCATTGATGAAGCATGAACTCCATGTTAATTTCAGCACCTGGAATGCTAAATTTGCAGACCTACATCCGTGGAGTCCAGCTGATGTTGCTGGCAGAAGGCTTTGCTGGGTGAAGGTGTTTGGACTCCCTCTTCATGTATGGTCAGAGCTAACTTTTTCAAAGATTGTCCAATCGTTTGGGTCTTTAGTTCAGATTCATCTCAGTACTGCGGCTTGGTCTTGTTTGGATATGGTCAGGTTACAAGTTGCTACTCATATGCTGCTGGCTATTCAAGACATGGTTAAGATTCAGGTTGATGGGCAAGGTTTCTTGATACGTGTTGTGGAAGAGACAACAGAGACCAGGGAGAGCTCCAAGTTTGGTGCACAAGGCTCCATGGCCGGAGGGTCCACTAGTAGACCTGCACAAGTTTCTCCTCTCTAACCAGACAGCAGGCTGGATAAGATTGTTAAAGAAAAAGGAAATACATCCAAGATATCTCAACAGGGGTTGTTGGCGCAAGGTGGAACAGCTGGGGACAAAGTAGAGACAGCCAAACCTAGAGTCCTGGGTCCTACTCAGTGCACTACACTTGGATTATTAGATAAGAGCACGCATATGCGAGACCATTCAGGGGTACAACAGTCTCAGGAGGGACCTTTTAGTCTTTCCAACTCTAGCAGGGAGGGGGGGGGGGGGGGGGGGGGGGGGGTTTTAGCAATTGCTCTGCTCCTGATTTCTTACTGGTTCGAGAGGAGTCAAATGATGAGAGTCAGTTACAGCCTTTTAGGAAAACACAGTCTGAGCGTATGACAATGGATGCTACCCTGGAAGTTCCTGCGTCTAACTCTCTTCTCACTGACACAACGTTTTGAAGGATGAGGAAGGCTGGACAAAAGGCTTCACGGTTTGGTTTCAAAGGCTGGGCAGCTCAAAGTCGGATGGGGAAGCAGAGAAAACTCAGACATCTTAAACCCACAGGCAGCCTCTCGTCAGGAAGAGTGAGTTTGGTGGAGAGGGGTGGCAAACTTCAATTTGCAGAGGAACCGTCTTTTCTGAATGCCAGTGGCGAGCAAACTGAAGTATCATCGGAGAAATCTTGTCTCAAAGGAACTGGCTCGAATCAGTGTTCCATTGAGGGGGAAGCTCAGCGTGTGTTAGATATGGCAGAAACTCTGGGGCTTAGTCGTAAGCAAACGAAAGCAGCCATACGAAAAAAATTGAAGGGGCGTATTATGGAGGATCACGTGGCATAGCAGAACCATTGTGCTTCATAGAGTTGTCCAGGTATTTGTATTGAGTGTGGGTATTTAGTTGTTAATGTTTAATTTAGCTATATGGAATGTCCGAGGATGCCGTGGTAAGCTGAAAGTAAACCAAATTCGTGCGCTGATAGGTAATGAGCAGTTGGGTTTGTTGATATTATGTGAGACAAAGAGGCAAAACTTTCCAGTTAGTTTGGTACGCAGATTGTGGCCTGGTCTGGACATATAGTGGACAACAATAGATGCTTGTGGTACAGCTGGTGGCATTGTATGTTTGTGGGATGATGCAAAAGTGTTGCACTTGGGAACAGAAAAATTTGAGCGCTGGCTGTTATTGGATTTGAAGGTGCGGGAGTCAGGTTTTAGATTTATGTGTGCAGGGCTGCATGCGCAGAATCTAGCTTCTGAGCGCAATGGGTTATGGGAGGAATTGCAGCAACAGAAATCCAGGGATATGGTACCATGGGTGATCATGGGAGATTTCAATGAAGCTCTGATTGCAGAAGAGAGGTTAGGCCATTCATTTAATGAGCGTACTGCTTCCAGTCTGCAGAATTTTATAAATCGGAATGGGTTAGTTGACATGCCACTCATTGGCAAGGCGTACACATGGTTCACTTCTAATCATGCTTCCAGAATTGATCGTGTGCTGGTATCTTCTACGTGGTGCGTACAGTTCAATCGACATCGACTGTATGCAGGTGACAAGGGATTCTCTGATCACGTTCCTTTAATATTGAAAGCGGATTCCTTCTTTTGGGGTAGCAGACCATTTCGTACATGGGATGTGTGGTGGGAAGAAAAAAGTTTCTTGACAAAGGTGAAAGAGTATTGGCAAGAGGCAGGGATCGAATTTCCAGGTCAGTTTAAGGTGGTTAAGAAGATGGCCTTTCTGAAGAAGAAGCTTAAGGCTTGGCATAACGAGACTTGCAGTTCTTTAGATCAACAATTGAAGAGCATTCTAGCTGAACTGGATTTAATGGACCAGCATTGACAGGGTTTGGGACATGATTCTTTGATGAGATATGAGGACTTGCAGAGTCAGAAGTGGGTTATTAAGCGGAAGATTGAGGTCTTATGGAGACAAAAATCCAGACAGCAATAGTTAAAACTTGGTGATAAGTATACTCGGTTCTTTCACACATGTGCTACCATACGGCACTGTCGTAATTTCATAGGGGTGATTCGAGTACAGGGCAGGGAAGTACTCCAGCCTGAAGACATCAAGACTGAGGTAGTTGGTTATTTCAAAAAAGTCTTCGAGGCTGAAGAAGTTAGATGGTTCGGTTGGTGTTGCCCAGACTAGCACCGGATGTTGCTGCTGATTTAGAGCGACCTTTCCTTGATGAAGAGGTAAAGAGGGCGGTCTGGGAGTGTGGCAGTCACAAGGCCCCCCGGGACCTGACGACTATAATTTCTATTTTATTAAGAATGCTTGGTCAGTGATTGGAGTCGAGATTACCATAATGATACAGGAATTTCAGAGAAGTGGAGTTTTACCATGAGGCATCAACAACAGTTATCTCACTTTAATACCCAAGACTAGTGGAGCAACAGAGTTAGTGGATTTCAGACCAATCAGTCTCATTAATAGTTTGTATAAAATCATTGCCAAGCTATTATCCACCCGGCTGAAGCAAGTGATGGGCCAGCTCATTTCTCCATTCCAGACTGGTTTTATGGAAGGCCGTTTTATTGCAGATACAGTGATGGTAGCTAATGAGATCATTCATTCCATGCGAACGTCTAAACGTCAGGGATGGTGTCTTAAATTGGATTTTCAGAAGGCGTACGATTCGGTGGATTGGAGTTTTATGTCAGAAGTATTGGAGCAGATGGGATTTGGGGTGCTTTGGAGAAGGTGGAAAAAAGAGTGCTTCTCTTCAGCCCACTGTGCAGTCCTTGTTAATGGAGTGCCCACAGAGGAATTTAATTTCGGACGAGGTCTGAGGCAAGGAGATCCCCTGTCTCCATTACTTTTCAATTTAGCAGCGGAAGTTTTGTCGCGCATGTTAAGCAGGGCCGCAGAATGTCAACTCATCCAAGGAATTAGTATTGGCAACTTACAGCTCACGCATCTTCAATACGCGGATGATGTTATCTTATTCAGTGACGGCGACCAACAAGGAGTAATCAATGTCCAAAGCATTCTTCGGTGTTATGAATTACTTTCTGGCCTTAAGGTTAACTTTTTCAAATCAGGACTTGTGGGAATCAATGTCCCAACACATGCGGCTAAGGGGTTAGCTTCCTTAATCCATTGTCAACGGCAGAATTTGCCTTTCAAGTATCTTGGAGTGCCTCTTGGGGCCAATCCACGTCGACGTACCACATGGGATTCGGTGATTACTCGTTTTAAAGGAAAATTAGCTTCTTGGAAAGGTTTTCTGCTTTCGATGGGGGGAAGAATCACCTTGATCAGGTCTGTACTAAATAGTTTGCCTGTGTATTATATGACATTTTTCCAATTGCCAGTGGGAGTGCGGAGGGATTTTGAGAAGTGGATGAAGTGTTTTCTGTGGGCTGGGACAATGGAGAAACGCTGCCTCTGTAAAGTGAAGTGGTCAACGGTTGTCAGCCCAACTAATAGTGGGGGTGCTGGGCTGGGTTGCTTGAAGCTGCGAAATCATACTTTGCTCACAAAGTGGATTAATCGGATTGCTCAAGACACTTGTTCACTTGGAGCCAGGTTATCAAGCAGAAATATAGTCCCAAGCTTAGACAAGAGGGTATAGTGTGTGCTGGAAGTTGTGGTTCAGCATTGTGGAATGGAATAGTTCGGACTAGCAGAATGACTCTTTCCAATGGTCAGTGCATTTCGTCATTTTTCAACTGGAAATTGGGCAGGGGAGACTCCATTGCCTTTTGGGAAGATGTGTGGTGTAGCGATTCTCCCTTGAGTGTAATTTTTCCTAGATTGTATGCTCTTTCAGTGGTGAAGGAAGGGACAGTGTTATAGTTTGGGGTGCGGTATGACAATGTGTGGCGCTGGAATTTCTTTTGGCAGCGTCAATTGTTTGCGTGGGAAGAAGAGGATGTTGGACGACTGTTGACACTTTTAGAGGATTCAGACCGAACACTATGGAGGAGGACCTGATTATGTGGGGGACACAGGGCAGACCCTTCTCTGTAAATGAGTGCTACCAGTCATTGGCAGCGACTACAGTAGTATTCAGTGAGCATTCCATTCCCAACGTGTGGCGGAAGCCAGGGGCTCCCAAATGGCAGGCTTTCATGTGGCTTGCGTGTAGGGACAAACTTCCTGCCAAGAGTTACTTAATTCGGCTAGGCATCCTCCCTGCTGCAGATCCATTTTGCGAGGCATGTGGCAGAGTGGAAGAGGATGCTACTCACATATTGCTTGATTGTAGGACAGCTTGGGAGTGCTGGTCATTGGTAATTAAACATTGGGGTTTCTGCTGGGTCCAACCGCGGTCTTTGGCTGATCTGTTCGTACAATGGGAAGGCTTTAGTATCCCCTGCCGCTACCGCGGACTTTGGTGTGCCCTGCTGTTTTCATGTGCATGGAGCATTTGGTTGGGTAGCAATAATAAAATCTTTAAAGGAGTTCACAGCAGCGCAGCAGAGATGTTCTACAACGGCATGCGGCATGGGTTCTACTGGGCTAAAACCAACCTCCAGGAGGTTTGTATGGATAGTTTAGCAGTTCTCCCCTCAGGAGATTTTGCTTCCTTGTTGGCTAGGTAGATTGTACGGAGATTGTCGCAGATACTGTAATATATTTGCGGTATCTGACAGGTGTCTTTTCTTAAGTGAGATGGGATAATGTTTCATTATCCTCTTAAGTTGTATAACGTTTGGTTTATATAATATATATCGATATTTATTCAAAAAAAGATGGGAAGTGAGGTACCTGAAGTAATTACACTGATAGCATCTTCCTAGTGTAACCTACTAAACCTATAACATCAGAAGCATCATCCTACTATAATTTTTTTCTTTTGCTGGAAATGCAGTGTCTAAAGAAAATATCATGACTTTTAGGCATCTCTTACTCAGAAAATTTCATTATGCTCCCTCCTAACTTGTATATAAACTAGGAAGAGGGATAAAAGTAAGACTTTTTATCCTTTTGTATACAATTATGTGCTCTTCCATGGTCACAATTGTGCTTTTCTCTCAGTTTTAATGGAATATAATTCTACCTGCTGTGAACATATGTAAAAGCAAGTGGTATGAGTCCACCAGGCTACAGTTTATCTTTATTTTGACAAGTAATGCTTTACATTTTTGGTATTGACATTGTGCATGTAATATTGCTGCTATTATTGAAATGTCTTATGTTAGTAATACTAAATTATGCAGGCAGTCTCTTATGTTAGGACCTTGTACGCATTCACAAATGAAACTTTGGCAAAGTATTCATATGTGACCTCGCTGCAAGCTACTCTCAGATATGGTATTTTGATTAGTCTTGTGCAAGGACTCGGGCTTGGGTTTACGTATGGTCTTGCAATATGTTCCTGTGCCTTGCAACTTTGGGTTGGGAGGTTCTTGGTTACAGATCACAAAGCTCATGGTGGTGAAATAATTACAGCCTTGTTTGCTGTAATTTTGAGTGGCCTGTAAGTGTCTCAATCTATATCTTTCAGCTGATTTCTTATCTACCTATTCTTATAAGCTATTCATGTATGTGAGGACCCGCTCCCGGTAAATGGGAACCTCACCGCCGCGTAGCCTCGATTGACCCAACACGTGAATCAATCGAAGTCACGCAAGGTTTAATTTAATCTTCCAAAAACCAACACACAATTGAATGGATTACATATCCAATTTAAAGACTGAACAAAACTGAGTTTTTCCAGAATATTTTTCCAGAAAATCCTCTTGTGTTTGACACCAACAAAATACCACATTCCACTCAGAATAAAGCCTCAACCAACATAAGGAGGAATGGATTACATATCAAATTCAAAGTCTGTACAAAACACTCTCACTTGGGATGAAAATCCAGCAACAAACACATCACCAATTGCCCAACATCCAATGCATTGACAAGCATACATGCATAGCATTTTAGGTAACGTTTCATGCATAAATCATGGCACACAAGCGTATGATTCTAGCATGATTTCAGAACGTATTTTCCAGTCAAGCCTCTATTCAAAACAAATTATGTAAGTCACATTTTAGCTTATCGGGCTCGATGAATAGTAACGGGTTCAAAGAAATCAGAATCGGCCCAAAAGGCCCACGGTCACTCAACACGGACCAGAAATCAGCTCGGCGGTTTTCCACCGACTCTACCCTAAACCAACGCACTAAACCACTCACACGACACATCTAAACACACTATGGGCTTTAAATACATCCTCGGTTGACACTCAGGTCTCACCAACACGATGACTCAACACTTGAAAAGGGCGGGGTTTCACAATGTATCTCAGTGGCCTGAATCAAGCTGCGACAAACTTGTATTCATTTGATCAAGGACGAATTGCTGCATATAGACTTTATCATATGATAAGTCGATCATCCTCCACAGTTAATCAGGATGGAAACACCCTTGAGCCTGTGCAAGGGAATATTGAGTTTCGGAATGTTTTTTTTTTTTTTTGAGAATATATCGATGTGTATTATATATAGATACAGAAAACAAGGAGTTAGACAATTACACCTTGTCAGCACTCAATAGGTAATGTGAAACTAACAGATACCATAGTGTACAACATCTAAAAATTTCACACTCCATTCAGTTCAAGGAAGCCAAAGTGAACTAAAATCTCCTACTGATAATAACGTCAAACAATCTGGGCAGCCACCCTTCAAATTAAATTTTGCCTAACAAAAACCATGGCGAATGCCAGTGTAAAATAAATCTTCCGCGCTGCAGAATTCTCTTCGAAAAATCCTGTGATTGCGTCCCAACCATATGCTCCATGCCAAAGAAAAAAGTAATACATACCATAAATCCTGCCAGCGACCTGGAACATGGAAGCCTCCCCACTGCACAAATAGCTCTGTCATTGTTCGTGGCTGAACCCAACTTAGACCCCATTTATGAAATAGAATCGACCAGCAAGTCCAAGACATCCTGCAGTCCAGCAAAATATGGTTCGAATCTTCCTCCACCAAACCACACGCATCACAAACACCGACCGAATCAGGGATGATGCCAAAGTGCATGAGCTGACGATTGGCATATATCTTCTCCCTACATGCAAGCCACATAAAAGCTTTCCATTTAGGAGCACCATGCTTTCGCCAAACATTTGGTATATTCAGCTCATTGGGTAGAGTCAAATGCTCCTCCATGGTCTGATAGCAATTGTGTACTGAAAACGGTTGCAGCTGGTATCCCCATGTAAGTTCGTCCTCCTGTAAGGGATCTGGTTTAAAACCTGTCAACAAAGATAGTAATCTGTTAGCTTCCTCCTCCTCCCATACGAACAATTGCCTCCGCCAAGCTAGTTTCCACTCCCATTCCAGTCCCACCACTGCTCCAAACTGCAGAATTGATCCCTCCTTCGCAAGGGATACGTCATATAATCTGGGAAACATGGATAATAATGGCCGATCACTGCACCAACTGTCCTGCCAAAACGCAATTGAACTACCCTGTCCCAACTTCCAGCGATGAAATTCAGAGAGACATTTCCCATTTGGTAAGACCGCTTTACTAGTTTTTACTATACCACACCAAATAGCAGATCCGTTGTTTCTTGCACATTCCAATCCAGTAGGTGTTAATCTTGGTCTGTACTTCTGATTGATTACCTGTTGCCACAAAGAGCATGTGTCCGTGGCAATTCTGGTACTCCATTTCGTAAGTAAAGCTTGATTCTGCAACAGCAAATTGCCTATGCCAGCTCCCCCTGAGGCTTTCCCACGAACCACTACCGACCAGCGTACTCTACACATACATCTGGTTTCTACCTTTCCAGCCCACAAGAACCTCCTCATCCATTTTTCCAGTTCCAACCTGACACTTACTGGCATCTGAAAAAAAGTCATATAGTACACAGGAAGGCTATTTAGTACAGACTTAATCAATGTTATTCTACCCCCCAACGACAACAATGATCCCTTCCACGATGCAAGTTTGGTTTTAAATCGACCCATCACAGTGTTCCATGTACTCCTGCGGCGTGGGTTCGCCCCAAGTGGCACCCCAATATAGAGGAAAGGTAGAACCTGCAGGCGGCAATGAATCCTGGACGCCAGAGTTGCTGCTTCTGCATTTGATACATTGATACCTACCAATCCAGATTTAAAGAAATTAATCTTTAAACCGGATAATAATTCATAACAGCGCAAAATTCGCTGTAGATTGATAATTCCTTCCTGTCCTCCCCTGCTAAACAGAATTACATCGTCAGCATATTGTAAGTGTGTCAGATGCAAACCTCCCAATTGAATACCCTGAAACAACTGGCTGTCAGCTGCTTTAGTAAGCAACCTAGACAGGACCTCGGCTGCCAGATTAAACAGCAATGGTGAGAGTGGGTCGCCTTGTCGTAGTCCTCGCCCCGTAGAGAATTCAGTAGTTGGTGTTCCATTTATAAGTACTGCACATCGAGAAGAGGATATGCAATCCTGAATCCATTTCAGCCACCGCGTCCCGAAGCCCATCTGTCCCATAACCTCCAGCAAGAACGTCCAATTGACCGAATCATAAGCCTTTTGAAAGTCTAGCTTCAGGCACCAGCCGCTAGCATTGGTGTTCTTCATTGTGTGCAAAATTTCATTGGCCACCATTATTGAATCTGCGATGTATCTTCCTTCCATAAAGCCAGTTTGAAAGGGAGATATTAAGCGGTCCATCACTTTCTTAAGCCGCTTGGACAATAATTTGGCAATTATTTTGTATAAACTACTTATAAGGTTGATAGGTCTGTAAGAACTAAATGCATCTGCACCTGGTAGCTTGGGAATTAACGTGATGAAGCTGTTATTTATCCCTCGAGGTAATGTGCCACTTGAATGAAATTCTTGTACCATTCTAATAATATCCCCACCAATCACTGACCAGGCCTTCTTAATAAAGTAAAAGTTGAAACCATCTGGACCGGGTGCCTTGTGACTACCACAATCCCAAAATGCCCCCTTTATCTCCTCTGCAAGGAAAGGAACTTGTAATTGTTCAGCCTCTGTGTTCGATAACTGAGGTAAAACCAAACTACCCAAACCAAACGGTCGTTGCCCATCAGCCGCAAAGAATTGCTGGAAATGTTCTACCGCTGCCTCCTTGATATCAGCGGGTTTGACCAACTCCATATCATGTACCCGTATGACACCAATGAAATTAGTTGAGCGACGCAAGGTAGCACTAGTGTGGAAGTATTTTCTGTTTCTATCCCCACACCTAAGCCACTGCTGTCTAGATTTTTATCGCCACATAGCCTCCAATTTGTGTTTGATCTCCCACTTCTGTGTCTGTAAAAATCTATAGCTGTTGCTCACTTCGGTTCCATACTCCCTTCTGTTTTGATCTAACACATCAATCTCATCCAGTACTATTTTCAGTTTTCCTTCTAGTGCACCAAAGTGTTCTGTATGCCACCCTTGTAGTTTTCTCTTCAAGAACGCTAGCTTCTTGATTACACTAAACTCACCAGGGAAACAAATACCCGCCTCCCTCCAGAATTCTTCAACTATCTTGATGAAGTGCTTATCCTCCCACCATAAATCCCAGGATCTGAATGGCCGACGACCCCAATGAATAGAGTCTGCCTTCAGAATTAATGGAATGTGATCTGAAAATCCCTTAGCCCCTGCATACAATCGATGACAACTAAAATGAGAACACCAGCTAGGAGATGCCAGCATCCTGTCAATGCGAGAAGCACTGTGAGAGGTAAACCAGGTGTAGGTTTTACCAATGAGTGGAAAATCAATTAACCCACTCCTATTGATGAAAGTCTGGAAACGATTCGCTGCCGTGCTATTGAAAGAATTCCCAAGTCGCTCCGCAATCTTCAGGGATTCATTGAAATCACCTAAAAGAACCCACGGTAAGCTAGTCTGAGCCTTCCTCCGTTGCAGCTCGTCCCAGAGTAACCTGCGCTCAGCCACGATATTTCGGGCATGGAGACCCACACATAGAAACTGAAAACCAGTAGCCCGTATACGTAGCTCCACCAACAGCCACTTCTCTAGTTTTTCAATACCAATAACCTTTACCTGTAAATCATTCCACATACATAGCATACCCCCAGCTCGCCCCCTAGCATCAATGGCCTCCCATTTAATAGAATTTCCAGCCCATACTCTGGCCACCAATCTCTCAGAGAAACTCTCCCTCTTAGTCTCACATAAAAACAATACACTTAGCTGTTGCTGAGATATAAGATTGCTAATCTGATTCAACTTCAACCTCCCTCGACATCCTCTAACATTCCAGAAAGCGAAATTGACCATTCAAGAGGTAAACTCCCTGGGCAAAAATACCGAAATTACCTTAAGTATTACAATGGTCCTGCCATTCCTTTCTTTCCTCCATGATCTATGCCTTCATCTTCCTTCGGATTAATGCTTTCGTGGTCTTTCTACTGAGTCCCAATTGATCCGCAATAGTCAAGGTTTGCTGGACCTCGGGCTCCACTAGAAACACTGCTTCAGCTGACTGTCCCGGGAAACCATCAGCTAAAACTCCTTCTCCTTGTTCGGTCTGGGTGACTAGAAAAGAGGGATCTTCCACCAGCTTATGCATCACCTCCATATCTGGTTGGCTGGCTTGTGCTGATGATAAACTCCCCGTGGGTTTGATATGCTTAAGTTTTTTGTGTTTGCCAGGCCTTCTATCTCCAACCAATCCCTTATTCGCCACCCGTGAGGCTTTATCTCCCTCTTTTCTCATTTTAGTGAACACCATTACTTTAGAGGAGGATATGCACCCAGAATTTTCACCTGCGCATTCACCTTGAGCTCCTTCCGAGACCATCTTACGAGGGACCTGAAGTGAGCAGTCCGCAAGCAATTCATTAGGGGTATACTCTGGTGCAGTGAAATGACTAATGGGTCCTTCACCAGGCATAAAATGTCTCCTATATCCTTCTGTCTGATGAGACCTATTAACTTGTAAATGAAGGGGAGATGCTAGCGTGGGTAATTGTAATGGGATTGGCTGGTTAGGACCCACCACACCAGCAGATAATGGACTAGTGGGAGCAGCCAACACCTTTTCCTGTGCCATTTTATCTATCCGACATATTCCTTGTTGCCGTTCTGCAACTTGACTTGCCTTTCCACCAGCCATACTGTGTTGCCGTTCCTGTGCTTGTTGAGATGTGTGTGGGACACAAAAACTATTGCTCCCACCTGACCCTGTCCCTTTCTCACCAATCTCAGGTGTCTCAAACACTTTAGCTTGGACTTCCTTAATCTGTACTGTGCACTCCCTTCCTTCTATCCTCAGCTTCATCCTTGTACCAATAGCCAAAGAACTATCGGTAGCTATTTGCAGAACCGCCACCTCCAAAGTTCTCCACAAAGTAGTTGTAGGATGAACTTGTACTAATGAACCAAGAGGGCTGATTAATGTCCTAAAGGCAGTTTCATACCATGCATTGAGAGGAAGGCCAAGAACCTCTATCCAACATAACCTTCTGAACCCAGTATCCTCAGCACTCCAGGGATGAATATCAAAGAACTTATCATTCCAAAAAGCGAAGTTGTGCTTAAGCTCATATCGCATGTTCTCAACTGTCTCAAATATGATGAGTTTTTTATTCTGACCCATGTCAATGCATTCTACCTCCGCTGGTAAACCCATGTTTGCATTATGTGGGGCACGATAAATACCAACTGCACTTCTTTGTAGACGAGCACTGATCTTCTGATCCGAAAAAAGCTCCATTGTTACTTCTTCTGACTCCTGCATCTTCAACGTAGTTGTGACTTCTGCATATGTACGTTCATCACGTTCTCGCATAAGCACACTCCTCATAACTGGTTGCTTCTGAGCTGTCTTCGGTAATTCTTGCAATCGAACATTATCATCATCTGACACTCTTTGATGCCTTGTGCCCATGGAAAACCGAGCTACATTGATACGCTTCCATGCATAGCCACCCAAACGTGTATGCAACCTCCTCTGGCGAGCCTCTTCCTGTACCCCGCAACGAACGAACTTAATAAAACCAAAGCGTAAGCCTCGCTGTGACTGACGACCAGAAATGAAGACATCCACTACCGGTTCAACCTCAGCTATTATCTTGAATAAGTGACCTGAAATCCATCCCTCAGGTATCCCTTCAATGAAATAGGAGATATATCGATCCTCACGAAGCACCTGGCTGGGCATCCATTTGGCTTGACCCTGACTATTCTTGACAAAGGAACGTATCGGAGTTTGATTGGGGTCTGTTGAAGGACCCACAATCTCAGCATCAGCATGGAGGGGAGGGAATGGTGGGGTAAGGACTGTGTTTGGGACTGTGTTTGGGTTAATGTTGGTGAGGGGAATAAAGAGTGGGGGGAGAGTGGGGGCGGTGAGAGAAGCCATAGATTTTTCAGATTCTTATTGACTCGCAGATGAGTTGGCCGCTGAATATGCTTTCAAGTCGTGGTAGCTGGTGAAGCTCTAAAGACCATAATTTGGGGAGACAGAATTCAATTTTTGATCTTTTGATACGGTTTTGTTCTCCCTCTGGCTCTTCTTTTTCTTCACTGCCAAAAATCTCTTAGGAGAAGTTCTTCTTGATGGAGAAAATATTAAAAACCTCAAGTTGGAATGGCTCAGAAGCCAGATAGGATTGGTCACCCAGGAACCTGCATTGCTAAGTTTAAGCATTAGAGATAATATTTCGTATGGACGAAAAGCTACTTTTGATCAGATTGAAGAAGCTGCCAAAATAGCACGTGCACATACCTATATCAATTCTCGAGAGAGAGGCTATGATACACAGGTGAATGTCTACTTATAGCATATCCTTGAACCTTTGCTGTTAATTTTCTCTCTGGTTTATTTTTCCGTATCAAAATTCTTGTGCTTTACAGGTGGGTAGGGCTGGTTTATCATTGTCAGAGGAGGAAAAAATCAAACTTTCTATTGCTAGAGCTGTGCTTTTAAATCCAACTATTCTTCTTCTTGATGAGGTTACTGGCGGACTTGATTTTGAAGCTGAAAGAGTAGTTCAGGAGGCTTTAGATCTCCTCATGTTGGGACGTTCAACCATTATAATTGCTCGACGTCTTAGCCTTATCAGGAATGCTGATTATATAGCTGTAATGGAGGAGGGGCAGCTCGTTGAGATGGGTACGCATGATGAATTGCTGACATTAAATGGTTTATATGCTGAGCTTCTAAAATGTGAAGAAGCTGCAAAACTTCCAAGGAGGTAAATCCTGAGAACGTGTTCTGGCTAGTTAATTAAACTCTATATCTGCTATTTTTGTTAGTGAAATTACCATTATATTCCGATAGAATTGTTATTGTAGTAAATGGTGAATATGTAATTTATTTGTTCTAAAAATATTCGTTATATGATCTATATGCAGGATGCCATTGAGAAATTACAATGAGACTAACTCTTTCCAAATTGAAAAGGATTCTTCTGCAAGCCATGAACCATCCTCTCCCAAATTTGTTAAATCACCATCGCTTCAGAGAGTTCCTGGTATATCACGACCTCTGGATGGTGCATTCAACTCACAAGAATCACCAAAAGTTTGCAGCCCACCAGCAGAGAAAATGATGGAAAATGGCCTCCCATTGGATGGAAATGATAAGGAACCATCAATGACTAGGCAGGATAGTTTTGAGATGAAGCTGCCTGAGTTACCCAGACTTGATGTACAGTCTGGCCATCAACAAGCAGCAAATGGAGTATCTACAATATGAATGGTACTTGACGAGAGAGAGATGAGAGAGAAACACAACACATACTCTGCACTCACGTCTCCCTATCGCACATTACACCCCCCCACTCTCACAGGCCATCTTCGATTACCTCTACCCGCACCACCAGCCACCCCGCTTACTGATACTGAAACACAAGGAACGTTACAACCGGAGACTTCTGATTGGCATCAGCGCATTCCTCGACCTACTTCGGGAGCACGTTGGAATCCTAATGTTATATTTAAGGATAAAAAATATGTTTCCTATTTTGTTGATAATATCCCTGAAGGGTGGAGCTCAGGTGATTTGTTTCGGATAATACACAAATGGGATCAGGTGGTGGATGCTTATATTCCGAGGAAGCGGAGCGCGCGGAATACACGGTTTGGTTTCGTGCATTTTATCCATCATGGCCGTCATGAAGGTAGAGGCTTGGACAAACTCAATGAAATGTTATCGGCGAGCTATTCTTTGAGACTTCGCGTGGCACGGTATGTCGATCGAGATAAGGCTCGTTATACTACATATTCGGGGTATTCACGTGCAGGAGTCGCGGAAGCAAGGGAGGCACCCCTGCTGAGCCCCAGATGTACTAATCTGGCTACCGTACCAACACGGGATCCACGTACATTCTCAGAGGTAGTGAAAGGGAAAAGCACAGGAGCACGGGACGTGGCACTTGGTCTGAGTGTTCGGGTGAATGAGGCTGCAGAGATGGAGTGTTAAAAGCTAGTATTCTATTACAGAATGTGACAGTGAGCAGTTTGGGTTCCTGAACATTTTTAGTAACCTTCCCTACATTTGAAGCCAAGTATCATGCCATGAACACGGATCAGGATCTCTGGGCTGAGTTATTTGTCGAATCCCATAACTGGTGCCCGGAGGATGTTAGACGCGGAAGGCTCTGTTGGCTGAGATTGTCAGGTGTTCCGTTGCATGTTTGGTCGGAAGAAGGACTCAGTAGGATTGCACAGCAGTACGGCAAGGTCGTGCAAATTCACTCCGACACAACTAACCGTTTGAATTGGAAGTGGCTTTGGTGTGTGTGAGGACGTCTTCACCTGACAGGATTGGTGGACAGATTCAACTCCTGGTGGCAGAAGATAGCTTCCTGGTCACGGTGTCCGAAGCCGCACGGATGGAACGTGGTGATACGCAACAGGTAGTAGATGCTACTGGAAGAGAGGGATACTACTTGGCGGCGGTCGCATCAGATAGGAAAGGACAAGATGGTTACAGAGTCAACAGCCGTGATATACATAATGGAATTTTGAAAACAGGAGGACGTTGTCAAACTCTTTCGGGGAAGCAGGCTCTGGGGACCAATGCGCGGGTGGTAAAGATTGGGGAAATGGGTCCACAATCTCCTTGTGGGTCAAGTGTAGTTGGGGCAGGAGGCCTGGGCCATTGTCCCAATGAGCTTCAAAAAGAAACACTTGAAGTAGCCAACTCTAAAGACAAAGGAGCCCAGGAGAGGGATTTAGCTGGACTGGTTCCCGGACAGTATGGTGCTAAGGGTGGTCTGGTCCAGGAACCTCTGGAAAGTGTTCGACAGATTACTCCTCACAAATTTGGAGTGGTAAAGAAATGGGAACCGAAGCTGGTACCCTGTGTGGAAAGAGCGGTCTCGGAAGATTCAAACCATCGGAGGAGCTCTGACGAAGGGAAAGGAGCTGTTTCCAGTCGAGGTAGTTTATGCTCTGATGAAGTTCTTGCTCGTGTCTATGAACGGCTCATGCTTGCTAGATCAAGAACAACAAAGGGTGCACGTGAGAGAGCTAGGCCGGAAATGGTGAGTGAGAATGATGATAATCAAGCTTCGGCTTCGTGTCCTAGTGCTCTACCTAGTGAGTTACCAGTATTGGGTCATTTATACGGAAGCCAGATAGAGTTGGAAACAGTTGAGGATGGGGTAAGCAATGAGGAAGAGGAGGAAATAGTACAGGAAACGCAGGCTACGATTGCAGTTATGGAACAATTGGGGTTGAAATCACTCAAGCCGAGGGAGGACTTGACAGGAAGGATAGCGAAAATGGTGGAAGAGGAACGTGCCCAATGGGCACACAATGGAGACAGGTAAACCTAGAATACAATTAGCATGTGATTGGGGTGTGTCGTGTTGTTTATATGTTTAATATTGGATTCTGGAATATAAGAGGTATTAGAAGTGTGATGAAGTGTCGACATGTGAGAAGTTTGGTGATCGCAAATAGTCTTGCTCTTTGTTTTCTGGCGGAGACCAAGTTAACATCGATGGATGTACGCTAGGTGAACAGGCTTTGGCCGGCAGGCGATGTGGGGTGGCTTGCTAGTGATGCACAAGGTAGATCACCAGGGTTGTTGGTCATGTGGGATAAATCTGAGGTGGAGGTCTGCCAACAACAATGTTATGATAATTGGATAGCAATGGAGTGTCGGGTAAAGCAGACGGGATACATCGTGTGGTGTGTGGGTTTACATGCGCCAAATACCACAGCTGGCAGGGAAGCTTTATTGCGGGACATATTGGCTACTAAAGCCTCATGTGAACATCCATGGGTGTTAATTGGAGATTTTAATGAAGTAGTGTTGCCTAGGGAGAGATCAAGTGGCGGTTTTGACAATAGAGGGGCTGAAAATCTGCAGAGATTGATGAATGATGGGGGATTGATTGATCTTCCATTACATGGTACTACTTTCACATGGTTCTCGCCCATTTGTGCATCTAGAATAGACAGAGCATTAGTGAGTGCTGAGTGGCTTGCTGCGAACTCTACATTCCATTTATCAGCAGGGTGTAAACAACTCTCTGATCATGTTCCGTTATTGCTCAAGCTGGACAATGTGAATTGGGGTACAAAACCAGTTCGTGTCTGGGATGTTTGGTGGACTGAGCAGAATTTCTTACAGGTAGTACATGATAAATGGCAGGAAGCATCAGAGCGATATCCGGGACAGCATACACTCTTGCGAAAATTGAAGTTTCTTCTATTTGGCCTACGAAAATGGAGCCAGGAGCACATGGTCCAACCGGATGATAGTCTGAAGCAGGTTGTGGAGGAGATAGAGAGGATAGATCCTACACGGGGGAGGACGGAATCTCGAAGTGCTGATGAGGTGAATCGCTACTCAAGGTTGTTGGCAGCAAAATGGAGGATTAAGTCTCAACTGGAATCGATATGGAGGCAGAAATCACGGGTGCAGTGGCTGAAATTGGGGGATTCCAATACGAGATTTTTTCATGTCTGTGCCAGCACCAGGGGGACTCAGAATCAGATTAAAGCCTTGTATATTGATGATAGACTTTCGACGGATCTGGAGGAAATAAAAAGTGAGATCCAGCGGTTCTATAGAGGCATGTATCAGGAGGATACTGAGCAATGGTTGGGAATTGGTGGGTTGCAATTTCATCCATTGTCAGAAGAGGCGTCCGAGTCACTAGTTCAGCGGCTGGAGATGGATGGGATTAAAAGAGCAGTATGGGAGTGTGGTAGTCACAAAGCTCCGGGGCCGGATGGCTTCAACTTCTATTTTTACAAGAAAGCTTGGGATGTGTTACAGGTGGATATAGTGGGCTTCATGGAGGAATTTTACAGGAGCGGTTGCATCCCAAAAGGAGTGAACAAGTCCTTTATGGTTCTATTACCGAAGGAGTCTGGAACTACCAGCTTACTGAAATTTCGGCCTATCAGTTTGATACATGGGATTTACAAAATCTTAGCTAAGATTTTGACTAGCCGCCTAAGTCGAATCATATCACCTGTGATATCCAACACTCAATCCGGATTTATTGCAGGTCGCCAATTGGTAGAGTCAGTAATTGTGGCATCCGAGGTGATACAAGTAGTCAAGGCAGAACGTCGACGAGCTTGGTGTTTGAAAGTGGATTTCCGTAAGGCTTATGACACGGTGTGCTGGAGTGCCTTGGAGGAGATTATGATGGCTATGGGATTTCCTCCCCGGTGGAGGAGATGGATAAATCAATGCACAAGCACCGCCAAAACAACAATTTTAGTTAATGGAGCCCTTACGGAACCTTTCGATATAAAGAAGGGATTGCAACAAGGCGACCCCTTATCCCCCCTGTTGTTCGCTATTGTGGCTGAGTGTCTGTCCAGCATGTTAGTAAGAGCGGAAGAGGTTGGGCTTATACAAGGTATATCGATTGGGAGGACATCAGTTACTCACCTACAATTTGCTGATGACGTGATCCTGTTCAGTGCGGATGGAGAAGAAGGGTTGCGGAATCTGAAGCGGGTATTAAGATGTTTTGCACTAATCACAGGTCTGCAGATCAACTACCACAAGAGCGCATTGATATGATTAAATCAACCTTCAGCGAACGTGACTTTCATGGCGGCTCAATTATAGTGCCGCTCAGCAACCTTCCCGATTACGTACTTGGGAATGCCACTTGGGGCGAATCCAGGGAAGTACAAAACATGGGAAGGGGTGATCAATAAGTTCAAATGGAGGCTGGCAGGATGGCAAGGGCGAATGTTTTCTATGGGCGGCCGACTTATGTTAGTGAAATCAGTCCTCAACAGCATTCCATTATTTTATATGTCTTTGTTCAGGATTCCTAGACGCGTGTTGAAGGAGTTGGAAAGATTAGCTCAACGCTTTGTGTGGACTAGGGTAGTAGAAAAACGGTGTATACACAAGGTTAAGTGGAGTAGAACATGCAGGAGGACAGAGAAAGGGGGGGCGGGTATAGGGAGTCTGGAGAATAAAAATAGAGCTATGTTGCTAAAATGCTGTTGGAGATTACTCACTGAAGAGGATTCTTTGTGGATTAGGGTGGTGCAAGATCGGTATAACCCCACACTACATAGGGAGGGATTAAAGTTTAATTGTGGGAATGTTTCCTGGATTTGGACTGGCATTGCGACATGTATTAATGGAGATCATAAGGCTGCAGTTGCAGTTAGTGAACGGCTGCAATGGAGACTAGGTAATGGCCATAAGATTCATTTTTGGTCTGACTTATGGGTTGGAAATCTCAGTCCTACTTTGCAGTTTCCACGGTTGTTTGACATCTCGTTACAGAAGGGAGCAAGAGTGGCACAAACGGGGAGTTGGGAGGATGGCAGATGGCAGTGGAGTTTCAGGTGGCGCAGACCACTATTTGTCTGGGAAACAGAAACTGCTGATCGATTGGGAGTCTTGTTGGCGACTCATCCACTGCGGTTAGACAATTCTGATCAATTAGTCTGGGCAAGCAGAGTGGAAGCATTCTCTGTTCGCACGGTATCTAACACATTGGAAGATGTGATGGCCGAGGATGAAGTAAATGATATTCCAAATGTCTGGCAACTGCCTGGTACTCCCAAAAGCAGAGTGTTTGCTTGGCTGGCTTGCCAGAATCGTATATCTTCAAAGGGTCGATTGTACAGACTGCATCTTATCAGGGAGGAAGAGCAATTATGTGAGGGATGTATGCTGGTGGAGGATAATGCTAACCATATATTACTTCTCTGTCAGGTGGCGTGGTTATGCTGGATGGAGATGCTGAAACGGTGGGGAGTACAGGGGCCCTTACCACAGACAGTAAGTGATTTGATTTGTCAATGGAGGGGTTTTGATCCAGGCAGGCATCGTAATAAGGTATGGGAATGCATGCTATTATCTGGAATATGGAGTTTATGGTATGCTCGCAATAATAGAGTGTTCCGGAACAAACTTAGCATCCCACGGGATATTGCGATGACAGGGTTGATGAGGGGTTTGGAATGGGCAAGAGCACACACGGTAGCAACGGGATATATAGGATCAGAGTTGTTTGCGATTGATGACTGGTACCAGGTTGTTAGGTGACAAGGCTTTCGGGCATAGATATACAGGGAGTTATGAGATTGCTGTGAATCTCTAAGATGCTTGGTATCTCATATCTTGCAGCTTAGATATTCATAGATACTTCACATTCTGTATTTTGTTATTTTGTTAGTTGTAGATTTCAGTCATATGTGTCCTAGCAGGGTGTTCGTTGGATGATCCTGGCGTCCTGCGGGGTGTATTTCAATCATGATTGAAATAATATATTCATCTTTATAAAAAAAAAAAAAAACAAGCAGCAAATGGTTCTGATCCTGAATCTCCTGTATCTCCACTTTTGACTTCAGATCCTAAAAGTGAACGTTCTCACTCTCAGACTTTCAGTCGACCACATAGTCATTCTGATGATATTCCAACTAAAGTAAAGGAAACAGCTGACAAGAAGCATGGGAAAGCACCTTCGATTTGGAGGTTGATGGAACTTAGTTTTGCAGAGTGGCTTTATGGTGTGTTAGGAAGTATTGGGGCAGCCATATTTGGGTCTTTCAACCCACTTCTTGCTTATGTGATAGCACTGACACTGACTGCGTATTACACACAAGAAAAACATCACATGTCTCGGGACGTAAACAAGTGGTGCTTGATAATTGCCTGCATGGGTGTAGTAACAGTTGTTGCCAATTTTTTGCAGCACTTCTATTTTGGTATTATGGGGGAGAAAATGACAGAACGAATCAGGAGAATGATGTTCTCAGGTGAATAGTCTTCTTGTTTTGTTTCCTTTTACTGTAATTGGGCATAAATTGGCATTTACCTTATTGATATTCTTGATGTGACAGCAATGCTGCGTAATGAAGTTGGATGGTTTGATGATGAGGATAATAGTGCAGACACATTGTCTATGCGCTTGGCAAATGATGCTACCTTTGTGCGTGCTTCATTTAGCAATCGGCTTTCTATATTTATACAGGACATTGCTGCTGTTTTGGTGGCACTTATCATAGGTGTGATATTGGAATGGAGATTAGCTCTTGTTGCACTGGCAACCTTGCCAATTCTCACCATTTCAGCTATTGCACAGGTTTGCATATTTCTGCACGCCTTGCCAAATGAAACCATTGCTTTTCTTTCTGAAAATTTTTTCTCCAATGGTTGACAACTTGGATTTTGCAGAAATTGTGGCTTGCTGGATTCTCAAGGGGCATTCAGGAAATGCACCGAAAGGCATCATTGGTCCTTGAGGATGCTGTTAAAAACATTTACACTGTAGTAGCTTTCTGTGCCGGTAACAAAGTTATGGAGTTATATAGATTCCAACTGAAGAAAATATTCAAGCAGAGTTTTATCCACGGGGTGGCTTGATGACTGTCGTGTGTTCACCAAAATAATCTTCCTCTGTCTGGACAGGTAGCTAGTAGCAAGGAAGGTCGAATCCTCAGGGAGATGGCTCGGAGTTGGAAGTCTTAATGTGGAATCGGCCGTGGTCACGGTGTACCCACGGTCGATGAGATCGAAGGGTTATAGAATCTCAGTGGTGAATAGAGGTTGCGTAACAAATGTAACGATTCGAAGGTGAGAAATAAAAATATAATTCAGATGCTTGCGATGTTCCTTGATTCAGTTTATACCGAGACTGCCCCGTGATCACGGGTCTTCTAAGGATGTACTCATGTCTTTTCTGCTGGATTCCAGTTAGTAGGTTGCTCAGTACGACTGAGCACTCCAGGGGGAAGGATCGTCCTTCCCCCTTTCGTGTCCAACCTTCCAGAAAACCTCACCCTCAGCTTAGCAACGTAGTTAATCCGAGTATGCCCTCTCGTCACTCGTGTTTCACTCACCGCCCACGATTACAGTGATTGGTTTCTAATTTGTTATGGAGTTGATCAAGCACCATGACATCAATATGCACTAGAATGGCGAGACATAACAAAAGAAACTGAGTAATATATTGAATGGGACCTCACAAGGGTTTGGTCCGGTAAATAAACTAAATCAAGGAAGAATAAGTTCTAGCCCTCCATTGAGTTTTGGAGTAAAATCTAGAATAATGTCTAAAACAAAGAGAAATCTCAAAAATTGCCTCCCCCCTGGCCACAGGCGGCCAGGGTCTCTATATACTATCTATCAAGATCTCGCAGGATAAGAAACAGATTACTGCCTTATCAGTTAGGATCACCCGAGATATTAGGCAGATTTTCGGTCCGTGATCACGGTCAGATCTCCGATCATCCAGGCCAGCAGCTGTCAAATCGCGGCTCCTGATTCTCTTTCAGGAAATCTGCCTTTAAATCTTCAAAATATCCTGTGAATTCCTGCTTTCAGAGAAATCTTGTAAGGTACCAGTAATAACTCCATAAACGTATATATTAGGAAATAGAAAGTGCTAACCAGCCGGTTATTACGTAATGTAAAACCGCATTTAATCATACTATCATGGCCATTGGTTTTGCATTTGGCTTTTCACAGTTTCTTCTCTTTGTCTGTAATGCTTTCCTTCTATGGTGTACTGCATATGCTGTAAAGAAAGGCTACGTAGATCTGTCTACAGCAGTCAAGGAGTACATGGTTTTCTCTTTTGTGACCTTTGCTCTAGTGGAACCTTTTGGGTTGGCTCCTTATATCCTTAAACGCCGGAAATCTCTTGTTTCAGTATTTGAAATCATAGATCGAGTTCCTACGATTGACCCCGATGAAAATTCAGCATTGAAGCCTCCTAATGTCTATGGAAGCATAGAGTTGAAGAATGTCGATTTTTGTTATCCAACCCGCCCAGAAGTCTTGGTGTTGAGCAATTTCAGTCTCAAAGTCAGTGGGGGACAAACGATAGCTGTGGTAGGGGTTTCCGGGTCTGGAAAGAGCACCATAATATCTCTAATTGAAAGATTTTATGATCCAATTGCCGGCCAGGTTCTACTTGATGGACGAGATTTGAAGCTGTATAATTTGAGGTGGTTGAGGAATCATCTAGGTATTGTTCAGCAGGAACCAATTATCTTCTCGACAACCATAAAAGAAAACATTATATATGCTAGGCACAATGCTAGTGAGGCTGAGGTGAAAGAGGCTGCAAGAATAGCAAATGCTCACCATTTTATCAGCAGTTTGCCTCATGGTTATGACACACATGTAGGAATGAGGGGTGTGGATCTTACACCAGGGCAGAAGCAACGAATTGCAATTGCTCGTGTTGTGTTGAAAAATGCACCTATTTTGTTGTTGGATGAAGCTAGCTCATCCATTGAATCTGAATCAAGTCGAGTGGTGCAAGAGGCATTAGATACACTGATTATGGGAAATAAAACAACCATCCTGATTGCTCATAGAGCTGCAATGATGAGGCATGTTGACAACATCGTGGTTCTCAATGGAGGACGAATTGTTTAGGAAGGGACCCATGATAATTTGATGGCTAAGAATGGACTGTATGTCAGGTTGATGCAACCCCACTTTGGAAAGGGTTTGCGTCCACATCGACTGATTTAGGCCAGGTTTGTGAATTTTGGATATAGTTGTTCTGGTCATCTTAAATTGCTGGAAGTATCGGTGACTGCTTGTGCTCCAATGTATCATATGGTATATTTTCCAGCATGAACAATCTGCCGAAGTGAATGGGTGCGGTGATAGCCAAGTTGGATGGGTATGGTGGCAGAAATGATGATGAATACCAGATGGGGGAAGTGGTCAAGGAGGGGATTTTGGCATATATAGGGTGTAGGAAAGGGAATTTTGGCATTTCGGTTGGTCGGTGGAGATGCTTTGTTGGGTAGATGCATATTCTTTTTGGTGGCGAGGCATTGGTCCGTTGCTTTGTCTCCAGGTATACCTGATAAATTTCATTAAAATCAGCAATTGGGGTGGAGAAATTCGTAGTTCTAGTGAAGTTTGTTTGTAATATTTTTTTATACCCTAGAATTTTTTGTATCAAATTTGGCACTGACTAGTTTGGATGCTGAATGTGTTTTCCTACTGTAAATTTTGCTTTGTGAACAGGAAAGAATCACAAAGTCAAGGGTATTTGTTGTAATCTTCTTTGTACATAACTACGTTGCTAATCTTATGAGCTGTTCAGTTATTGTCTTCCTAACTAGATTGATTTTCTCTGTGGTTCTCACTTTGCACATCCCATGATTTTTTTAATTAACCATTCCCATTTCTCTTCATTATTATTCTTTTCTCAAGATATGACTATGTGCTTCTTACCCAATCAGGATACCATTTCTGTTTGATGTATCCTTCTTCTATTCTGGTAGGATTAGCAAAGCAGAGATGCATGTGCATATTAAGCAAGCAGCCTTTTGAAACAGTGAAGCATAGCTCATATTTACAAGCAGACCCTGAACCAGAAAAAGGAATGCTACTGTATCACAGTTTTTTTTTTTTTGAGAATAAGTCGATTGTATTAATAACGATGATATTAATACAAAGTAGTGGGACAGCGAAAGGGTGTACCCACGGCTATTCAGAACTAACAGATATTAGAATTGAATATAATATCAGGAAATTTCAGAAACTATGACCTGGAGCTCTGGCCTTGATACATTATCTACTCAACAAGGAAGCGAAATCCCCTGCAGGCAACAAGTCTAAGCTGTCTAAATGTACTTCCTTTAAATTCAATTTGGCCCAACAGAATCCATGTCTCAGTCCGTTCATGAATATATCATCCGTGCTGACCATTTCTCCCCTGAAGATGCTGTGATTTCTACCTAGCCAGATACTCCAAGTGAAAGAAAACAGCAAAACATACCACAGCTTTTGCCATCTACGGGAGACTGAGAAACCTGCCCACTGTAAGAACAATTCCTTCATTGAACACGGTTGGACCCAACTTATACCCCAATGTTTGAGTAATAAGGACCAACATGCCCAGGCCTTCCTACAGGTGAGTAAAACGTGATTGGAATCCCCATCCAGAAATTTGCAAGCATGACAAGCACCCTCGCTGGTAGGTAAAACCCCAATACGAATCAGATGTCCTTTAGTGGCCATTTTCTCCCTGCATGCTAACCACATGAAAGCTTGCCTTTTCGGAGCTCCCTGCTTGCTCCATACATTTGGTATTAGCCTGGCCTCTTGCGTGACTGACAAGGTCTCCAAGGATTGGTAACAAGCGTGGGTTGAAAATTTGCAGCGTGAATCGCCCCACAGCAGCTGATCTTCTTCAGTATCTTTCGGTGTGTATCCGGCCAGCATAGATTGTAGACGATGAGCCTCAGTTGCCTCCCATACAAAAAGTTGTCGCCTCCATATGAGGTTCCAGTTCCAAACATCTCCTTCCATGTGCCCAAAACACAAGATGGAACCCTCTTTGACCAGGGACAACGCATGTAACCTGGGGAATAAGGCTTTTAGTGGCGTCTCACTGCACCAAATATCGTTCCAGAAAGATATCATGTCCCCTTTGCCCAGTTGCCAGTGAAAGAGTGCAGAGAGACACTGGCCATTGGGTAGAGTTGATCTGCTCGTCCTTACAATATCCTTCCAAAGAGCGGAAGCACGACTATCTTCGCATGCTATCCCTTCAGCTCGCAGAGTTGGACAGTATTTTTGCATAATAACCTGATGCCATAACGTACATGAACTGCTGGCCAATCTATAGCTCCACTTCGTGAGCAAGGCTACATTCCTCCATTTTAAATAGCCCAGTCCAGCTCCCCCAATTTCCTTGGCTCGAACTGCAACCTGCCAACTCACTTTACACATACACCGCTGATCAGCTCGTCCCGCCCAAAGAAAACATCTCATCCATTTCTCTAAATCCCTTCTTACTGCCGCCGGCATTTGGAAGAGAGTCATATAATAAATCGGTAAACTATTTATGACAGATTTCAGCAATACCATTCGGCCCCCTAATGACAATAAAGAACCTTTCCAGGAGGCCAACTTACATTTGACTCTAGTAATGACCGTCTCCCACGTGTTATATCCGCGGGGATTTGCTCTTAGCGGAACCCCTAGATAGTGGAAAGGTAGTACTTGCGGCTGGCATTGGAGCATAGACGCCAGATAAGCCACCTCCCCTGTAGACACATGTATCCCTACTAATCCAGATTTGAAGAAATTTATCTTCAAACCGGACAGCAGCTCATAACATCGCAGCAGTCGCTTGAGGCTAAGGATCCCCTGAATGTCTCCCTGGCTGAATAGAATAACATCGTCTGCATATTGTAGATGTGTCAAGTGTAACGTTCCAACTTTGATTCCCTGGAATAATTGTCGCTTCGTCGCTGTGACGACTAGTCTGGAAAGGACCTCGCCTACTAAATTGAACAGCAATGGCGACAGCGGGTCTCCTTGACGTAGACTGCGCCCCATTGTAAATTCCTTTGTCGATGCGCCGTTGATCAATATGGCACACCTCGCTGTGGAGATGCATGCCATTATCCACTGGCGCCAGCGTGAACCAAAACCCATCTTCGTCATTACCTCCAAGAGAAAATTCCAGTTGACAGAATCGTAGGCTTTCTGAAAGTCCAATTTGAAACACCATCCAGGCTGCTTTGAGTGCTTCATTGTATGAATCAGTTCATTGGCGATCATGATCGAATCGACAATATAGCGGCCTTCCATAAAACCCGTCTGGAATGGTGAGATGAGTTGATCCGTCACAGTCTTCAGCCGGTTGGACAACAACTTCGCAACGATCTTATACAGGCTGTTGATAAGACTGATAGGCCGATATGAATTAAACTCAGACGCACCTGGTATCTTGGGGATCAATGTGATGAAACTGGTGTTTATCCCACGCGGCAGTGTTCCACTGGAATGGAATTCTTTTACCATTGTGATGATTTCCTTTCCAATCACAGACCACGCTTTTTTGATGAAGTAGAAATTAAACCCGTCTGGCCCTGACGCTTTATGGCTTCCACAAGCCCAAACCGCTTGCTGTATTTCCTCCTCCGTGAAAGGTGTTTCCAGCTTTCCAGATGCTGCGGCTGATAGCCGGGGTAAAGCTAGGCTTCCCAAGTCTAACCAGCGCACCGAATCACCTTTGAAAAGCTGCTGGAAGTGTGTGAGCGCAGCAATCTTTATCGCAGACGGCTCAGTAATCTCCACTCCATTGACCTTTACTGCTCCAATAAAATTAAAGCAACGTCGTAAGGAAGCACATGAATGGAAGAACTTACTATTCTTATCACCTAACTTCAACCAGTGTTGTCTGGATTTCTACCTCCACATAGCCTCAAGTCTCCTTTTAATCTCCCATTTCTGCACCTGCAAGAGATTATATCTCCCCGTCACTGCTGACCCCAGGTTCCGTCTATCCTGATCAAAGGTGTCAAGTTCAGCCAACGTCCGTCGCAACTGATTAGTCATCGCCCCATACTTTTCATTATGCCACACTTCAAGTTTCTTCTTTAAGAAAGCTAGTTTCTTGATCACCCTGAAATCACTTGGGAAACATTGGCCTGCCTCTTGCCACAGATGTCGTATCATCTCCAGAAAATTGTTGTCCTCCCACCACAAATCCCACGTGCGGAATGGATGAGAACCTCAGAAGAAAGTGTCGGCTTTGAGGATGAGGGGTACATGATCAGAGAAGCCCTTATCACCTGTATAGAGCCTGTGTCGACTGAAGTGCTGGCACCATGTTGGAGAAGCTAGAACTCAATCTATTCTGGACGCTCTATGTGTGGTGAACCACGTAAATTCCTTTCCCAGAATTGGCATGTCAACCAGCCCACTCCCATGTATAAAGTGAAGGAATCGTCGTGCTGCTGTGCTGTTGAAATAACTGCCCAGTCGCTCTGTTTTTCTAACTGTTTCGTTGAAATCCCCTAACACCACCCAGGGAATGTTGTCCATTCCTTTCCGTTGTTGAATGTCTGCCCACAATACTATTCGCTCAGCCTCAGTGTTGGGAGCGTGTAACCCAACGCAAAAAAAACTAAAACCAGAGCTTCGGGTACACATCTGCAATAATATTCACCGCTCATATCTTTCCACACCAGTAATCTGCACATTTATGTCATCCCATAAACAAACAATTCCTCCTGCTCTCCCTTGCGCATCAATAGCCATCCATTTAATTGTGTTTCCAGGCCATAGGCTGCCTGCTAAGCGATCAGTGAAGCTTTCCCGTTTCGTCTCACATAGGAACAGAACACTGAGCCTCTCCTTATGAATTAATGCACTGATCTGGTTCTGTTTCATCTTCCCCCTGCACCCTCTAATGTTCCACATGGCAAAATTTATCATATAAAAACAAGATACCCTATCGCAGACACCCATATCACTGCACTATCGAGTACAGTGATGTTGCCACTCCTTGCCTTCCTCTACAATCCGAGTTCTCAGTTTTTCCCGAATCGCTGCTTTCGTTTGTTTCTTACGAAGGCCCAAGGTATCCATGAGTTCCATTGTCTGGTGTACTTCCTCCTCCACGGGACAAGTATCGGTAGCTGCACTCTTTGACTGTGGCCTCTCCTCTACACCCAATTGACTATCACGAGTAGCTGCCAGAAATGAAGGGTCCTCCGCCACCTGCGGAGCTGAGAACACTACCACTTGACTACTGCCACCTGAGGATAAACTGCTAGTGGGTTTAATGTGTTTAAGTTTCTTTTGCTTTCCAACTCTATTGTTGGCTGCTCTTCCTTTCTCTCCCATAAGCGAGGCCTTATTGCCTTCCTTTCGCATTCTAGCGAAAGCCATGTCAGTATGACACGTCGAAGGTGTGCTGGATTCTTCACCTGAATTGTTGGGCATCAGTTCAGAGGTAACCATGCGAGGAACAAGAGTCCTTCGAGCATCACTCTCCTCTTTTCTCCCCTGGAGCAGCACAGGTGCTGTGAAATGGCTGAAAGACCCCCCATGTTGCTTGGAAAGACTAAAGAGCCCTTCTGCAGACTGTAGCTCATGAGGTGAAGGGCCCATGTTTGGGTTCTGTTCATGACCCATTATCTTGAATGTCCCGCTAGTACCCAGACATCCCTCTTGGCATTTGGCCACACCTGCCTTCACACATGTGTCTTGCTGTACAAACTGCAGACAAGAGCCACCTTTTCCTGTAGTAGGCATACTTCTTTTGTCCTCTCCTGCCCCATTCTTCCATAATTCCGTCTTTGATTGGTTGAGTGGAACTTACAGACTGTTGCTAGCACCAGAAGTAGTTGATTGTTTTCCCATCTCGGGTTCCACTCCTTCTATCTCCTGGGTTTCCTGAATGCTAACAGCGTACATTTTACCAGCAACCTTGAACTGAAGCTGAAGGTGTATATCCGTCAAGCTCCCAGTTGCCATTTGTACCACAGCCGCATCAAGACGGTTCCAGCTGATGGTATGAGTGTGTACCTGGACCAGTGAACCAATGGAGTGAAGGATTTTCCGGAACGTATCTTCGCACCAGACATTCAAAGGCAGGCCCTTGATCTGAACCCAGCTAAGCCTTTTCTTCTCTGTATCCTCCTGTTTCCAGGGATGAATGTCGAAGAATAAGCCATTCCAGAAATGTTGATTAGTGGTAAGCTCACTGGTCATCTTCTCCTCTGAAGTAAAAGTAATAAGACATTGTTGTCCCCCCATATTCGTGCACTCCACCTTCAAGGGGAAACAAATCTCTCTACAGCAGCCTTTGCGTAATATACCAACGACACTTCTCTTCAATCTAGCCTGGGCTTCAGCATCAGGGTAGAGTTCCATTGAGACGCGTTCTGGAATGTGCGAGGTGGTTGCCATTGCGGCCTCTGCATAAGTGCGGCCATCACACTCCTTGAAAACCCTCGTAGGGGCCGCAGAATGGGTGGGACTAGGCTCAACTGGCATGGTAGGACGAGGTGCAATTGGAGGTGGGAACCTACGTTGATCACCTGGATGGGTATATCGGGCCACATTAAAACTCATGCAGGTAGAACCGCCAATTATAGAGTTGAGTCTCCTTTGTCTAGTGACTTCCTGGACTCCACACCTTACAAATTTGGCAAAGCCAAAACGCAGTCCCCTCCTGGATTTTCGGACAGAGATAAAGACATCTACAACAGGTTCAATGGCAGCAATTTCCTTGAAGAGTTTCCCTGAATGCCAACTCTTTGGTATTCCTTCCACAAAATACGAAATGTACCGGTCAGTAGCGAGCACCTGGTCTGGGTTCCACAGTGTATGAGCGGACCTTGGCACCTGGGTTGGTGAAGGATGGGTTGGCAGCCCAGTAGCAATGTGAGCAGCAGGAACGGTTGTATTGTGGCTGGGTTTAGGATACGTGTTGGGGTGGGGCGTGGAGAGAGGGGGGAGGTTTTGGGAGGTGAGAGAAACCATAATTCTTGTGTTGTGTTGTTCTCTACTGTATCACAGTTTTACACATCAAACACCCTGAATGAATCTGCTATGACTTTACGTCTATCATGAAATCTTCGCCATCTCCTTTCATTTGCTCCCACTATCAAGGTGTAATATTTTCCTGCACAGAAAGACAATTCAGTGCACAGCATTTTCAGAAGCAGCTTCTTTACGTTATCCTGCCCTTTTATGCTTCAGATCAATGCGTTTGCTTTCCTCTCATTATCATACTACTGCTGCTCAACATTTCCTTGTGTCTTTTGCCATGTCAAAATTACATGTAACATTTTCATACATCTACTAGTATAAGCAAATATCAATTGAAAGCCCCACAAGAAATTAGTGTGATACTCTCTTTTATTGTAAAATAATTACTAACAATATTCCATATTAGGTTTGTTGACGTCAAAAGAAGGCATCTGTAATTGCCAATGTATGACCTTATTAAAATTAGATATATATATTCTTCAAATTTAATCATATAATTAATATATGACTCATATGGACATGATTTACACATAGTTGCTTTGGGTTCTGCAAATCCATGAATTGATAAGAGAAGTTCCTTGTTACAATATTGGCATTCCAGGTGTGACGAATTAGTTTGAAGATTTAGTTAGTTTCTATAATCTATCAATATTGGTTATATTTAATTCTAATTTTATGGAGAATATTCTGTCTTTGCTGTTATTTATTTCCTATATAAACCTCACGTCTAATGAATAAAAATATAAGCTTGTTAACATTCAAAAACTCTCCCAACTCCATTATTCTTTATTTCTCTGCAGAGCTCTTTTCCTTCTTTTTGTTCCATCAAGTGGTAGCAGAGCCACAATTGGTCTTAAAGGATCTGCAGTTCTTTCAAAAAACAACCCCACCCTTCTTTACAAAATTATTTTTCAAACCACACCAAAAAGATGTCTTTGGACATTGTTTCAGAAGATAACACTGTGAATCCATTACCTAGAGATCCTACTATGGCACAAATCAAAGCTCATACAGAGGAGAAGACTAAAAAATTCAAACTAAAGACTATCATTCAAAATTCAGTTGGAGATTCGGTGTTTCATCGGATCATGACTTGTAAAACTGCTAAAGAGGCATGTGACAAGTTTTTTTTTTTGAGTAATACGTCGAGTATATTAATAGTAGGAACCGAAATACAAAGATGTGGGACAATGATACATTGTACCCACCGGTTGAGCAAAATGAAACTAACGGATACTATAGATGATTATAGTATCGGCGAATTTCAGAAACTATGCCAATTATCTGGCCATTAAAGAAACAAAATCTCCCACAGGCAATAGATCCAAGCTGTCAATATGTAAATCCCTACGATTCACCTTAGCCCAACAAAAACCATGGCGCAAACCATTAAGGAACAAATCATCCGGGCTGGCCACTTCTCCCCTGAAGAGCCTGTGATTCCGGCCTAGCCAAATACTCCAAGCGAAAGAAAATAGCAAGACATACCAAACCTGTTTCCAGCGAAACAGGATGGCAAAACCAGTCCACTGTATAAACAGATCAGCCATGGAGCATGGCTGTACCCAACTTAATCCACAGTATTTGAATAATAAGGACCAGCTTGCCCAGGCTTGTTGACAGAGTAGTAAGGCATGATTGGAATCCAGCTCCTGTAATCCGCAAGCTTCGCAGGTACCCTCGCTGGCGGAAAGAAGGCCAATACGTATCAGATGTCCTTTGGTGGACAGCTTCTCCTTGCAGGCTAACCACATGAAGGCTTGCCATTTAGGTGCTCCCTTCTTGCTCCATACATTTGGTATTTGTCGTGCCTCTCTCGTAGTGTAAGCAGCTTCCAGCGATTGACAGCATAATCGAGATGAGAACTGACTCCGTGAATCTCCCCACAATAACCGATCTCCATCCACCTCTGTAGGGATGTAGCTCGCCAACATAGACAGGAGCTGAGCAGCGTCATCGGCCTCCCATGCAAAAAGTCGCCTCCTCCACACAAGGTTCCATCGCCAAACATTCCCTTCCCTATAACCAAACTGCAAAATAACTCCCTCTTGAGCCAAGGATAGGATGAATAACCGGGGGAATAGGTCCTTCAAGGGAGAGGTACTGCACCACACATCAGCCCAAAACACAATGGTATCTCCTCTGCCCAGTTGCCAAAGGTGGAAAGCAGAGATGCACTGACCATTTGGCAAAAGGAGTCTACTGGTCTGCACAATACCTTTCCAAAGAGCAGAAACATTTCTGTCAGCGCACACAATCCCTCCAGCACGCAAAGTGGGATTATATTTCTGCGTAATAACCTGCTTCCACAACGAAACAGAATCGCTGGCAAGTCTGTAGCTCTACTTCGCCAGCAATGCCACATTTCGCCACTGTAAACACCCCAAACCTGCACCCCCATTATCCTTCGCTCTATCTGCCACCTGCCATTGCACTTTACACATACAGCGCTGATCCACTTTACCTGCCCAGAGAAAACACCTCATCCACTTCTCTAAATCCCTCCTTACAGCAACCGGCAATTGGAAAAGAGACATGTAATAAATTGGTAAACTATTGAGCACCGATTTCAGCAACACCATACGTCCTCCTAATGACAATAAAGATCCTTTCCAAGATGCCAACTTACGTTTAAACCTCTGAATGACCGTCTCCCATGTACTATACCTTCGCGGATGTACCCCAAGAGGCACCCCAAGATACTGAAAGGGAAGCACCTGCGACTGACATTGAAGCAAAGACGCCATGTGTGCCACCTCCTCATGAGACACGTGAATGCCCACTAAGCCTGATTTCAAAAAATTGATCTTCAACCCGGACAGCATCTCATAACACCTCAACAATCGTTTGAGATTCAGAAGCCCCTGATTGTCCCCCTTACTGAAAAGAATCACATCGTCAGCATATTGGAGATGCGTTAATTGTAAAGTACCAACCTGAATGCCCTGAAACAAGTGTCGGTCAGCCGCTGTGGCAACCAATCTCGATAGTACCTCCCCCACCAAATTAAACAGCAGCGGCGACAACGGATCACCTTGGCGTAGGCCGCGCCCCACTGCAAATTCGGACGTTGGCGCACCGTTGATCAATATAGCACACCTTGCCATAGATATACAGGCCATAATCCATTGGCGCCAACGATTACCGAAACCCATCCGCGTCATAACATCAAATAGGAAATTCCAATCAACCGAATCATAAGCCTTCTGAAAATCCAACTTGAAACACCAGCCACGCCTCTTAGAAATCTTCATAGAGTGAATCAACTCATTGGCAATCATGATCGAATCAGAAATATGGCGACCTTCCATAAAACCGGTCTGAAAGGGAGAAATAAGTTGGTTTGCCACTTGCTTGAGCCGGTGAGACAGTAGCTTGGCAATAATCTTGTACAAACTATTGATAAGGCTGATTGGCCGGTAGGAATTAAAATCAGAGGCACCCGGTACTTTAGGAATCAATGTAATGAAGCTGGTGTTGATCCCACGAGGCAGAAATCCACTTGAGTGAAAATCCTTCACCATTGTGGCAATATCCTTGCCAATCACTGTCCACGCTTTCTTGAGAAAGTAGAAATTATAACCGTCTGGACCAGGAGCCTTGTGACTACCACATGCCAAACTGCCTGACGAATTTCCTCATCCGTGAAAGGTAGTTCCAAAGTTGCAGCGGAGGTAGGTGAAAGCCGCGGCAATTCAAGATTGCCCAAGTCTAGCCAGCAAGTTGCGTCACCCTTAAAAGCCTGCTGGAAGTGGGTGAGTGCAGCAGCCTTGATGTTGGAGGGTTCTGTTATCTCCACACCATTCATATGTACTGCCCCAATGAAATTAAAACAACGCCGCAAGGAAGCACTTGAATGAAAAAACTTACTGTTTTTATCACCCAACTTAAGTCATTGCTGTCTAGATGTCTGGCGCCACATAGCCTCAATTTGCTTCTTTAACTCCCATTTCTGAACTTGAAAAACGTTATAGCGCGCCACCAAATCTGTCCCCAAACTCCGTCTGTTATGATCCAAAGAATCAAGTTCAATCAAGATTTGATGCAACTTGTTGTCCAGCAACCCAAAATTTGCGGTATGCTAAACTGCAAGTTTCTTCTTTAAAAAGGCCAGCTTCTTTACTACCCTAAAATTGCCTGGGAAGCATTGCCCTGCCTCCTGCCACGTGGTCTTTAACCACTCTGGAAAATATCTATCTGTCCACCAAACATCCCACGTTCGGAATGGTCGGGAGCCCCAAAAGAACGTATCTGCTTTCAGGATGAGGGGAACATGATCTGAGAAGCCTTTATCACCAGTGTATAGCCTATGTCGGCTAAAATGCTGACACCAGATTGGAGATGCTAAAACCCGGTCTAGACGAGACGCCCGACGTGCAGTGAACCACGTGAAATCCTTGCCAAGAAGTGGCATGTCAATCAAACCACTCCCATGAACGAAATGAAGAAAACACCGTGCGGCAGCGGGATTAAAATGACTACCAATCCGCTCCATGGCATTTACTGGCTCATTAAAATCGCCCAGGATAACCCAAGGAGCCTCATCCAACGCTTTCCGCTGGTGCAGTTCTTCCCATAAACATCTACGCTCTGCCTCAAGGTTGTGAGCATGTAGACCAACACATACAAAACTAAACCTGGACACTCTGATACGCATCTGTAATAATAGCCACCGCGCATATGTTTCTACTCCAGTAATCTGAACCAGGGAATCATTCCATAAACAAACAATGCCACCAGCCCTGCCTTGAGCATCGATAGCTGTCCACTTAACATTTGTCCCAGGCCAAAGACTACCTGCCAAACGACCAGTAAAGGCTTCCCTTTTAGTCTCACATAATATCAACACGCTAAGTCTCTCCTTACAGATAAGACTACGAATTTGTCTCTGTTTCATCCTACCCCGGCACCCTCGAATGTTCCACATAGCGAAATTTATCATGAAAAAGACAACATCCCTTCGCAAGCATCCATTCCCCTGCACTAACACGTGCAGTGGGCTTGCCTCTCCTGACCTTCCTCGATAATCCTTGTCTTGAGCTTCTGACGAATAGCTACTTTGGTTTGTTTCTTTCGAAGACCCAAAGTATCCATGGATGTTAACGTTTGTTGGACTTCCAGATCAATAGAACAGGAATTCGGAATCACACTTCACGACTGAAAACTCTCCTCTTGTCCCAGAACACTATCTCGGGTGGCTGCTAGAAAGGAAGGGTCCTCAGCAACCGGTGGAGCCGCGAACAACACCACCTGACTATTTCCTCCCGACGTCAGACTGCCTGTGGATTTAATATGCTTGAGTTTCTTCTGTTTACCCAGGCGATTGTGAGCTGCTCTGCCTTTGTCGCCCATACTCGAGGCCTTGGCACCTTCCTTGCGCATTCTAGCAAAAGCCATCTCAGGCTGTATAGGCGAAAGGGCATGGGACTCCTCTCCAGAAGTGTTAGGCAACAACACAGAGGTGGCCATACGTGGGGGTAAGACCTCTCGCATATCACTCTTCTCTTGCCTCCCCTGGAGCACATCAGGGGCAGTAAAATGACTGGTAGACCCCCAGCATGAGTGGAATGACTAGGTAGCCCTTCATTTAACTGTAGCTCTTGGAGCTGGTATTCCGTTGTTGACTTCTTCTCTGAACCAAATGGCAGAAATATCCTGCTAGGCCCCTCAAGTCTCTCATTTACATTGGCCATCATACTTGCTCCCACACGTGGGACTTCCTGGACAAGCTGCTGACAAGAGCCTCGAAATTCTGTAGGAGACATGCTGCTGCTGTCCTCTCCAGACCTACTCTGCCTCCCTTCTGACAATAGATGCTTGATAGGGACAGAAAAGTTGTTACTGGCACCAGAACCAGTAACTTTTTTGGCCACCTCGGACCCCACACCAATTTTCTCCTGGATTTCCAGAATGCAAACCGAAAACAACTTACCAGCAACCTTGAACTGGGCTTGATGATTTATCTCCAGCTGAATGCCAGTTACCACCTATAACACCGCTGCATCAAGGCAAGACCAGCTGATGGTCTGGCGATGCACCTGAACTATCGATCCGATGGGGAGGAGGACCTGCTTAAAGGCATCTTCACACCAGACATTCAAAAGAAGGCCCTCAATTTTCACCCAGCAAATTCTTCGAGGACCCATGTCATCCTGACGCCAAGGATGAATATCAACAAACATTCCATTCCAGTAACTGAAATTATTAGTGAGCTCACTAGTCATCAACTCATCATAGGCGAAAGTGAGAAGCCGTTGATGACCCCCCATCACAGTGCACTCGACCCCCACTGGCAAGGCCAAAGCGGGTGACAACAACCTGGACGTAAATACCCACAGCTACTTCTCTGTAACCTAGCTTGAGGCTCCAGCATCAGGAGAAAACTCCACAGGGACGCAGGCTGGTATCTGGAAGGCAGGTGCCACTGTGGCCTTCGCATAAGTACGACTGTCACGCTTCTGGAACAACCTGGAAGGGGCCACTGTCGGTGGGGGAGGATTCACAGATGTCGGAATGGTTCTGAGAGTGCCAGAAGGTAGTGGGCTACTTGGTCCAGCAGGATGAGTATAACGAGCTACATTGAACCTCATTCGTGTATGACCACCGATCAGGTAATTGAGTCTCCTTTGTCTAGTAACTTCCTGTACTCCACACCTCACAAATTTGGCGAAACCAAAACGGGATCCCCGCCTGGATTGTCTAGCGGATATAAAGACATCAACAATGGGTTCAATGGTAGCAATTTCTTTAAAAAGTTTGCCTGAATACCAACCCTCTGGTATACCTTCAATATAATAGGAAATGTACCGCTCAGAATTAAACACCTTATCTGGTTTCCATAGTGGAGGATTGAACTTCGGAGCTGGTGATAGAGGGGGCGGAGGGGGCAGTCCATGGGTGAGGTGAGCAGCAAGGTTAGTGGCGATGGGTATGGGTGGAGGAATCGGGGGGGACGGAGGGGTGGAGAGAGGGGAGAGGGTTTTGGCTGTGAGAGAAGCCATTTTTAGTTATACATCCACTAACTGTACAACATGTGACAAGTTACAAGTGGAGTATCAAGGAAGCATCATAACTAAACAAATACAGGTTCTGAATCTAAAAAGAGATTTTGAGACTTTGAGAATACTAGAGGATGAAAGCATTACTAGATATTGTGACAGGATTTCCTTGATTGTTAACAATATTCGTCTACTTGGAAAGGATTTTCCAGAAAGTAGAATTGTGGAAAAAGTTCTTGTAACTCTCCCTGAAAGATTTGAAGTCCAAAGATCTGTCAATAATTTTATTGGTAGAATTAATGAGTGCTCTTCAAGCACAGGAGCAAAGAAGGACCCTACGATAGGAGAAGATCACTGAGGGTGCATTCTATGTCCAAAATCAGCATAAGCACTCTTCAACAAGAAGAAAAATATAGTTGATAAGAGCAACTATATTTTTTAAAACCGTATTACTAATCTCAGCAAGGGAAAATTCAAAAAATGTATTTGGAAATTTTTTTAGTATGAAGATATGTTTTTTTAAAGTTAATTTATTTATTATTTATCATTTATGCAGTAAAATATTCGAATTATTTTCATTGCATATCATATTTATGTTATTTTTTTATTGGATTGCAAAGTTTAACATTCTAACCATGAAACCTGTGCAGAAATCTGAAACTGCAAAAGGTATAAGCAAAGAGTTTTGGTGTAAGGACCCAAACCCGGAAAGCGGGCCCTTACCGCCGTGAAGCCCGGAGAAGCCCGACACGTGGACCAATCCGAACTCCACAAGGCTATTTGACTTTTCAAACGTAAATTCCAAAAATAAAATTTAAAATATTTACAAATTACAGCATGGCTGATAAGTACTAAATACGTGGCACAATAAATTACGGAGTAATATTCAAACAGCGGAAGTCTTTTTATAACAATACAATACAAACCAGTGAAACCATAACACACAAGCCCCAAGTATCTGAAAATGAAACCAAAAATCCAAACAATAAATATTCAACAGTGTGCCAAATAAAACCATACATGTGCAGATGCAATAGTCCCAGCGAGTAGTCCCGACGCTCACACTGAAAATAGCTACTGACCACGATCTAGTCCTGGGAGGGAAAAACAAACACGAAGGGGGTGAGATTTTCGAGAATCTCAGTAGGGGACAACAAAACAGACTTTTCAAAGAAGAGGGACAACAAAGAACTTATTGGATGAGAGGAAACAACAAGGAATTTCTTAGGATATTACTGAACTTGTAATTTCTCAAAACTTAAACTTTACTATTTACTTTACAAACATTACTTACTGGACCCAACATGTACTTTCTGTTTACTTTACAAAACGTTTACTTACTGGCCTCGAAAATGTACTTTTGCTTTCAACAAAGAACTCAATAGGGTCAATAGTAAAAACATGGGCGGACTGGAAATCACTTCCCGAGTAACCCCCGCTAAAGGGAAACCGGAAGCCCACTGGTAGGTCTTATACATATACTTTTAAAACAATTACATACATAGCCCCTTCTACCAGTGTTGTCCGAGACTAGATTGATTAACAAAACTTTATACGGAAAAGATCAACTAGTCCCTTTCAGATCATCCTGCGAAGCAGGGAACATACAGCATCCTGCGAAGCAGGGAACATACAGCATCCTGCGAAGCAGGGAACATACAGCATCCTGCGAAGCAGGGAACATACAGTAACCATACAGTAACCATACAGTAACCATACTCCAACCATACACCTCCCAACAGATGAGTGTCTCTCCGCTTACTCTCAGAGACCGAGCACTCACCACGTTTGGCCAAACGGAACACAAGTACGAGTAACATGAAAAACTTACATACTTTACAAAACACAAACTGGTTTAACTTTCAATAACACTGAAATACCATACTTTACAATTAATACTCAATAATACGATATATTATCATATATCGTTACAAAAACCTTTGATTACAACCTTTTTATTACTTTACGGGCAATGATACGGAATCAGCCCAATTTACACAACAAATCAATCAAATGGACTTTGATTGATCACATGAAATTTTGGAGGTACATTATGATACATTACGGGTACATACGGAAAAGTCAAGGTAATTTGGACAATGGATCCATCGGATGGGCTCCGATGGATTACACAACAATTCAATGACCAAAGTACGAATTTAAAATCAAAGAATACTTAATATGAGACAAATACGGTAAAGACCCTACATTATAATACTTTACAGCTACTTACGGAAGAGAGCAATGAAATTTGAACAATGGACCAATCGGATGGGCTCCGATGGACTATACAACGAATCAATCAAAACCGAGGTAAAACAGATTTTACAACAAGGAATTACTAATGAGGAACTACATACGGTAAGGACCCTACCTTACGGGCTGAAGAAGAGGAAACGATACTCTTGCCTTTGTCCTCAATACTCACCCTTCCTAAGAACACAATATTCAGGTTAGGCTTAAACAACTGGTGTTAACCCTACATAATAAACTTTGAACGACTATAACTCACAAACGACAAATCAAATGGAAAAACGGATCGCGCCATTGCGATCAGAACGTCGAAATTACCTAACGGGAAAGTTTTCACTTTTTGGTCAAAGTCAACGTGAACAGTACATACGAACAGTATCAATGTACAGTAACGATGAACAGTGTCAATGTACAGTATCTATGAACAGTGTCAGTGTACAGTACTTATGAACAGTGTTAATGTACAGTGTCGATGTACAGTGTCAGTGTACAGTGTCGATGAACAGTATGATGAACAGTGTCGATTGCCGGTCAACGATGAACAGTGTCGCCGACGGTGGCCGGAAAATTCCTACTTCATCCAAAACCGAAAATTTTTACATCAATAGGAAGCCACAAACATCAGGATTACGAAACCGAAAACCAAATTTTAAGACTTACTTTAGATTGGCCGGAATTGACAATTTTCCGGTGAGAATTTCGAAACTTCCAGGCTCCGATCCGGGCGTGTTCGTGGTGCGATGAAGGTGAAACCAACGGCAGATTGATCGTGATGATGAGAGGAACACAATGGTGCAAACGATTCGGCGATCAGACGGTTGGATTTTGATACCGAAGGTGTTGAAGTTGATGGTGAAGAGAATGAAAAAAATGAAAAAAAAATGCAAGGTAAGGCAGCAAGGAAAAAAAACTAACGGCAACATCCCTTTTATGCTGTGGGTGACGTGGCAAAAATTTGCCACGTCACCAGAGGTCTCACATTTGGTGGCAGATCTCAGATTAGCAGTGGACTGGTTCTGTTTTAACCTTCCAAAATGGAAAATGAAGTTTATTCAAGGGATTGAGCTCCGAGAACATGAATGGTAGGATGGCTAAAACTTTTTTACTATCAGACAGCCCTTGTTTAGTCAGAAACAGAATTTCATGGCATCAGAAATATTTGATTAAGCTCATGTTTGTATCTATAGACTCATATGGACATGATTTACACATATTTGCTTTGGGTTCTGCATTTCCATGGATTGATAAGAGAACTCCCTGTCCTGGGGCTGGAGGGCTATCGTTTCCATATTCCACATACTTTTCTTCTTTGGTTCAGAGATGGCGGCGGCAACCTTGGTAAATCTTCCCAAGAAACTTCCATTTGACGTAGCTAGGATTAGTGGGTCGGTGGTGGAAATCTTTGTTATGTGTTTGGCAACGAGGATCTCGTCTCCTTGCTTAGCAAATCCATCCAATTTGACGAGCTTTAGATGATGAAGAAGTGTGTTCCTGCCTGCTTGTATTGAATATTTTGCTGTACTCTCCATGGAGTAGCATTCAGCATCCACCCGCATATTCATGTAAGAGCTTCTAACGATGGAAATTGCAGTTTAGGTTTCAGGAATTAGTAAACCCTTCGAGTAATTGTTATAAAATTTTCCATATTTTTCATGGACACTCACAGTCACAAATAGTCGCTCAAGCAAAGGGCACAGTTTCAGGAAGCAAATCATAGCCTCATCATCATACTCTGCAGCTGTATGTTCAATCCACCACAGCTCCTTCAAGTTATAAAATGGGAAATCTGAGACAAATGTGGACACTGATGGAAGGATCAATGCCTGCAGAGAATCTATGGGTTAATCTTTTCATTGCTACATATTAGATAATGCAGACGCTGAGATGCTAGAAGGTACCTCAAATGTCCATCTGCATAGAGTGAGCACCTTTACATTCTTTAATGTCAACAGAACTGGATCGAAATCATTGCCAGAATAACCATACCTGCCCTGACCTTTTCTACAATCAAACAACGCATCAGAGAGGTTAAAGTGATAGTCAAGCTGCAACAAAGGGAGTGGTCCGCGAAACCGGAATGTTTTGAGCTTGAAAGATCTGATGCAGAGAGACATAATTTGCTGACAGTCGAATATGGTTAAGTTCGTAAGTGTGGAATCCGATCCAATGCTTAGAGATTGTAAAGAATTGCAGCCACTGATTTTCAAGGTTTCAAGACACTGAAACCTTGTCAGAATAGAACTAACTACTTCACTGACAGGACAGGGTAGTTTATTGATGTCAGATGCAGACTTGTCACTGAGAAGGCAAGCTGTGAAGTCTGGCTTCCCAGGTTTTTACAGTTGAACTCTAATTTCAACCCAAATTGCCTGAAACTTTCTTGCTTTCTAGTGGAGAAATCAAGACAAAGCCTGTCATTAGGTGCAATGATAGCCAACAGGACACTGCCATTGCTAAAATGGAACTGAAACCTCCTCGTGTTCTTCAATGGATGTTTCTCATTAAAATTGGTCAGGAAAGATGCCAATGCACTGAGAACACCATCCTCACTGCCATGTTTCACCAAAGTTTGCTGCCATACATGTCTCCATCGTTTTGACAGGAAAATGGTCTGCATGGCAGAGTCAAAAGGGAGTAGAGAGACAATGTGGAAAATGATTTCATCAGGTAAACTACTAATCAGATCCATTGTTGCTTCCATTTTCAGGTTCCTGTTAAGATGAGCACAAGCAAAAACCATTTAACTACTATCCTATTATATAAATTCACAAGACTAAATCAGGAATATATCCACTAGGGTGTCTATAGCTTAAAATATAAAGCTTTTCAGATAAAATATAGTCTAGTAGATTGACCATCTTCATCCATTTTCAGGTTTATAATATCCATATTTGACAAAACCCAAAATCTATCTCTAACTATGCATCCATCTACCTAATACTAACAGTATGCTAAATCTAGTATCCAAATCACGAGAAAGTAAATAGAGCTTGTTTTTGTTGATAGGATGTCTGCCTTAACAAATATCAATCGAAACTCCCGATAAGAAATTAGTGTGATACTCTCTTTTATTGTAAAATAATTACTAACAGTATGCCATATTAGGTTTTGTGAATTCAAAAGAAGGCATCTATAATTGCCAATGTATGACCTTATTAAAATTAGATATATATATTCTTCAAATTTAATCATATAATTAATATATGACTCATATGGACATGATTTACACATAGTTGCTTTGGGTTCTGCAAATCCATGAATTGATAAGAGACGTTTCTGGTTACGATATTGGCAGGTGTGAAGAATTAGTCTAAAGATTGGAAGTTTCAAATTCCAATCTTCTTCAAAGAATATCAGATTTCCTTTTATTTCTTCCTCCTGGAAGTTGAAATTCCTTTACGCACACACACAAGATGGGAAGTGAGATACCTGAAGTAATTACACTGATAGCATCTTCTATATTATTGTTCTTGAGTTGGATGATATTGCACGAGATTTATGGTACTTATCCTGCTGAGTATGAATATAGTCTTCTGAAAATATATACAGACGCACAAGATGAGAATCTCCATGGATATAAGCCTTCCTGAGAAGGGAAGCTCAAATGATAGGAATACCTCAAAGAATAATCTTCAATGGCATGAAACCTCAGGCTCTCCTTCCCATTCCATTGCTGTTTGCAGGCAGGGAAAACCAGACTGGAAAATGGGAAAAGAGTTTGAAGGTACTAACACCCTTCTTGTGTTGGGTGGTCCCTCGTGAATTTGTACCTGGCAGACTGGCAGGGGAAATAAATATGGGAAAGAGACCTATATCAGGCAACAAACAACTTACCATAGACTTAGACATTGATTAGTTGACTTTGTGTAAATGCAGATAGATGAACCCCACCATTCAAGACAACCTTAAACTCTAGATGAGGACAAGGTTTCTTCAAAAGATTCAAAACCTTCATTAACCCTTTTTGTTTAGTGTTGTAGCATTCTAGCATTCTAGCATTCTAGATGGATCATTATATTAATTAAGATAATGATTTAAATTTTGAGAAAATAACTTTTTTTAGTCTTTTTGTCAAATTATCTGCTATTCATTAATTATATATCCATAAAGCCCAAAATAACAACCTTTCACCAGCGTCAATCTATCAGGAGAAATTTTAGTAAGGATTCCAACTGCTGTCAATCTATCAGGAGAAATTTTAGATGGAAAGTCGGGGAAGGCAATGTTATCAGGTTTTGGCATGACTTGTGGTGTGGAGACTTTTCTTTGCAATCTTGCTTTCCTAAACTATATACCTTGTCTTTAAACAAGCAAGGTAATTTGCAGCAGATGGGAATAAGGGTAAATGGGGCTTGGACATGACAACTTCAGTAGAGAAGAAGTTTGTTTGCATGCATGGGAGGAACAACAAAGCTTGCGTCTAATTGATATTATTTCTAGAATTTCTCTCAGAATGGACTGCAGTGACTTAATGGTGTGGGGTACGCAGGAAGAGGAGTTCTCTGTTAGGTTGGGGAAAGGGCTTTTTCAAAAAAAGTCGTTTTCTCATATGCAGAAGACATATAGAGAGGTTTGTGACGATCTCTCATAGACTGTATATCCCAAATGTTTGGAGAGAAAAAGCACCACCGAAATTACAAACTTTTATATAACTACTCACCAGAATATATTAAATTTTTGATCGAAACTATCACTTATTATTTTTCTTTTATAAAAAACTTCTCTTATCAATTCAGTTAAATTATAATTACTCACTTTAATAATTTGTGTATTAAATATGCATCTGCTCAACTAGACATTTGATAATAGATGAAAAAGACATTATAAGATCGAATATGCTTCGGTGAGGAAATTCTGATTCTGTATCAATCAGCTTTTTGTCATATTTCCATGTAGACATGTCCTGCACCAGAAGCAGGACTAACAATGAACATTGGGTAAATGGATAAATGACCAAAAGGAGCGAAGACAACGAGACGCCTGATAAATAGATAAGAAGCGATGCCAATGGGCTGGGAGCCTGGGCCAGACTGGATGGGCTTGATCAAAAGAATGCATCGTGGGCCCTGAACTAATTCAAATCAACGAGAAACACGACGGAATCTAGAAGCTATCAAAGCTGAAGGAAAGAAGCACCAAGCTTTATGCGTTTCTTAACGTTTCTTAATCTAGAAGCTATCATAGCCGAAGGAAAGAAGCATTTCCATGATACGTTTGGAACCTGTTTTTGTAAAGAATCACATGAAATAATATACAAATACCGTTTTATGCGCTACTTGGTCGAGGTTAATGAGAATGTTGACAAGTTACGTAAGCAAGCTGAAAGGCTCTCTGACATGAAAGCCGAGATAGAGAGAAAGGTGGATGCCGCAACAAGGAATGCTAAGGAGATCAAAATTTCCGTTGACAAGTGGATGAAAAGAGTCGATGATGCGGTGAAGGAGGCAAAGAATTTCTTGGAAGACGAAGGGAAAGCAGACAAGAAGTGCCTCCATGGGTGGTGTGTCAATCTGAGCTTGCGTTACCGGTTAAGTAAGGAAGCATATAACAAGAGTGTGGGTATCGCGGAGCTTCAAAAAGAGGTGGAATTGGAGAGTGTGTCACTCAAAGCTCCACCACCAGGGATGATATCCTCTTCATCAGGATTGATTGAAACTTTCTTGTCCAGGCGTACTACTACAGAGGAAATAATGGGCATTCTGAGTAGTGAGAATATCAGCTTGATCGGAGTATGTGGCATGGGTGGTGTGGGCAAGACCACCATGGTGACTAAAATAGGTGTCACGGCAAAAGAGAAAAATTTGTTCGAAGAAGTGGTGATGGCGACGGTATCCCAGAATCCCAGCATCGACAAGATTCAGGAGGAGATTGCTAAGATGCTGGGATTGACGTTCGAGAGTGGCGGCGGTGAGTCTGAAAGAGCGCGCCAGTTGTGGGCAAGGATGGAGAAACAGAAGCGGATTCTGGTCATCTTGGATGATGTTTGGAACAGACTTGAACTTTCTCAAGTCGGTCTTCCTTGTGGGGATATGTACAAAGGAATCAAGGTAATCTTTACTTCTCGAGATGAAGCAGTATGTAGGGAAATGGATGCTCAACGTATTGTCAATGTTCCAGTTCTATCAGAAGAAGAATCATGGAATCTTTTCAGGGTGACTGCCGGTGATGTTGTGGACTCTCAAGATATAAACCCCATCGCCAGAGAGATTGCTGCTAAGTGTGGAGGCCTGCCAATTGCACTGGTGACTGTAGGCAGAGCTTTGAAGGGTAAGAGCAAGTATGTGTGGGTTGATGCAGCTGGGCAATTGAAGAAATCAGCCCCAACCAACATTGGAGGAGTTGAAGCAAAATTATTTTTACCATTGGAGTTAAGCTATAACTCTTTGGTATCCGAGGAGGTCAAATCATGTTTCTTGTTATGCTGCTTATTTCCTGAAGATTTCCATATTCCTATCGAGGTATTGCTAAGATATGGAATATCTTTAAGGACATTTCAGAATGTTGATACAGTGGAAGAAGCTAGAAACAGACTACACACAATTGTAAGTACCCTTGTTGACTCGCACTTATTATTGAAAGGTGCAGGGGAAAAACATGTGAGAATGCATGATGTTATTCGTGATGTTGCAATACACATCTCATCCAAGAAGAAGAATGCATTTTTGGTAAAATCTGGCATTGGATTGCTAGATTGGCCAAACTACGATTCCTACGAACATATCTCGGGGATATCTTTGATGTCAAATGACATTCAAAACCTTCCTGATGGGCTCAAATGTCCAAAGCTGGAGATTTTACTGCTTCCAACATGTTTGACAATGCCAGAAAATTTCTTCCAAGGAATGAAAGAATTGAAGCTTCTAGACATTGGAAGGGATAATTGGTGGAATTACATGACGTTGCCTTCCTCCCTAGGAGACCTTGGAAATCTACGCACACTCTGCATTGGATATCACAGTTTGAGAAACATCTCAGTGATTGGAAGATTGGCTAAGCTTGAAGTTCTTAGCATTTCAAGTTATAGCATGGAGGAGATCCCCAAGGAATTTGGCAAGTTGACTTCTCTAAAGATATTTGAATTGAGAATAGATCTCCAGCGAGTATCTCCAGGTATTTTTTCAATTCTCCGAAAATTAGAGGAGTTTAGAATGAGCAATAGCTATATGAACTGGGATTCACCAATGAATGCTAGCATTTCTGAGCTACAGTTTTTGACTCGATTGACCAGCTTTGACTGATGACATGCCTTTTCAAAACTTAGTCAGTTATAATATATCAGTAGGTGGCCATGCCAATTTCAATTACGCCAAGTCTGACTTATTTTCTAGAACCTTGACGCTCAGCCTTGACACTAAATTTTCACTGCCTCGTTGTATAATACGCTGGGTTGAGGGATATCCTGCATGACTTCCTCAACGATGAATTCAATGAGCTAAAGTCTATACGAGTTTCTGGTTGCAATGAGTTCAAGTACTTACTTGACACATCAGATCTGGCAGTTAAGGTAGTTTTCCGAAAGTTGGAACAACTCCATTTCAGTGGAACTGGTGAGTTCACAGAAATATGCCATGGCCATCTTCCAGATGAGTCCCTGAATAAATTAAAACAGCTGACAATGATGACATGTCACAAGATCGGTTGCCTCTTACCGTCACATTTGATGCAAAGGTCTCAAATTGTTGAAATTGTTCGTGCTTTAAATTGTAATTCCATGCTCAGCGTCTTCGAAATTGAAGGTTCGATGACAAATGAACACCAAGACTTCAAGCTACTGTCAAAGTTGAAGGAACTATCCCTGCGTGGCTTGCCAGAAATGACGTGCATATGGAAGGGCCAAATCCAGTTTATTAACCTCTGCAGCCTCAAATCCTTATCCATGTACAAGTGTAGTCAACTGAAATCGATATTTCCCCCAATCCTCTCGCAAACTTTAACCAGCCTTGAAAGCATTAAGATTTTGAACTGCGATAAAATGGAAGAAATTTTCGGGATGAAGGAAGAGAAGGAAGCAGAGGAAGAAATAGTGGTATGGAACAGAAATAACCATTTGGTTTCTCCAAGTCTGCAAAACCTGAGAAGGCTACACATATCTCTCTGCCCAAATTTGACTGCCCAAATTTAACAACGGTCTTCCCCTTCTCGCTAATCAAACTAGGCCTGGTTCAACTGGAATCATTCAAGTTACGTAGATGTTTCAACATAAAAACAATAATATCGATAGACCTCAAGGAAGCAGAAACTACAGAAAGAATCGTTTTTCCTCGTATGAGTAGTTTGATACTTGAATCTCTGGACAGCCTCGCATGTTTCTGCCCTGCTCATTGCACCATAGAGTGGCCAGTGCTAAAAGACTTGGAAATTAAAGGATGCCCTGAAATGGAGACATTTGGTTATGGAGACCAAATAACACCAAAGCTGCAAGAAGTCCAAGTCGAGAGCAAGGAACGACTATGGTGGGGGGATCTGAATTCCACTGTGCAGTACGCCTTTAAAGAAGGCTCCTTTCAAAGGCAAGGTCGCGGAGCTCAGAGGCCACATCCTAATCCACTCAAGGTACCCCTTTCTTATTCTACCTCATTAATTCTGTCATTCTTTCTTCACAATTGTTCATGGAAAGAAAACTCATATTGGTTGCTCAAACTTTGGACTTCATAACAACGCAATGAGGTGGTAGCATATTATAGACGTTAATCTAAATAATAATTATCCAAGTATTTTGAGAGTAAAAGATTTATTTTATTTATTTTTCATAATTTAATCTTGAGATGTGAATTTGAATCATATGCAGAAAAAATTTAGTCAGATAATTGGAGTTGGAAAGGATCGGGTCATGAAGATATTTTCGTGAGCTCCGAGAATTGCGGACTTTATCAAGATACCCCAAAATTCAGAAAATGATAGAATAGAGATATTAGATAATTGTAATTATTTTTTAATTATGGATATTAAATAGATCCTGCATGATCTATATTCAGGTATATAAGTAATCATGGACCGCATGTGGTTTGGCATCATTTTACATTCCAGCTCTGTTAGCATTCTTTAAAATTTTTACGATGTCTTTTGAAAGTATGTTTGGCAAAATTTTATTCTAGTTCCGGGAGTTGAATATCCCGAGCCTCCTACGAGGTTAGTATTGATTTTCTGTAATCTTTTATTTATCTTGTCTTCTACGAAGCTCTATGGATCCTTAACTTATAATTTTTAATCAATTTGATAGGTAAGCTTCTTATTATCAAAACCGATTGGTCTTTGAGTAGGAGATCCAACTAAAAACATAAGGATTATTGGTTATGAGTAGATAGTTCATTATGGTCTTCCTACTCTAGGAGGTTCTATAAGGACACGAACCTAGAATTTGGGTCTCTCATTGTCGTGCAATCCCAATTGGTCCAACTCATGGCTCAATCGGAATCACACAAGCTTAAACTCAAAAATTCATTTCCTAAAACATGTAAAAATATGTATAAATTTAAAACTTTAATTTTTCTATTAAAAAGAAACATGTATTTAAATAAAAACCTCAATACAGTATAACATATTTACAAAATACAATCAAACATAACTGCAGTATTTAATCAATAAACAACAAACCACACGGCTCTATCCGTGCAACATCACACTAAATCCATCAATTTCAAACCCAAGAATAATAAAATGTGCCCAACCACCATGCTCATCTCATGTATAAATCCAAAAGCAAGTATATGCAGTGAGGTGATAGCACAATATATATGCTAATTTAAATAATAATTATCCAAATATTTATTAGAGTAAAAGATTCTATTTTATAGTATTTTATCTATTTTTCCATAATTTAATCTTGAAATGTGAATTTAAATTATATGCAGAAAATATTTAGTGAGATATTTAGAGTTGGAAAGGATCATGTCATGTAATGAAGATATTTTCGTGAGCTCTGATACTTGCAGACTTTATCAAGAGACCCCAAAAATTCAGAAAATGATACAGTGAAGATCTTGGAATAGAAGTATCATTATATATGAAGCATGGAATACAACTATTATATATACAACTATTGGAAAGGATAATAAACAATAATGGGAATAGAGATATATAATAAAACTATTGTAGAGCATTTGATAATAAATACAAAATCAGTACATATTTGTTATATTTACTATTTGTGTATCCAATTCAATGTGTGATTTTGATTTTGATATCAATATATAATTATATTTTATATAATAGCATTATATTTTTTATTTCAATGTAAATATCAAATTTATATAATAATTTATATAATTTTGATATTCTATATAAATATTTTTATATTATAAATATGTAAGGTTTGATTTTATAAGGAAATAATTTTAGAATTAATTACAACCGAAGAGACTATTAGGACCATGAGACTGTTAGCGCAAAGTGTTCAACTGACAAATTGGAAAGTAGAACCCTCAGTTAGGGTTTAAGCTTGGAGGCAGCAATGGTGTTATCAAACAAGAAGCTGAAACAGAAGATGAGAGTAGCAAAGGTAGAATCTTTAACAGCAACGAACACCGAAAACCCTAATTCCGAGCTGCATGAGCTTCTAGAGGCGGCCACAAAGCAGAGGCCCAGGTTGTCCAAGAGGGAGAAAAGAAGAAAGAATCAACCTTTGGAAGGATTAGATGGTGAAGGGAGTGACCCACATGGTGAAAATGATAAAATGAGGAAGAAGAAGAAAGTTGAGGAGGATGGCGAAGGGAATTGAAAGCAAGGGATGGTAGTGCCGATGATATTAAGAAGAAGAGGAAGACGAAGAAGAGAAAGAGAGAAGAAAAGAGTGGTGCAGAGAAGGATGAGATAATTGAAGTGAGAACAGGAGATGGTGAAGCTGGTGAGGATAAGAAGAAGAGGAAGACAAAGAAGTCAAAGAGAAAGGAGAGTGAGGGTGAAGAGAATAGTGCTACAGAGGAGGATGAAGCAGTCAGGCAGACTAAGAAGGCAAAGCAGAAGAAGAAACTGAAGAAGAAAAAGAAAAAGAATAAAGCGATGTTGTTGCTGTGATCAGCAGTTCCCGTGGATCTGAGAAACTGAAGTTTGATGAAGTCCGAGATGTTGTTCTCAGTGAAAGTATTCGCAAACGAGAAATTGGGGATTCATCAGGCAGTTCTCTCAGTGTTGACCGAAGGGGGAGAGGTAGCTCAAGGGGTCTAAACCAACGTAGCCAATCAAAATCACAGAATCGAGGAAAATCTCCAAATAGGCCACACATAACCTGCTGGAATTGTGGAGAAAAAGGACACCATCGGACGAAGTGTCCCAAACCAAAGAAGAAGTAGCATCAGAAATCTGGAGATGATAATGATTCTATAAATTCAACAGAAGACATTAGGGATGCTCTAATCCTCAGTGTGGACAACCCATTTGAATCCTAGATTTTGGATTCTGGTGCATCTTTTCATTCATCTCCTAGCAAGGAATTATTCCAAAATTTTCAATATGGAAAAACTTTGGAAAGGTGTTTCTTGCTGCCAACAAAACCTTGAAGATTGAAAGAAAGGGGATGTCTACATAAAGACTCCAACAGGAAATCAGTGGACATTGCAGGATGTCAGATATATTTCTGGCCTCAACAAGAATCTTACCTCTATTGGTCAGTTGGATAGCACAGGCTATGCAACAGAGTTTGGGAAAAGTTCGTGGAAGATTGTGAAGGGTGCTATGGTGGTAGCACGTGGCACAAAAGATGGAACTTTGTACACCACTGCAGGGTGTATTAATATGGATGTTGTTGCTGAGGGTGCTTCAAGTCTGTGGCACAATAGACTTGGACACATGAGTGCTAAAGGAATGAAGATGTTGGCTGCAAAGAGAGTTTTGGAGGGTTTAAAATCTGTTGATATAGGTCTTTGTGAGAGTTGTGTTATGGGCAAACAGAAACGAGTTAGCTTCACAAAGACTACTAGAGAGCCGAAGAAAGTACGGTTGGAAATGGTCCATATAGATGTTTGGGGGCCATCTCCTGTATCATCACTTGGTGGATCTAGGTTCTATGTCACCTTCATTGATGATTTCAGCAAGAAGGTATGAGTTTACTTCTTGAAGCACAAATCAGATGTTTTTGCAACCTTCAAGAAGTGGAAAGCTGAAGTGGAAAATTAGACTGGGTTGAAAATCAAATGCCTGAGGTCTGACAATGGAGGGGAGTACGAGAAGTCAGAATTCAAAACATTATGTGCAGCTAATGGAATTAGACTAATGAGAACTATTCCTGGGAAGGCAAGGCAGAATGGAGTTACTGAGAGGATGGACAAAACGTTGAATGAGCGTGCAAGGAGAATGAGGATACATTGTGGGCTGCCTAAGATGTTCTGGGCAGATGCTGTAAGCACTGCTGCATACTTGATCAATAGGGGGCCATCTGTTCCCTTGGGGTTCAAGATTCTAGAAGAGGTATGGGCAGAAAAAGAACTCAAATACTCACACTTGAAAACTTTTGGTTGCACTACTTATGTTCATGTTGATCCAGAGAAAAGAGATAAGCTTGATGCTAAGGCTACGAAGTGCTACTTCAAAGGCTATGGTTCTGACTTGTTTGGTTATAGGTTTTGGGATGATAAGAACAGAAAGATCCTGAGACATTGTGATGTGACTTTTGATGAGAATGTCCTGTACAAGGACAGAGAGTAGAAGGTTTCAGAGACTGCAAAGCAAGTGGGAGTTGAGGTTGAGTTGCATAAGAGTACACCAAGAGACGTTGTAATAGAAACTCAACTAATCCCAGGCACTGTTGTTGAAGAACCAGAGGAGGAGCAAGTAACACCTGAGCAGGTGTTAAGAAGATCTTCCAGGACCATCAGAGCACTAGATAGATATTCACCTTCATTACACTATTTGTTGCTGACTGATGAAGGGGAACCAGAGTCTTTTGATGAGGCCCTACACGTGGAGGATTCAATCAAGTGGGAAGCAAGCCATGGATGATGAGATGAGTTCACTTGAGAAGAATAACACGTGGGTGTTGACTGAGTTACCTGCAAGGAAGAGAGCCTTGTTGAACAAGTGGGTGTTCAGAATCAAAACTGAACCCGATGGCAAAAGAAGGTTCAAGGCTCGGTTAGTGGTTAAAGGTTATTCACAAAGGAAAGATATTGATTATGCTGAAATATTTTCTCCTGTTGTGAAATTAACTACTATCCGAATTCTGTTGAGTATTGTTGCATCAGAGAATTTGCATCTAGAGCAAATGGATGTCAAAACAACATTTTTACATGGAGATCTAGACAAAGAGATTTATATGCAACAACCAGAAGGATTTGTAGCTCCGGGAAAGGAACACATGGTGTGCAAGCTGAATAGGAGCTTGTATGGACTGAAGCAAGCACCAAGAAAGTGGTACAAAAAATTTGACTCTTTTATGAGCAAGAATGGTTTCAAGAGGAGTGAAAAGGATCAGTGTTGTTACTTCAAGAAATACACTGATTCTTATGTCTTTCTACTCTTGTATGTGGATGATATGTTGATTGAAGGATCTAGTATGAAGGAGATTAACAGTCTGAAGGCAAGTCTGTCTTCAGTGTTTGAGATGAAAGATTTGGGTACAGCAGAGCAGATTCTTGGGATGAGGATTTCTCGGGATAAATCTGTCGGCATTTTAAATCTATCCCAAGAGCAGTACATTGAGAAGGTATTGTCCAGATTCAAGATGAATAATACTAAACCCAGGACTACTCCGTTGGCAAATCACATAAAATTGTCAAAGGAGCAGTCACCCAAGACAGATGAGGAGCGAGCGCACATAACACTTGTTCCATATGCTTCTGCAGTTGGAAGTCTTATGTATGCTATGGTCTGCACTAGACCTGACATAGCACATGTAGTGGGAGTTGTTAGCAGGTACATGGCAAACCCAGGGAAAGAGCACTGGGAAGCTGTTAAGTGGCTTTTGAGATATCTGAGAGGTACATCCAGCACTTCACTTTGTTATGGAAATGGAAAAAAGACTCTGCAGTATGTGGATGCTGATCTTAGTGGAGATGTGGACTCGAGCAAGAGCACATCCGGTTATATTTACACTTTAGGAGGAACAGCAGTGAGTTGGATGTCTAAACTTCAGAAGTGTGTTGCTCTTTCATCTACTGAGGCTGAGTATGTGGAAATAGCTGAAGCTGGAAAAGAGATGATATGGCTGGCAGATTATCTGGACGAATTGGGCAGGAAACAACGCCAGAAGATTCTTTACACAGATAGCCAGAGTGCCATACAGTTGGTGAAGAACCACCCAATCTATCATTCAAAGACAAAGCATATCAGGAGACGATATCATTTCACTCGCAAGACAGTGGAAGAAGGGGATATGTGCTTCGAGAAGATAGAGGGTGCAAAGAATCCAGCAGACATGTTGACAAAATGTGTTGATATTGGAAAACTGAGGTTGTGCAAAACCTTGATTGGTTTTCTGTAGTTGTGTTTCTACAGATGATGCGATGTGGTAAAGATATTGATGATGAAGGGATCAATGTTTGAGAATGCAATTTTTTGGGAGACTATATCAGTATCCAAGTGAGAGAATTGTTAGGTTGTGGAGCCTGATATTTAAGTTTACTTATGGGCCTGATAGTTAAGTTTTCTTAATGGCTAAGTGTAACACCTATATAAATACTCTCCTATGTAATTGTTTAGGGTGTGTGAAAGACAATTCTCTATATAAGCCTGAAATAATCAATAAAAGAGGCTAGCCGCCGTGGAGGTTACCATTCTGGTGTTATCACGTATTTTTCTCTTATTCTTCATATTTCTTCATTTAGATTGAGTATGTGAGTCGTGATCCTAACAACTTTCAGTCCCCTGACATAAAGAAGCCAAAGATGACGTGTACTTGGGGTAGCCTTAAATTCTGTCTTCGTTGTCGTAGTAGTCGTTTTTATTTGGAGGAACAAGCCGCACATTTGCCTGTACCTTACTCTGCTGCTTTGCCTAACTTGGGAAATACAGGCACGAACAAGAAGGAAGCTAGCCAATATGACCTGACCAACATACATTTTAAAACGTCACAGTGACACGATCAACATACCTTACCTGCGTCCCCTACTATGTACTTCCCCAGTTCTGTGCCCTCCTCAAGCTCAACAACTGGCTTCCTGTTCATTTTTTTCCCTTGTTCAGAAAGTTTGAAGAAATTTGAGTTCTAGAGCACAACAGCATCAGTTAAACTACCAGGGTATTCGACAATCACATCACGGAATCTCATGTCGGGATCAACTATTGCCTGCAAGACCATGTTGTGGTTCTTCTCATAATCAATCCATACTTTATTGGATTGGTCTACAGAAGGCAGATATGACTATATGAGTTGTATCAATAGCTCCACAACAATTAATAAGGCCACCAATTTGTTGGGAATTATCCCCACAAAAGGCAAGAGAGTGAGCAATTATACTAAATATTCTTCTATAAGAAAAATAACTAGCACAATAACCACAACTACTATACTAAAACAAAAAGGACTATTAACTAGAAAAGAACACCTAGAGATTTACGAGGTTCAGCCAATTTGGCTTACGTCCTCGGACACTACTGAATAATATTTCTTTTAGAAATATTACAAAGATAAGAGAGGAAGAACAAGCTATAGAAGAAGACTAATGCTTGTTGGGATGATCTATTAGGATGGTGAGGGGTTTCTTTTATAGGTGAAGGAAACCCCTCCCCCTTGTAAACTATCAATGTGGGATTAGCCACACTCCACTAATTTACCAATATACCCTTCTTATATTAACAAATCTCCACCTTGGCAAATTCCACATTTATCTTGTACTTGTCCACCAGAATATCTCGTAGTGTCTTCAATCAATCTTCTTCAAACTGTGACAATGTTTATCAAGTTTAAACAATGTTGAAACTTGATTACAGTCACTACTTTCGTCATCATATCAGCAAGATTCTCAGTGGTCAAGATCTTCTGTATCTGAACTCCACCTTCTTCCAAAATCTCACAAACAAAATGATAATGAACATGAATGTGTTTCGTTCTTGCATGAAAGACTTGATTCTTTGCTAAGTGAATAGCGTTTTGACTATCAGAATATAATTTTACATATTTCTGATCAACTCCCAAGTCTTTAAGCAATCCTTGAAGCCATATCGCTTCTTTTACAGCTTATGTGATTGCCATATACTCTGCCTCTGTTGTAGACAATGCCACAGTTGACTGTAAAGTAGACTTCCAGCTAATTGGTTCCTTAGCCAGGGTAAACAAATAGCCAGTTGTTGAGCGTCTTTTATCAATGTCACCTGCATAATCAGAATCACAATATCCAACTATACATTGACCATATGATTCATCTCGCTCAAATGCCAAACCAACGTCTACAGTATTTTGGATATACCGTAGAATCCATTTCACAGCCTGCCAATGATTTTTTTCTGGATCATGCATGTATCTGCTAACAACTCCAACAGCTTGTGGCCATAAGATTCTTCTTCAAGTTAGGCACATATCGGACATCCTTCTAGATTCTCGTAGATCCATCATGATTCTTCAGTTTGATTGAACCAATCCCGATAGTTTTACATGGATTATCGTTACCCATGTAAACAACTCCACCATCTAGTTTTTCAAAGTTAAAGAACCATTCTTTAACAGGGCATATATGATAAGTGCATCCTGAATCTAAAATCCACTCGTCTAGTTGAGAAGTTGAAGATGATACTACCAAAGAGAAATCTGAATCAGCATCACTCTTGTATTCGGCTACGTTTGCATCTTGTGAAGCTTGCTCTTTCTTCTTTATCTTGGGACAGTTCTTCTTCCAGTGTCCTTTTTCTCGACAAAAAGCACATTCATCTTTGCTTAGTAGGAACTTAGACTTGCTTCTTCCTCTCCTTGTTTTACCTTGAATTTGAGAGCGATCTCTCACGACAAGAGCTTCGGTAGTACCACTTGTGCTTTCTTGCTTGTCCTTTCTTCTGAGTTCATAGCTATATAAAGCCCAATAGATTTCTTTGAGAGATACCTCGGCTTTTCCATAAAGTAATGTAGTTTCAAGAAACTCAAACTCTTCAGGAAGGAATCCCAACAACATCAAAGCCAAATCTTCATCATTGAAGGTCACATCCAAATTCAACAAATCAGCCACAAGTTGATTAAAACTGGTGATGTGATCATTCAATGTGGTACCTTGAACATATGTGAAGCGAAACAATCTCTTCTTCAAATACAACTTGTTTTGACTGCTTCTCTTCAGAAATTTATCTTCAAGTGCTTTCCACAGTTTGTTAGCAAAAGTCTCTCTTGAGAATGCATACTTCTGTTCCCTTGAAAGGCATGATCGTATTGTACCACATGCCACACGATTCAGAGTCTTCCAATCTTTATCTTCAATATCAGCTAGTTTTTCTTCTTCAATGGCAATATCTAGACCTTGCTGAAAAAGAACGTCGAGAACCTCACTTTGCCACATTCCAAAATGACCGGTACCATCGAAAATCTCCACTGTGAATCTTGCATTTGCAATTGTCGGTATCACAGGTCTTCCTGAAAATGAAGACGACGTGGAGCCAATATTGCATTCAGCTATTTTCCCTTTAACTTCTGTTAATAGCTATCAATGCGGAACAATGAGCCAAAGGAAGAACTTTTCTGATGTGGCAGATCAGATAAAATTGCAACCACAGAGCATACTCAGTATAACCTTAGACTCCGCTATCACTTGTTGGGAATTATCCCCACAAAAGGCAAGAGAGTGAGCAATTGTACTAGATATTCTTCTATAAGAAAAATAACTAGCACAATAACCACAACTACTATACCAAAACAAAAAGGACTATTAACTAGAAGAGAACACCCAGAGATTTACGAGGTTCAGCCAATTTGGTTTACGTCCTCGGACACTACTGAATAATATTTCTTGTAGAAATATTACAAAGATAAGAGAGGAAGAATAAGCTATAGGAGAAGACTAATGTTTGTTGGGATGATCTATTAGGATGGTGAGGGGTTCCTTTTATAGGTGAAGGAAACCCCTCCCCCTTGTAAACTATCAATGTGGGATTAGCCACACTCACACTAATTTACCAATATACCCTTCTTATATTAACACAATTCTCTCAAACTTGGATTTTATCTCTTTGATCTCGGCTTCCGATGACAGCCAATGGAGATGGTGCAGAGCTACCTTTCACGCCCTAAGATACCAATCCTGAGTGGATTTTACCTTACTGTACCAGCTAAAAAGGCTGTTGCACTTGTTGGCAGCAATGGTTCTGGGAAAAGCAGTGAAATTACCATTATAATTGTAGTAAATGGTGAATATGTAATGTATTTGTTCTAAAAATATTCGTTATATGATCTATATGCAGGATGCTATTGAGAAATTACAATGAGACTAACACTTTCCAAATTGAAAAGGATTCTTCTGCAAGCCAAGTACTGGTTTTGAATAGGGCACCCTTGATTGGCAAGTACTGGTGGGTTAGGTTGAGGTGTAGTGAGGGGATTGGGTCGGGAATTGTCTGTGGATGAAGTGATTAGGTTTAGGGTGTGCGGGATGTGGAAAGAGGTTCTCGACCTAATGGAAGTTGAAATTCCTTGACACACACACACACAAGATGGGAAGTGAGGTACCTGAAGTAATTACACTGATAGCATCTTCTATATTATTGTTCTTGAGTTGGATGATATTGCACGAGATTTACGGTACTTATCCTGCTGAGTATGAGCATAGTCTTCTGAAAATATATACAGACACACAAGATGAGAAGCTCCATGGATATAAGCCTTCCTGAGAAGGGAAGCTCAAATGATAGGAATACCTCAAAGAATAATCTTCAATGGCATGAAACCTCAGGCTCTCTTTCCCATTCCATTGCTGTTTGCAGGCAGGGAAAATAAGACTGGAAAATGGGAAAAGAGTTTGAAGGTACTAACACCCTTTCTGTGTTGGGTAGTCCCTCGTGAATTTGTACCCGGCAGACTGGCAGGAGAAATAAATGTGGGAAAGAGACCTCAACAAACAACTTACCATAGACTTTGACATTGATTAGTTGACTTTGTGTAAATACAGATAGAAACCCCACCATTCAAGACGACCTTAAACTATAGATGAGGACAAGGTTTCTTCAAAAGATTCAAAACCTTCATTAACCCTTTTGTATAGTGTTGTAGCATTCTAGCATTCTAGCATTCTAGATGGATCATTATATTAATTAAGATAATGATTTAAATTTTGAGAAAATAATTTTTTTTAGTCTTTTTGTCAAATTATCTGCTATTCATTAATTATATATCCATAAAGCCCAAAATAACAGCCTTTCACTAGTGTGGAAGGAGATTGTGAAAGGTTTTAATAAGGATTCCTACTGCTGTCAATCTATCAGGAGAAATTTTAGATGAAAAGTCGGGGAAGGCAATGTTATCAGGTTTTGGCATGACTTGTGGTGTGGAGACTTTTCTTTGCAATCTTGCTTTCCTAAACTATATACCTTGTCTTTAAACAAGCAAGGTAATTTGCAGCAGATGGGAATAAGGGTAATTTGCAGCAGATGGGAATAAGGGTAATTTGCACCACCGAAATTACAAACTTTTATGTAGCTACCATGTCTTAACTTTTCTTAATCTAGCAGCTATCATAGCCGAAGGAAAGAAGCATTTCCATGATACGTTTGGAACCTGTATTTGTAAAGAATCACCAAGCTTTATGCGTTTCTGCCATTGCTTCCATTGCTTCCATTGCTAACCCAATTATATTCTTCAAGACCCAAGTGTTTATAAACTCATAACCAAGGCTTTCTGGTACATGCACTCAAAATCTCTCATCATCACCCCTTTCTTTTTTGCCATATTCATCATCACCAGCTGTGTCAGCAATGGAATTTGTATCTTTAATTGCCCAGAAAACCCTGGATTGCTTATATGATGCAATCGTGCTCCAGCTGCGCTACTTGGTCGAGGTTAATGAGAATGTTGACAAGTTACGTAAGCAAGCTGAAAGGCTCTCTGACATGAAAACCGAGATAGAGAGAAAGGTGGATGCCGCAACAAGGAATGCTGAGGAGATCAAAATTTCCGTTGACAAGTGGATGAAAAGAGTCGATGATGCGGTGAAGGAGGCAAAGAATTTCTTGGAAGACGAAGGGAAAGCAGACAAGAAGTGCCTCCATGGGTGGTGTGTCAATCTGAGCTTGCGTTACCGGTTAAGTAAGGAAGCATATAACAAGAGTGTGGGTATCACGGAGCTTCAAAAAGAGGTGGAATTGGAGAGTGTGTCACTCAAAGCTCCGCCTCCAGGGCTGATACCCTTTTCATCAGGATTGATTGAAACTTTCTTGTCCAGGCGGAACACTACGGAGGAAATAATGGGCATTCTGAGTAGTGAGAATATCAGCGTGATCGGAATATGTGGCATGGGTGGTGTGGGCAAGACCACCATGGTGACTAAAATAGGTGTCACGGCAAAAGAGAAAAAGTTGTTCGAAGAAGTGGTGATGGCGACGGTATCCCAGAATCCCAGCATCGACAAGATTCAGGAGGAGATTGCTAAGATGCTGGGATTGACGTTCGAGAGTGGCGGCGGTGAGTCTGAAAGAGCGCGGCGGTTGTGGGCAAGGATGGAGAAACATAAACGGATTCTGGTCATCTTGGATGATGTTTGGAAGAGGCTTGAAGTTTCTCAAGTCGGTATTCCTTGTGGGGATATGTTTGGTAATCTTTACTTCTCGAAGCGAAGAAGTCTGTAGGGAAATGGATGGTCAACGTATTGTCAAAGTTGAAGTTCTACCAAAAGAAGAATCATGGAATCTTTTCAGGGTGACTGCCGGTGATTTTGTGGACTCTCAAGATATAAACCCCATCGCCAGAGAGATTGCTGCTAAGTGTGGAGGCCTGCCAATTGCACTGGTGACTGTAGGCAGAGTTTTGAAGGGTAAGAGTAAGTATGTGTGGGTTGATGCAGCTGGGCAATTGAACAAATCAGCCCCAACCAACATTGGAGGAGTTGAGGCAAAATTATTTTTACCATTGGAGTTAAGCTATAACTTTTTGGTAACCCAGGAGGCCAAATCATGTTTCTTGTTATGCTGCTTATTTCCAGAAGATTTCGAAATTCCTATCGAGAGATTGCTAAGATATGGAATATCTTTAAGGACATTTCAGAATGTTGATACAGTGGAAGAAGCTAGAAACAGAGTACACACAATTGTAAGTACCCTTATTGAGTCGCACTTATTATTGAAAGGTACAGGGGAAAAGCATGTGAGAATGCATGATGTTATTCGTGATGTTGCAATATACATCTCATCCAAGAAGAAAAATGTATTTTTGGTAAAATCTGACATTGGATTGCGAGATTGGCCAAACTACGATTCCTATGAACATATCTCGGGGATATCTTTGATGTCAAATCACATTCAAAACCTTCCTGATGGGCTCAAATGTCCAAAGATGGAGATTTTACTGCTTCCAAAATGTTTGACAATGCCAGAAAATTTCTTCCTAGGAATGAAAGAATTGAAGCATCTAGAAATGGTAATGGGTGATTGGAGGAATTACTTGACGTTGCCTTCCTCCCTAGGAGACCTTGGAAATCTGCGCACACTCTACATTGAAAGTATGGATTGGGAAAACATCTCAGTGATTGGAAGATTGGCTAAACTTGAAGTTCTTAGCATTTCAGGTTTTGGCATGGAGGAGATCCCCAAGGAATTTGGCAAGTTGACTTCTCTAAAGATATTTGAATTGAGAAATGCCTTTGCTCTCCAGCTAGTATCTCCAGGTATTTTTTCAAATCTCCGAAAATTAGAGGAGTTTAGCATGAGCCGTAACTATATGAATTGGGATTCACCAATGAATGCTAGCATTTCTGAGCTACAGTTTTTTACTAGATTGACCAGCTTGGACATCGATATACCTCATGCTAGTGCCTTGACTGATGACATGCCTTTCCAAAACTTAGTCAGTTATAATATATCAGTGGGTGGCGTCAAATACGCCAATTCTGACTTATTTTCTAGAACCTTGACGCTCAGCCTTGACACTAAATTTTCACTGCCTCGTTGTATTAAGGTTTTAGTTCAAAGAAGTGAGAGTCTCTGTTTCGTTGAATACGATGGGTTGAGGGATATCTTGCATGACTTCCTCGACGATGAATTCAATGAGCTCAAGTCTATACTGGTTGCTGGTTGCAATGAGTTCAAGTACTTACTTCACAAACTTTAAACAGCCTTGAAAGCATTAAGATTTTGAACTGCGATAAAATGGAAGAAATTTTCGGGATGAAGGAAGAGAAGGAAGCAGAGGAAGAAATAGTGGTATGGAACAGAAATAACCATTTGGTTTCTCCAAGTCTGCAAAACCTGAGAAGGCTACACATATCTCTCTGCCCAAATTTCACTAACGTCTTCTCCCTCTCGCTAATCAAAGGAGGCCTGGTTCAACTGGAATCACTCGAATTATATTTATGTTCCAAGATAAAAGAAATAGTTTCGATAGACCTCGAGGAATCAGAAACTACAGAAAGAATCGTTTTTCCGCGTATGAGTCGTTTGATACTTGAATCTCTGCCCAGCCTTGCATGTTTCTGCCCTGCTCATTGCACCATAGAGTGGCCAGTGCTAAAAGACTTGAAAATTGAAAGATGCCCTGAAATGGAGACATTTGGTTTTGGAGACCAAATAACACCAAATCTGCAAGACGTCCAAGTCGGGGTCCAGCAACGACTATGGAGGGGGGATCTTAATTCCATCGTGCAGTACGCCTTTAAAGAAGGCTACTCTCAAAGGCAAATGTCGCTAATTTCAGAGCCCACATCCTAAACCAATCAAGGTACCCCTTTCTTATTCTACCTAGTTAATTCTGTCATTCCTTTTTCACAATTGCTAATATAAAGAAAACTGTGGACTTCACAACAATGCAATGAGGTGACATCACATTATATATGCTAATTTCAATAATAATTATCAAGTATTTGTTAGAGCAAAAGATTCTATTTTATAGTATTTTATTTATTTTTTCATAATTTAATCTTGAGATGTGAATTTGAATTATATGCAGGGAAAGGATCATGTTATGTCATGAAGATATTTTCGTGAGCTTTGAGAATTGCAGACTTTATCAAGAGACCTAACTCAACTAATGACATCAACCAATTTCATCTAATTCATCAAAACACACAAATCCCAAATTTACCAAAATGCCATAGAATACTCAAAATGATCAATTATGGATCAAATGATGTTTTCGAGCAAACTAAGATATCAAAAAAAGGAGGGGCGACGGCATTTTTGAGAATATGTCCCTTTTTATTGTTGACTTTGATCGTTGACTTTGAATTTTTTTTAAATAAAATTCTCAAAATTTTAAAATAAATATAAAATGACTCACATATGCCTTAAGTGGGAAAAAATAAAATTTAAAAGCTCAAAATATAAAAATCAGACTTTTAAAACTTAATTGGGCTCGAGAACCGAAATCGGGCCCACCAAAGGTAAGTCGGCTCAAAGACCTACGACCACCCAAACCGGACTTCCAAAAACTTATATGCGCGTCAAAAGAATAAAATGTGGTATATCCTCTGGACTCAAGCCTCGAACAACACACCAATCGACTAATTAATCTAGTGTACGTTAAAACTTCGAAACAACACGCCGTGCAAATTATCGACACACCACCAACTATATGACATTCTAGACATTCTAGACATCTTAAACTAGACACTTCGGCTCTCTGACTATTTGTAGGTCACTCGGTCAAAAGGTCAACTCTGACAATCAATTGGTTAATTCACTCAATCTGACCAATCCGAACAATCTGACTGAATACGAGTGCTGACTAGACTCTCAAAAGGATGGGGTCTCACATCCTCCCTTCCTTATAAGAATTCCATCCCTAAAATTCACTTACCGGAATCCTCAAACAAATGCGGATACTGTTGCCTGATCAACTGCTCTAGTTCCCAAGTCCGCTCCTCCATACGGTCACTATGCCACAAAATATAAACCATAGGCACATTGCGGCTGCGTAACTGTCTCACCGCTCCATCCACTATGGCCACTGGCTGAGTCAAACAAGATAAATCATTAGCAATCTCGATTGGTGGTGTCTCCAAGATATGAGATGGATCCGGCACGTACTTCCTCAATATGGACGCATAAAAGACGTTATGGATCCTCTCTAACTCTGGTGGTAACTCCAATCTGTATGCCACTGGGCCAACTCTGCCAACAATACGGTACCTTGGAGCTAGCTTGCCCCGCTGCTAAAATCTGATCATTCCCTTCCAAGGCACGAATTTTAAGAATACCCTATCATCCACTGCAAACTCCAAGTCTCGTCTACGGTGATCTGCATAACTCTTTTGTCGGCTCTGAGCTACTCTCAACCGTTCTCTAATTAGAGCAACCTGCTGAGTAGCCTGGTCCACTAACTCTGGATTGCCAAGACGCCTATCACCAACCTCATCCCAACACAATAAAGTACGACACCTACGCCCATACAGTGCTTCATACGGTGCCATACCAATACTCCTCTGAAAGTTGTTGTTGTAGGAAAATTCCACTAAGGGTAAGCATCGATCCCAAGTGGTTTGCCTGTCCAACACACAAGCTCTGAGCATATCCTCCATGATCTGAATAGTCCGCTCCGACTAACCATCTGTCTGTGGATGGAATGTTGTACTGAACCTCAGCTCTGTACCCAATGTGGTGTGAAACTTCTCCCAAAATCGAGAAGTGAACCTCGGATCCCGATCCGACACTATAGTCACTGGCATACCATGAAATTTGACAATCTCATCCATGTACCTCGACGCTAGTCTCTCTGGTATGTCTGTCACTCTGATGGGGAGGAAGTGAGCATTTTTGAGAATATGTCCCTTTTTTATTGTTGACTTTGACAGTTGACTTTGACTTTTTTTAAAATAAAATTCTCAAAATCTTAAAATAAATATAAAATAACTCACATATGCCCCAAGTGGGTCAAAATAAAATTTAAAAGCTCAAAATATAAAAATCAGGTTTTTAAAATGTAATTGGGCTCGAGAACCGAAATCGGGCCTACGAAAGGTAAGTCGGTCCAAAGACCTACGACCACCCAAAACGGACCTTTAAAAAATTATATGCGCATTAAAAGAATAAAATGTAGTATATCCTCTAGACTTAAGCCTCGAACAATACACTAATCGACTAATTAATTTAGTGTACATTAAAACTCCGAAACAACACGCCGTGCAAATTATCGACACACCACCAACTATATGACGTTCTAGACATCCTAAACTTGACACTTAGGCTCTATGACTATGTCTAGGTCACTCGGTCAAAAGGTCAACTCTGATAATCAATTGGTTAGCTCACTCAATCTGACCAATCCGAACAATCTGACTGAATACGAGTGCTGACTAGACTCTCAAAAGGATGGGGTCTCACATCTTCCCCTACTTATAAGAATTTCGTCCGTGAAATTCACTTACAGAAATCTTCAAACAAATGCGGATATTGTTGTCTGATCAACTGCTCTAGTTCCCAAGTTCGCTCCTCTATACGGTCACTACGCCATAAAATATAAACCATAGGCACATTGCGGCTGCGCAACTGTCTCACCACTCCATCCACTATGGCCACTGGTGGTAACTCCAATCTATATGCCACTGGGCCAACTCTGCCAACAATACGGTAGGGACCAATATACCTCGGAGCTAGCTTGCCTCGCTGCTAAAACCTGATCATTCCCTTCCAAGACACGACTTTCAAGAATACCCTATCATCCACTGCAAACTCCAAGTCTCGTCTATGGTGATCTGGATAACTCTTTTGTCGGCTCTGAGCTATTCTCAACCGCTCTGTAATTAGAGCAACCTGCTGAGTATCCTGGTCCACTAACTCTAGACTGTCAAGATACCTATCACCAACCTCATCCCAACATAATAAAGTACGACACCTGCGCCCATACAGTGCCTCATACAGTACTATACCAATACTCCTCTGAAAGTTGTTATTGTAGGCAAACTCCACTAAGGGTAACCATCGATCCCAAATGGTTTGCCTGTCCAACACACAAGCTCTGAGCATATCCTCTAGGATCTGAATAGTCTGCTCTGACTTACCATCTGTCTATGGATGGAAGGTTGTACTGAACCTCAGCTCTGTACCCAATGCAGTGTGAAACTTCTCCCAAAATCGAGAAGTGAACCTCGGATCCCGATCCAACACTATAGTCACTGGCACACCATGAAATTTAACAATCTCATCCATGTACCTCGACGCTAGCCTCTCTGGTGTGTCTGTCACTCTGATGGGGAGGAAGTGCACAGACTTGGTGAGTCTGTCCACTATCACCCATATGGCATCGTTTCCTCGTTGCGTATGTGGCAAACCTACCACAAAGTCCATGGTGACATGCTCCCACTTCCACTTTGGAATGGGAAGTGGCTGTAACATGCCTGCTGGTCTCTGATGCTCGGCCTTCACCTGCTGAGAAACCAAGCATCGAGCAACAAACTCTGCTATGTGCCTCTTCATGCCAGACCACCAATACGACTGTCTCAAATCTCTATATATCTTGGTGTTACCCTGATGTACAGAGAATGCTGAACTGTGAGCCTCTTTCAGAATCCTCTATCTCAAATCCTCGTCATGTGGTACACACATATGACCGAAAAGTTAGAATACCGTCATCTCTAACTCTGTACTCACTGATGGAACTCTCTGTACTGTCACTGCTGTCCAAACTCTGTCTCACTCTGACCAAAGCTGGATCCTCAAACTGACCGCCTCGAATCTCATCGATCAATGTTGGTCTCACCACCATTTGTGCAACTAGTGCTCTGGTCTTATCACTATCTAGCTGACCTCTAGAATCCCTTAAACTCATCAACAAAGGCATATACTCGGCTCTTATATAAGCCATGGAAGAAGAGGTCTTCCTACTCAAAGCATCTACAACTATGTTGGCTTTGCCTAGATGGTATTCAATGATCAAGTCATAATCCTTGATCAACTCAAGCCAACGCCTCTGTCTCAAGTTCAACTCCTTCTGGGTGAGAAGGTACTTGAGACTCTTACGATCTATGTAAACATGGCACGTCTCTCCATACAAGTAATGACTCCAGATCTTCAAAGTGAAGACCACCGCTGCAAGCTCAAGGTCATGAGTCGGATAATTGCCCTTATGCGGCCTCAACTGTCTGGAAGTATATCCAACTACCTTCTTATTGTGCATCAACACACATCCTAATCCAACTCTCGAACATCACTAAAAACAACATAGCCTCTGCCACTAACTGGTAAAGTCAACACTGGAGCTGAAACCAATCTGGTCTTCAACTCACTGAAACTCTACTTGCACTTCTTGATCCACATAAACGGAACACCCTTGCGAGTCAAACGGGCAAAGGTGCTGCTAAAACTGAGAAGCCCTCTACAAACCATCTGTAGTAGCCTGCTAAGGCCAAAAAGTTATGCACCTCTGTCACATTGTGAGGCGGTTCCCACGAAACAATAGCCTCTATCTTCTTAGGGTCTACCAATACTCCACTAGCCGACATAACATGCCCCAAGAAGCCAACCTCACTCAACCAAAACTCACACTTAGAGAACTTGGCATTAAGCTGTCGTGCTCTAAGTGTGTCTAAAATTGTCCTCAAGTGCACCTCGTGCTCCTCCTGGGTCCTCAAATACACCAATATGTCATCAATGAAGACGATGACAAATCGATCTAAAAACTATCAGAATACCCTGTTCATGAGGTCCATGAACACTTCCGTAGTGTTCGTCAACCCGAACGGCATAACAACAAACTCATAGTGTCCATACCTCGATCTGAATGCTGTCTTTGGGATGTCGGATTCCTGAACTCTCAACTGATGGTATCCCGATCTCAATTCTATCTTCAAGAACACCGAGGCACCCTGCAACTGATCAAACAAGTCATCTATCCTCGGAAATGGATACCGGTTCTTCACAATGGCCTGGTTCAGCTACCTGTAGTCAATGCAAAGCTGAAGGGTACCGTCCTTCTTTTTTACAAAAAGGACAGGCGCACCCCACGGAGAAACACTCGGTCGGATGAAGCCTCGATCCAAAAGATCCTCCAATTAAATTTTCAGCTATCTCAACTCAGCTGGTGTCATCCGATATGGCGGAATAGAAATCTGTGTTGTCCCTGGAAACAACTCAATCTCGAACTCAATCTCTCGGACTGGAGGTGTCACAACCCAACCTCTGGACTCTCGGCCCAGCGGGCCCAGACGTGTATATGCATGTGATGGATCACAACTGCAATGCTCAGTTAAGCTTTTAACCACAGGGCCCAAAAGATGCATCTTGTTACAAATGATCCACTCACACGACACATATAAGCCCAAGACCTCCCCCGCTCCTTTCCGATGCGGGATTGGGTAACCTGACCCCCCTTACGGGCTGGGTCTCACAATGATTGGTAAAGTATAGCCATCTTATGCTCTGATAAGGCAGGGGAAAAGGTTTATGAAATGTCATTACTGGTAATATTCTATCAAGTGGCAAACAACAATTTGATTGAGATGGCGGAAGCTTACCATTAACAATAGCTATGTTTCCAAAGGAAACACTTGCATAGTTTGGAGATGTAAGGTTGTATTCGAATAAGTAATGGCTTTTCCCATCTATAGTTTTCTGCATCTAGTTGACAACCACAGAAGGAAATATGAGTGGCATATTTCTTTTTGAGTTATACCTAAATATATGTTCTTCTTTTCTTCCACATGAAATTCAACACTAAAGAAGTTATATAAAGTTTGTCATTTTCCAACCCTATCGATGTTGAAAAAAAACAGATGTACAATGTTCATCAGGGAGTAGAGAGACAGTATGGAAAATGATTTCATCAGGTAAACTACTAATCAGATCCATTGTTTCTTCCATTTTCAGGTTCCTGTTAAGATAAGCACAACCAAAAACCATTTAACTACTTTCCTATTATATAAATTCACAAGACTAAATCAGGAAAATATCCATAAGCGTGTCTATAGCTTAAAATATAAAGCTTTTCAGATAAAATATCCACTAGCGTGTCTATAGCTTAAAATATAAATCTTTTCAGATAAAATATCGTCTAGTAGATTGACCATCTTCATCCATTTTCAGGTTTATAATATCCATATTTGACAAAACCCAAAATCTATCTATAACTATGCATCCATCTACCTAATACTAACAGTATACTAAATCTAGTATCCAAATCACGAGAAAGTAAATAGAGCTTGTTTTTGTTGATAAGATGTCTATCTTAACAAATATCAATCACCCGATAAGAAATTAGTGTGATACTCTCTTTTATTGTAAAATAATTACTAACAGTATGCCATACTAGGTTTTGTGAAGTCAAAAGAAGGCATCTGTAATTGCCAATGTATGACCTTATTAAATTAGATATATATATATTTTTCAAATTTCATCATATAATTAATATATGACTCATATATTCTTTAAAAAATATCAGATTTGTTTTTATTTCTTCCTAATGGAAGTTGAAATTCCTTGACACACACACAAGATGGGAAGTGAGATACCTGAAGTAATTACACAGATAACATCTTCTATATTATTGTTCTTGAGTTGGATGATATTGCACGAGATTCAACTAAGCAAAATTGTAAGCATTGTACAATTAATACGGATCAACAATATTGTTCAATGTCTCTCTCTAGAAGGAAAACCTCTCACCGCTCTCTAACCCAAACCTAAACACTACTACTAACCAAGTTTACCCTTAGATTCCTATCTCGTCTCCTGGAGAACCATATATACACCATCAACCAGTTTGGAAGTCAGTTGATATAGATTCTCCCGCCCAGGCCAAGGTCGTAGGCCAAGTTCTTGCAGGTGCAAAAAGGGCTAAAGTGTAGGGGTTACGGAATCCGAAGGAGCTATCCTCTACAAAAAAGTTTATTATGTACTTTGTGGAATTCATTCCAGAGGAGTGGACACTGAATGAACTGGTTATGGCAGTGAGGAAATGGGAACCAGTTGTTGATGTCTTTATCCCTCTAAAACGTAGCGTGACGTATTTGAGATACAGTTTCATTCATTTTGTTAAAATGGTTGATTATGAGAGCAAACGAATGGAGAAGATGAACACCGTTAAGTTCGAAGGACGTCGCCTTGCATTTAGTGTAGCAAAGTATGCAGTGAGAGGGATGTTTCCTGGGGTATCTAGAGAAAGGGTGGAAAGGGTTCTTCACAAAACACAAGTGGGAGTCGCTGACAAGAAACTCAGCAAGTCGTCGATGAACAGTAACGGGAAACGTACATATGTAGAGGTTCTATTTGCAAGATAGGGGGGTGGGTAAGGAAACACAAATCGTCTATGAAGTGCAGGCAGAAATCCCTAAGGGGAACAGGGAATGGTTGAATCATAGTATTGTTGGTATTACTAGGAACAGATTCTTTAAAAGACATAAAGTTCCGACAGGTATTACGTCAAGACGAATGGGGGAGGATGTATTCCTGATTACATTTCAATCACATGTATCTGTGGCTCGAGACTTATCGAAGAACCCAAATTTGTGGCATGATATTTTTTGTGGAGTTCCACCCGTGGCGGCCGGAGGACACAAGAGGGGGAAGAACATGCTAGTTGAAATTGAAGGACTTTTTATTGCATGCATGGACATAGTCGATTTTTCCAAAATGTTGCTGAACTATTTAGTGATGTGATACAAATCCACTCAAACACACTAAACAAGACCTGTTTGGATGTGGCATTAGTGAGTATAAGGACTAGGCATGTGAGACCCCAAAGTTTGAGTCCTAGAAGTCCAGAAGCCAGTGCAGGTGAAAAGACAATCTTGCCCTTGAAGGAAAGGATGTGCGATGGACGAAATTGGTAAGAGTGTTATGGTAGTTAATTCTAGTATAAATTCTCTTTAATCTAAGTCCTTATAGATAGATAATTGCCTTAGAGATTAAAATTCCTAAGAATAGGGGAAGATAATTAAAGAATTTAATTATCTGGTAATTATATTAAAAGTAGTAATCATAATTCTATACTCATTTATTACAAATAGTAAGCCAACCTCACAAAAATCATTCAGGAAAAACATACAAAATTCGTATAAGCCTAAAACCCTACACCTCCCTATCGCCGCCAAAATTCGCTGAAACTTTAAACTAGCATAACTCTCTTATCATTCATCGGATCCCTGAAAATAATAGCTTGCTGGAAAGATATCTTCATCCTATTTCCAATCATATTTTAGTTTTTATCAGGGGGTTATTATTTCTTTCTCTAAAGATAAGTTGAAAATCGACGGCAGAATTAGGTTTTTGCCAAATCTTCTTGAACTTCAATGTAGCATAACTCTCTCATCGTTTGTCGGATCGCTGAAAATAATAGCTTGTTGGAAAGATATTTTCATCCTCTTTCCAAAAATATATGTTTCGTTATTTGACGTAAATATTTCCTTGTCTACGGTTAAGTTGAAAATCTGTTTCGGAATTAGGTTTTTAGATTTCTATAATTTTTGTCTTCGATTGATTTCTGTTGTCGTTTCGCATGTTCTTATGATTTGTTAGCATCTATTCATGATGTATGATCATGAATTTCCTTATTTTAAACTTCTATATGCTTAAAGTCGAAATTGTCCTATGCCCTATATTTAGCGACGAAATTTGCATAGTTAATTGAAATGGAAATTCAGGTTGAATCTTGTTAAGTACCTGGCTATCACATCACACATCCAAGAGGGAGGCACCTGCAGCATCTGATCACTGGTTTCTGATAGGTTTAGTGAGTGGAATTGGTAAGGAAATAGGATATTCAATTGATTATTGAATATGCATGCTTAGTTTGTTTTCGTCTTTGCCTAGTGATAATATAGGTTGTTTAGAATTACCTAATAAAAGCAAAGGAGTAGCTTCTTGTTCAGAGATAAGAGAGGTAGGATCTATGCCTCATTGGTTTCTCCAAAGACCCCTGTTACTTTCTTGATATTTTTTATACCTGCTCTTGTTGTATTGCATGCGAATTGATTATAGGATGAAAGTATGAATTTCGGTTTGAGATGTGAATCTCATAGGCTATATCGAACCCCTAAGTTAGGTTTTGAATGCCTGAGTTGCATATGTTATGTGAATCGAATATGCTGATTGTGTTCTAACATGATTGAGGATACCCTGCTATGGTATTATGCTTTGTACTTGCATGTGTGTGCTTGTACGTGTTTGTGTATCAGGATCCTTTTCCGGTGGCCATTCGGGGTAAGCGCTGATTCTCCTAGGGAGAGGAGAGGTTCTTACAAGTATGGGAGTTATATGGGTGGCGAAACCCTAGCAAGAGCTCGCTGGATGTCTGGTTCTTGTGTGGCAAGAAGCCCTTATCCTTGTGTGGTTTTGGATGCTTAAGTTCATGTGTGGCTTGGGAAGACTTGTCCATGCGTGACAAGACAACTTACTAGGCTTACTAAATAGCTTGTGTGTTAACCGTTTATCCTTTGTGCAGTAAGCCTTGGACAACAAAGGTGGAAAGGGATAGCCTTTCTTCTTCATTGCTGAGAGCAATCTGATGAGTTCCACCTACCTGTTTACTTCTGATACTTTCGGAAGTGTTTGTAATCCTCCCTCAACCATAAATTCGGCCCTAACCCCTTTCTGATTGATTCTTGAATTGCATGATCCCCTTTAGATGTCTAGGAATGATCTAATATGAATTGGGAGATTTGTGTTTAGAGTTTATACAGATCTTATGATACTGTAACCCCACTGAGATTCTTGTAATATCATACCGTTGTTTTTACTATTTTTCAGGCTTAGGTACATCACTGCCCATGGTACCAGTGTGTGAGATCAAGGCTACACGACAGGGCGATATCGCATCACATTTGTGTACTAGATCCTTGTTTACTTGTGTATATAACATTAATGGTTGGGCTACTTTCTGGTTTATTTTCAGATCCTTCCTTTTCTTGCTATTTTCGAAATATATTTGGAGGATTTCTTGCTGGTTGTTTGGATCCCTATGGGACTTGTGTGTTGTGAACCCAACGATTTAATCTAAAGACTTTCGCTGATGTTTTATTCATTCCGTATATTACCAGAATAATTGTCCAATATCATGCTCCAATCGTTGTTAAAAAAAATTAGAAATAAACATGCTAAAAATTGAAAATTAATGTTAAGCCTTGTGAGATTCAGATAGTTCCTAGATGTCATTTGGGCTATTTGGGTTTCACGGCGGTGATGACCTTAATTGGAGCAAATAGTAATAGTTAGGAATTGGGGTCGTCACAAGGTAGGAGGTAGAAGTCAGAGAAAAAATGAAGCTGATACTAGTTGAAAATAGCTTCATGGTATCGGTTGAAGAGAATATACACACAAAAGGAAAAATGGCAGAGGAAAAAGATCGTATATGTCTATGTAGCTATTGCAGTACTGGATGAAATAGCCAAATAAAAAAATGTCCTTTGAAATGGACAAGGTCATAGACGAGATGACGCATTTAATGGAGAAAGAGGTAAGGAGGGGTGAGAATTCATAGGATGGAATAGATGTGGGCCTTGGATCCTTGAAAACAGATCTAGAAACACCAGGGCCCAAGGTGGACATGGGCCGAGGAAGAAGGCGCAAAACTCAAAGAGTAGGAAGGACAGAACTAGGGGGACTTGAAAAATAAAGACATGACCCAATTGAGGTTGATGGGCAACCCAAATTGTATAGCCCAGAAAAGTCTGATTGCATGGAGACATGGTCACTGGTTAAAAAGGAACTAGGGGATGAGTGTGAAGTAGGAGAAAGAGGAGTCCAAAAGAGGACGACGGGGCTTTTGAAGGCTCCCCGTTCTATTAAACAAAAAAGTAGAATCCATCAGGGGAGGAAGGCACAGGGACCGAAGATGAAACTGTTCTAAGACCCAACTGTTCAACAAAACTCAAGTGGAGCTGGCAGTGGACGGGAAGCAAGGAAGTAGCAGTATTGATTTCGAGGCTGTTCTGATTAAAGTATATAACAAGATAACGACAGGCCGTGGGAAGACGAAGGGATACGATAGCTCGAAAAGAATGGATGAGAAGGGGGAAGGAACTTTGCAAGAAGAAGGGACTCTTGATTCGCTGCTAGCAATAGTGACATCGGAGTCAGGAGAATCCATGCACACTATCCCAGAGATTAGATATTTAGCAAAGGGAGAGGGCGAAGAAGAAGGCACTGATGACCAAATGGAAGGCAAGGGAGACGTGGAAAGGGAAGTTAAGGCCACAGTTGAGGTGATGCATACACTAGACTTGGGCACTGGGCTAAACCGGAAGAACCTAAGATCTTAGATTCTGGAGCTTGTTGAAGACGAGATAGAAGAGTGGGATCTACACAGAGGTCAATAGATGAGACCCCCGGCAACCAAGTATAGGTGAGTCTCTTTGTTATTATGTTAAATGTGGTCTTTTAGAACTGTAGAGGGTTGAGAAATAGACTCAAATGCATGAGTATTAGAAGTTTCATACGAGACAACTTCATATCATTATGCTTCTTAGATGAGACGAAGGTGGAGGGGATAAAGGAAGGGTGGATTGATAAAATTTAGGGTGGTAGAGAGGTGGAATGGTGTTCTAGTGATGCGAGGGGTAGGGCAGGGGATCTCCTAGCAGCATGGGTACCGAGCTGTTTGAGAGTGACGAGGAAAGACTATTTGGAACAGTGTATTGCTTTAGAGGTTACTGTCATATCGTCAGCGCACAGAGTGATGTGTATGGGTCTTCACTTGCCAAGTGCAATAGGAGAAAGAGTTATGTTCTGGGAGGAGGTGTTGATGATATGAAGAAATAATGCCTTGCCATGGATCATTATTGGAGATTTCAATGAGATTCTATGTTCAGAGGAGAGATTGGGGGTTACTTTTGAGGAAAAAGTAGCGGAAAACTTGAAGTTACTTATGGATAAAGGAGGGCTTGTAGATATGCCAATAAACGGGAAACAATTCACATGGTTCCCGCGGAGGAGGGCATCCAGAATTGATCGTGCCTTGGTAAGTGTTGATTGGGCAGCAGATCATAGTGACCTCAAGTTCGTGGCAGGTAACAAAGGTTTGTCTGATCACACACCTATAGTGCTTAAGAAGGAAGAGTTTTCATGGGGACCAAGACCTTTCAGATCTTGGGATCACTAGTAGGAGGAGGAGTGTTTTGAGGAGACAACACACAATTTCTGGGTTGAGGCGAATGCTGAATTTCCAGGATGATTTCTGATTTTAAGGAAATTTTCTTTTTTCAGGAAGAAATTGAGAGAATGAAAACAAACGAGTGTCGAGAATAATAAGGAGAAACTCCAAAAGATATTGACAGAGATAGACAAAATGGACTCCAGGAGAGGGGCGGCTAAAACTATCACGAAGGAAGAGGTGGTTCAGCTGAAAAACCTTCAAATACAGAAGTGGAAACTTAAGCAGCACACAGAATCGGTTTGGAGATAGAATTCTAGGCTACACTGGCTGCAATTAGGGGATAGAAACACTAGATACTTCTAACTATGTGCGAGTGCTACGAGTAGGAGAAATCATATAGGATTACTAAAGGTGGAGGGACAGATCCTGTGTTGACCGAATGATATTAAAGATGTAGTGGTCAAATACTTTCAGGAAATTTTTAAGGCTTCTAAAGAGGGTGGCATTACGTTGGGCAGTATAGTGATGAATAGATTATCAGAGCAAGAGGTGATGAATTTGATCCAGCCGTTTGATGAGGAGGAGATCAAGGCTGCGGTGTGGGACTGCGGGAGTAGAAAAGCCCCAATACCTGATGGTTTTAATTTTCTGTTTTAAAAAAAAGATGTGGGAAGTGATAAAGGAAGATCTGATGGAGATGGTTAAGGAGTTTAATTATTCAGGGAAATTACCGAAAGGAGTTAATAATTCCTTCACGGTGTTAATTCCCAAGACGGTAAGGGCTGTTTCCCTGAATGAATATAGACCCATTAGCTTAATTAATGGGCTGTATAAGGTCGTGGCTAAGGCACTTACTAGTAGGCTCAGAGTGGTGGTGGGATACTTGGTCTCACATTTTCAGTCAGGTTTCATAAAAGGGTGATGCATTTCAGATTTGGTGTTATTGGCGTTAGAAGTAATTCACAAGTTGAGATTGACTAAGTCTATAGGGCGGTGTTTCAAATTAAATTTCTGAAAGGCTTACGACACCATTAGGTGGGAATCCATTTTGGAAGCTATGAAGGTAATGAGATTTCTGGATAAATGGGTACAATGGATTAACCAATGCATCAGTCGAGCACGTATGATGGTGTTGGTAAATGGTGTATACACCAACGAATTCACCATGGGGAGAGGTATACGTCAAGGAGACCCATTGTCTCCACTTTTATTTGATTTAGTGGCAGAAGTCCTATCCAGATGTTGTGTAGAGCGGAGAAGGAAGGATTGATACAAGGGATTAAACAAGGATCAACTTCAATTTCCCACCTACAATATGCAGACGACATTCTACTGTTTAGTGCCGATTCCGAGGAGAGCCTTCACAATATGAAGAGTGTACTAAGGTGATTCACCTTATTTTCAGGGCTGAAGGTAAACTTTTGGAAGAGCTCCATTATAGGTATCAATGTGTCTAAAGAAGGAATTCAGGAGATGGCTGTGAAGTTACATTGTAAGGCGGAGAATTTCCCAATCTGTTACTTGGGACTGCCTTTGGTAGCAAGTCCAAGGAGATATCAGACATGGAAAACGGTTTTAAGGAACTTTCGAAGGAAGTTAACAATGTGGAAAGGGAAGTTTCTTTCTATTGGAGGGCGGTTGGTTCTCATTAAAGCAATGCTTAACAACGTTCCGATTTTCTGGATGTCAATCTTTAGAATGCCAAAGAAGGTTCAGTCAGAAATGGAGAGGATGACTAGGCGAGTCCTACGGAAAGGGGATGTTGATGGTCGATGTATTAGCAAAGTGAAATGGAATAAGGTTTGTCGTAGCTAGGAGAAAAAGGCCACAGGCGCTGGCAATGTGTCCCTAAGGAACACTTCATTACTTGCAAAATGGTGCTGGAGGATCTTTGAACAGCCTGAAGGACTGATGGTAAGGTTTCCAAAGAAATGTATAACCCTAGAGTTAGCTCGGAAGGTATTAGGGTGGGAAGCAAAGGAGTGTCAGTCATATGGGAGGATATCCTGAAGTGTGTAATTGAGGACTCAGTTTCAGCACGAGAATTATTAAAGAAACTGCAGTGGAGATTGGGGAATGGGAAGATAGTATGATTTTGGTTAGATGTGTGGAGAGGGAGTGAGTCTTTTGGTGAAAAGTATCCAAGACTTTTTGATTTGTCTTTGCAGAAATTGAATTCAGTGGAGCAGATGGGATGCTGGTATCCGGAAGGTTGGAGGTGGAACATGCAGTGAAGAAGATGACTTTTTGTGTGGGAGGAAGAATTAGTCATGCAGTTATTAAAGGGACTGGAGAATAGCTATATTGGTTTGGGTAGGGAGGACAGAATATCATGGGGAGGAGTAGATCAAGTATATTCAGTTAAAGTATGTTATGCTATATTGGAAGATCTGCAGGATATCGAATCTGATATCTCCTTAGCTGCTATATGGGCAAGGTTGGAACGCTTAAAAGCAAGGTATTAGCTTGGCTTGCATATCAAGACCGTATCTTGACCAAGGGACGATTGGTAAAACTGCAGATGTTGGACTCGAATGAGGTGGATTGTCTGGGATGCAATGGAATGGAGTTGAACGCAAATCACATATTCGTCAGGTGCAGGCGGGCTTAGCTATGCTGGTCGGAGGTGATGTATAGATGGGATAATCACGCAAATTATCCTGCTGAATACGAACATAGTCTTCTGAAAATATATACAGACGCACAAGATGAGAAGCTCCATGGATATAAGCCTTCCTGAGAAGGGAAGCTCAAATGATAGGAATACCTCAAAGAATAATCTTCAATGGCATGAAACCTCAGGCTCTCCTTCCCATTCCATTGTTGTTTGCACGCAGGGAAAACCAAACTGGAAAATGGGAAAAGAGTTTGAAGGTACTAACACCCTTCCTTATTGGGTAGTCCCTCGTGAATTTGTACCCGGCAGACTGGCAGGGGAAATAAATATGGGAAAGAGACCTATATTAGGCAACAAACAACTTACCATAGAACTTGCTGCAGGTACAATCAAATGAATAGATAAGAAGCGATGCCAATAGGCTGGGAGCCTGGGCCAGACTGGATGGGCTTGATCAAAAGAATGCATCGTGGGCCCTGACATAGTGTGATACTCTCTTTTATTGTAAAATAACAGTATGCCATACTAGGTTTTGTGAAGTCAAAAAAGGTATCTGTAATGTATGACTTTATTAAAATTAGATATATATATTCTTCAAATTTAATCATATAATTAATATATGACTCATATATTCTTCAAAGAATATCAGATTTCTTTTAATTTCTTCCTAATGGAAGTTGAAATTCCTTGACACACACACAAGATGGGAAATGAGGTACCTGAAGTAATTACACTGATAGCATCTTCTATATTATTGTTCTTGAGTTGGATGATATTGCACGAGATTTACGGTACTTATCCTGCTGAGTATAAATATAGTCTTCTGAAAATATATACAGACGCACAAGATGAGAATCTCCATGGATATAAGCCTTCCTGAGAAGGGAAGCTCAAATGATAGGAATACCTAAAAGAATAATCTTCAATGGCATGAAACCTCAGGCTCTCCTTCCCATTCCATTGCTGTTTGCAGGCAGGGAAAACCAGACTCAAAAATGGGAAAAGAGTTTGAAGGTACTAACACCCTTCCTGTGTTGGGTAGTCCCTCGTGAATTTGTACTCGGCAAACTGGCAGGGGAAATAAATATGGGAAAGAGACCTATATGAGGCAACAAACAACTTACCATAGACTTAGACATTGATTAGTTGACTTTGTGTAAATGCAGATAGATGAACCCCACCATTCAAGACGACCTTAAACTATAGATGAGGACAAGGTTTCTTCAAAAGATTCAAAAGCTTCATTAACCCTTTTGTATAGTGTTGTAGCATTCTAGCATTCTAGCATTCTAGATGGATCATTATATTAATTAAGATAATGATTTAATTTTCGAGAAAATAATTTTTTTACTCTTTTTGTTAAATTAACTGCTATTCATTAATTATATATCCATAAAGCCCAAAATAACAACCTTTCACCAGTGTGGAAGGAGATTGTGAAATGTTTTAATAAGGATTCCAACTGCTGTCAATCTATCAGGAGAAATTTTAGATGGAAAGTCGGGGAAGGCAATGTTATCAGGTTTTGGCATGACTTGTGGTGTGGAGACTTTTCTTTGCAATATTGCTTTCCTAAACTATATACCTTGTCTTTAAACAAGCAAGGTAATTTGCAGCAGATGGGAATAAGGGTAAATGGGGCTTGGACATGACAACTTTAGTAGAGAAGAAATTTTTTTGCATGCATGGGAGGAACAACAAAGCTTGCGTCTAATTGATATTATTTCTAGAATTTCTCTCAGAATGGACTGCAGTGACTTAATGGTGTGGGGTACGCAGGAAGCTGTTCTCAAAGATTGATTTGAGGTCAGGTTATCATCATTTGCGAGTTCATGAGTAAGATATCCCGAAGACAGCTTTTAGGTCCCTGTATGGACATTATGAGTTCTTGTTGATGCCGTTTGGGTTGGCAAACGCGCCGATAGTGTTTATGGATTGATGAACCGAGTATTCCGGGAGTACCTTTATCGGTTCGTGATTGTCTTCATTGATGACATCCTCATTTATTCAAAATCGGAGGAGGAGCATTCTGAGCATTTGAGGATAGTATTGGAGACACTTAGAGCTCGGCAGTTATACGCCAAGTTCTCTAAGTGTGAATTCTGGTTACGAGAAGTCTGTTTCTTGGGACACCTTGTGTTGGCCAGAGGAGTACTGGTGGATCCCAGGAAGATTGAGATTGTTGTATCATGGGAATCTCCTCGTAGTGTTCGCGAGATACGAAATTTTCTGGGTTTAGCCGGTTATTATCGACGATTTGTGGGGAACTTTTCGACGTTAGCAGGACCGTTGACTCGGTTGACACGCAAGGGCGAACCGTTTGTGTTGCCCGAGAAGTGTCAACAGAGTTTTGAGGAGTTGAATTCTAGATTGGTTTCCGCTCCTATTCTTACCTTACCAGTCAGCGGTAAGGAGTATATGGTGTACAGTGATGCATCAAAGCATGGTTTGGGTTGTGTGTTGATGTAGGATGGGAAGGTAGTCGCCTATGCCTTGTGACAGTTGAGGCCATACAAGTGCAATTACCCGACCCACCATTTGGAGTTAGCAGCTGTGGTGTTCGCACTGATGATTTGGCACCACTATCTCTAAGGTGAGACTTGCAGAGTCTTCTTAGACTATAAGAGTCTCAAGTACCTTCTGACCCAAAAAAAGCTTAACTTGAGACAGAGGAGATGGCTTCAGTTGATAAAGGATTACGACCTTGTGATCGATTATCATCCCGAAAAAGCCAATGTGGTTGCCGACGCTTTGAGTAGGAAGACTTCATCTTCCTTGGCTTATATCTGAGAGGAGTATATGCCAATGTTGATGTATTTGAGGGCAATCTGAGTCCAGCTTGGCAGTGATAGTTCAGAGGCATTGTTAGCACAGATTTTCGTTAGGCCGTCATTACATGAGGAGATTTGAGCCAAACAGTTAGAGGATCCGAATTTAACCCAGTTGAGGCAGCAGTTGGAAAACAGTGTTGGAGCGGATACAGTCAGTGAGTATAGAGTCCGAGATGATGGAATTCTGACCTTCTGAAGCAGAGTTTGTGTTCCCCGGGATGAGGAGTTACGTCATTTGATTTTGACCGAGGCGCATAGTTCTACTGTTCTCGATTCATCCTGGTAGTACTAAGATGTATCGTGATTTGAGGGAGCAGTATTGGTGGTCGGGGATGAAGAGACATACTGCAGAGTTTGTTGCTTGTTGCCTCGAATGCCAGCAGGTCAAGGCTGAGTACTAGAAACCCGCAGGTATGTTGCAGTCGCTTCCAATTCCCGAGTGGAAGTGGGAGCATATCACGATGGATTTTGTCGTGGGTTTGCCGATGGCTCAACGTGGTTTCAATGCAATGTGGGTGATTGTGGACAGGTTGACCAAGTCTGCCCATTTCATTCCCATTCGAGTTTTTGATACACCTGGAGAAGTTAGCTTCTCGATATATGGATGAGATTTTGAGGTTACACGGAGTTTCAGTATCAATAGTATCCGACCGAGACCCAAGATTTACTTCCCAATTTTTGGGGAAGCTCCATAGTGCCTTAGGTTCTTAATTGAACTTCAGTACTACCTTTCACCCCCAGACAGATGGTCAGTCCGAGAGGACAATACAGACATTGGAGGATATGCTACAAGCGTGTGCGCTCGATTAGACAGACTACGTGGGATAGATGTCTACCATTGGCAGAGTTCACCTACAATAACAGCTTCCAGGTCAGTATTGGGATAGCACCGTATGAGGCATTGTATGGTAGATGTTTGCGGACACCGTTATGCTGGGACTAGGTAAGGCGAGAGGCTCTTAGATAGTCCTGAGATGATTGATCAGGAAACAGAGCAATTAGCACTGATCAGACAAAGGTTGAGGATGACTCAGGATAGACAGAAAAATTACGCAGATAATCATCATCGTGAACTTGAATTTGAGGTCAGTGTCATGGTTTTCGTAAAAGTCGCACCGTCGAAGGGCTTACTTCGGTTTCAGCAGTGGGGCAAGTTAGCATCGCCTTATATCGGCCTGTATGAGATTACCCAACGCATCAGGCTAGTGGCATACCGATTGGCATTGCCACCATCTTTAGAGAGAATCCTTGGTGTTTTCACGTCTCGATGTTGCGGAAGTATATTCGGGATCCGTCTCATGTGTTAGAGATACCGCCAGTTGAGATTGCTAGTGATTTTTCGTATCCCGCGTAACAGTGGCTATTGTTGACCGAGCCATCAGACAGCTGCGTACACGCAATATTCTGATGGTCTGAGTATCATGGCACAGTGGTCGAACCGAGGAGTTTTCATGGGAGACTGATGAGTCGATGCGGGAGCGATATCCACACCTTTTCGAGTAGCATGGTACGTAAATTTTGAGGACGAAATTTACGTAAGGAGGGAAGGATGTGAAACCCCATCCTAGTTGTATGTCCAGTCAGCTTTATTCTAGTAGTCCACGTATACGTTTGACACTTTGACTGAGACGAAAATCGATACATTGGAAAATTACTGTTTTGCCCCTATCGAGATCCAAACTTATTTTTGGGCTCGTTTATACCATAAGACCTTATTCGTACCTTTTAAGCCCAATCAAGTATATTTGGGCCGAGTTTGTTAATCCTGAGCCCACTAGGGTTTTGGGGTAAGGTTATATTTAAGCCCATCTAATAAACCCTACCCACCTCCGTTGCTTTTGTTTCAGACAAAAACCTGTGTCCTTCCTCCTCTATTTTATCATGCTAGTCTTGATTGCCGCCATCAATCTTTCTTGACTGGTGCGCACTCCTTCTCCCAACCCAACACTCGCATTAAGCTCCTCTCTTTTCCACTGCTCGATTGTTAGTGTAAAGCTTAGTGGTTTTGTTGGTTTTATATATCGGTGAGGGAATAATAGGATTCCTTTCTTTCATATATTAATTCTGATTTGCAATTGTAGATTCTAATATTGGTTTGATTCAGGTGGTTCTGAATCTGGATCACGCAATAAAGGCAAAGGAATTGCCACAAATTCTTCTGCACATAAGGTAGGAGACTATGCCTTATAAGTTTGATCGAAAAATTCTCTTATTTCTAAATCACCTGGTTATTTAGAGGTATATTATATTGTTCTTTTAATTGATGCTTATTGCTTTGATTGCGCTACAGTTACGTTGTCCTTCTTCGTGTAAGGGCAGCTTTAAGTCTTGCATAAGTTACCATATCTTTTTTTTTTCTTTTCGTCATCTTCCCGTTTTGTCTTCTTCCCGTTTTATCTTTTTCTATTTTGTCTTTTCTTAGTTTTGTCATTTTCTGGTTTTGTCTTCTTCCGATTTTGTCTTTTCCGGTTTTATCTTTTGGCCTGATTTTATCCTTTTTTCTGATTCTGTCTTTTTTACCGGTTTCCGTCTTTGTCCGGTTTGTGTTTTTCCAACGTTTATGTACTTTTTTTTCCGTTTCCGTCTGCTTCCCGCTGCGTTTACAAACTACGTTCCACTTGTGCTACAGTCTGGCCTTTTAGTATTATTCCTTTAGAATCCTGAATGTGAAATGTTCTCTGTGAAGACTTTAGGCTCACTATGCGATTTTTCTTAGTCCTCATAAACATGTTATATTGTGAGCCTTTAGGTTGGGTAAGCCACGGATCATATGAGTATATTTGAGGTTGTGTGATGCAGGTGCATGGGTTACACTCCGTTATAAAAGTATGGTAGTGCAGCTACTGTTTAGTACAAAGGCATATTTGTTTATAAGACTAGTGTTTTGGTATATAGTTTTTGCCAGTATATTGAATTTGTAAACGTAGTATTTTGTTTGGAACTATGACGTTTGACAAGTACATTGTTCTATAAACATTTTATATGCATCAGTTTGGGAATCTACAGTTATTAAACGTTCGCTTGGCCAATGCGAGGTGAGTATTCGGAATCCCCGTGATAGGGGAGAGTTGCTTACCTGTTCGGGAGTTGTATAGGGGTTGTCTTCATTTGCCTGCCACGTCTTCGCAGGTTGGTTTGTATTGAGTATTGAGACGAATATGATACGTGCAGTCTTCTCTGCCTAGTCTCGGACAACACTGGCATTAGGGGTTACGTGTATATTATTTTTTCTTAAAAATATAATTTAACACTGCCAGTGGGCTTCCAGTTTTCCTTTAGCGGGGGAGGAGTGATTTATTATGTCCATCCCGATGGCTTTTGGTAAGCATTGTTAGCCGTGACGTATTATGAGTTTTTTAGTTATAACCTATTGGGCTGGAACTACGTTTTACATTATAAAATCTATATTCTATTTGAGTTACATCATTCACATCCTCGTTCTTATAATAAATCGTTCCTTCTCCTCTTAGTATGTGCCTCTGATTCCCCGTAGGACATATGATGCGGTGACTCCTACTGAGATTATTATCTCACTTGTTGTTATTTCCCCCTTTCAGGAGTAGTTCGTGAGCCATAGACAGTGTTTTGAGCTGTGAGAGCTTCTTACGACTTGGTTGGACTATCGCACTTGCACATTTTACATGGTTTTCTTTTCTGGCATTTTCTTTTTGACTCATTTTGATGTTTTGATTATTATTATATCCTTATGCATTTACTACGTTTCTGGCTACGATTTTATGTACCAGGCTTTAAGCCCAGTTTGTGATTTTAGGCTTATGACTGTATGGGCCTGTCTTTTGTTTTAGATATTTTGTTTATTTAAATAAAGTCTTCTGCTGTGGTATTTTGTTCACTCTAATGATATGTCAGATGTCTGTTTCTTATTTTGCATGCTCCAATTCTGAAATATTAAATACGTTTGTTTTGGGAATCGTGTTTGAAAAGTCTTCTAAGCCTTGTGGGATTCAGATTGGTCCACGTATTGGACTTGTC